>JAOWAN010000022.1:15386-30777 GCA_028566635.1 Lobelia cardinalis
TTTTTTTAATTGGTGGAATTTTTGTTTTGTTCCCCCCCCCCCCCCCCGCGGCACATGAGTGCACTAGTATGTAAGAACATATGCAATGAATTTGGGAATGTGAATTACTCTATAACTTCCCTCTCCCCCAAAATGGAATTTGTGTTTGCTTAAAGTTCGTTAGCATGGCTTTCAATGTCTTCCTATTGCAGCAATAGCGTTATGCAGTACAGTATAGGATAATTGTTTCTGCCATTTATCACTATATGGAAGGACGCTTAAGCCACCGGTGCTCAATATTTGGTGACTGCGTCTTCTGTTTCGTGATTTGCACATTATATTTTCGTTAATGAGGCTTTGATAGATCCTGTCATTGAAATTTTTGCTCTTCAAGGGCTGCTTCTGTCCACGTTTGTGTTTTCGATATCACTCAACGTGCTGCTGCTAAACATCAATTGCTACTCTTTCGTTCCACAAGCATTAAAGGACGTTTGAATCTGAATCTCTTCCTTCTTGAATAATAGAATTATTCCTTTGTCCCAAAATCACTCTTGGATATAATAGAGAATCTCCAACTCTGTTTGGGAATTACTTGGAAACAAAAAGTGCTTCATAAATATGGTTGGTACTTGGAAGATAAGCGAATTGCAAGCTAAGAAGCATATGTCAATTAGGACGTAGGAAGACATTATGCAGAAGGATATTCTTTATAAATATTATTCTTTTCCATTTTGGATCATTTGATAAGTAAGGACTCTCACTTTATTGAAGTTAAAGTAATTAGAAAGTGTGATATAGTAATTAGAAAGACAACAAACGATGAACAATGTCAGACATTTCAATGTAAGCTTGAACAGTCATTGAATTACAGAATTATTTGATTGTTTCTGCTAGTGAATACTCCCTCCGTTCCAAAATACGTCTCTTATTCCTTTTCGGGATGGCCCAAAATAAGTGTCCTCTATGAAACCTTTGCTCATTTGGATACCCAAGTTTAATTAAAGCCACAAACCTTTTTTGAACCCACAAGCAAACCCTTCTTAACAGCACATTCTTTAAGTTAATTTTTTTTTGCGTAAAACTTTGTGCAAGTCAATTGGGTCACTTATTTTAGAATGGAGGGAGTATAACCTTTTATTTTGAGTGTAAGGAGAATATCTAATTTGGAGGAAAAATCATTGGTTATTCTTGTAAAATTTGTGGTAGTTTAATTTGGAATATTCCGAAATCAGTTTGCCCTTGCTATGGAAAGTACATCCCTCTATGTAAATTTTGCAGAGGCATTTAAACCAAGGGCTGTTTAATTTTTAAGCACGTGAAAATATGTGATTAATGGCTTATCCTGCCACCCGCCAATGAATGTTATAAATTAAGCGTAAATTGGACAGGTTTGGATTGGTATGGTAATACAGATTCTAGTGTGACTGTATGGAAGTACTTCCTTGCACCGGTGACTTACATCACGGTGGAGAATCCGACTGCCAACAACAGTCTTCAGAAAAATCTTTCATGTATGATGGAGAGACAAACTGCCTTGAGCATGATAAAGTTACGTCAGCAGATGTTAACATAGATGGCTTGGTGCATAGTGTGGAAAAATCTCAGGAAAAACGGCTGGTAGAAGGTGAGTGGACAATTGAATTACCTACATCAGAAGGCCATTGTAATGGGGACTCCTTTTCTGAATTCGAGGTTGATGGTCAAAAGTTGTCTTTTGATTCTCATGACTCCGAAGACGACAGCTTACATGCAGAGGATCATTTCCTTGGAACCAGTGCGGCATCCGGAAACCCTCAGGTAGCCATCGATATGATTAGAAGTGCCCTGCCATCTAGCAACCAGGAGGGGGAGTCTACTTCTTTAGCACCCAGGTGGCTAGAACAAGATCAACCTATGGCAGTGTGGGTGAAGGTATCTGTTAAGATTAATTTTTTACTTAAAAGTTTTTTTGAGCTTGTATGTAGCTTTTAACCATGATTTTTGTGTTTGCTTTTCTAACTACAGTGGCGAGGCATTTGGCAAGCAGGAATTAGATGCTCTCGATCTGACTGGCCATTGTCGACCTTGAGAGCAAAGCCGACTCATGACAGGAAACAGTATATTGTTATATTTTTCCCACGGAGAAGAAACTATTCTTGGGCAGATGTGCTGCTTCTCCGTCCAATCGATGAATATCCGCACCCTATTGCATATCGGACACATAAAGTTGGTGTGAAAATTGTTAAAGATTTGACTATCGCGCGTAGATTTATCATGCAAAAACTTGCTGTTAGCATGCTGAATATTATTGAACAATTACATAGTGAGGTTCGTGATCTGTGTTTTCCTTCACTTTATTTATTCTTTTCCCTTCCCAGCTCTCTTACTTGCATTATTTTATTTGTGGTTGTTATTGATTGAAATACAATGAAACTCATTTAGGCCCTGATTGAAACTGCTCGCGACATGATAGTCTGGAAGGATTTTGCAATGGAGGCTTCACAGTGTACAGGTTATTCTGATCTTGGAAGGATGCTTCTCAAACTTGAAAATGTAAGGCGGCTAAGACACAATACAAAATAATCTTTTTTCTTTTGCTTTACTCTACCTCTTTTTTCTTCTTTGAACCCTGATTTGACCTTGGACATAATTTGCGGCCAAGGTACTTTAGGAAGGCATACTTATGGGTGTTTGTTTTTCATTCTATGTTTTTTGATATTATGGTGTAGCCTCTGACCACTTTAGATATATTTATGATATTAGACCCCTTCTCAAGTTCATCCAAGCCCATCAAATGGGGCTTGAAAATCTGTCATTCCTATACTAAATTTATTTTTTCATTGAGATTCTTAAGAGTTAAAACTCATTTTTCAGATCAGACTTACCTGAAGTTTGGAATTACCAAGATTCTCATTTTCTTTTCATTGAAATTTGTTAAATGTATGTGCAAAGGAGAGATTTCAACAATAAGTGATCCAGCTTTAAGGATGAACTAGAGTAACCAATGCTGTCATTCTTTTCATGGAAATTCATGAACTTTATGTAAAATAAAGTTTCAACCATAGGTCAAGTCTGTTGAGCGACTCTGGTGAGGTCACTGGAGGGCAATAAGAATTCATGTGCGCTGGCAGGACAAAAGTTGCTCACCCTTTTATTTATTTATTTATGATTTTTTTTAAGTTGCACTTCGTGCTTTATTCCTCACTAGGTGAATTTATCTACTGGGAGTGGGAAGTCCAGAATTAATTATTCTCAGAAAATTCAGTGGAGTAATGATAGCGTGCAAGAGAAACTACGTATATTTGATTTCACTTTTCTATTTTTGACCATGGGAAGAAATTTTCTATGAAGTTGTGCTGAGGATGAAAACCTCTTTACTTACAGCAGCACTACCGTTTACCTGTCTGGAGATATCAAAGTAACATCCACTTTCCTTCACAGATGATACTGCAATGCTGCTTAAATTCTCATTGGCGGGAACACTCATGGAATTCGTGGGCACAACAATGTCAGAATGCTCATAGTGCAGAATCACTTGAAATGCTGAAGGAGGTATTTTTCTTCTCTATAGGATGATGAAAGCAGGAATGTTGCGTGTTCCGAAGGTTGTTTGAAGAACTTTGTTCCTATATGTAGGACGTTTCGATACATCGTATGTATTAAGAGGATCAATGGGGTGTTATTTTTGCTCGTGAAAATCAAAATTATGTTATAATTGCTTTTCTTATCTTTTACTGGTCGGTGCGGAATGCTAGTATAACTCGTGCCTTCTAGCACTGATGGAGAATCAGCCTGCCATATGTTAAATCTTTTAACAATTTAACTTGATTATGCTTTTACCTATAGATAATTGGCATGCAACTTGGTGAAGTCTTTGGTTGATTTCCCAATGTACAGCTAATTTGATTTTGTTTCAAATGTCACATTCAGGAGCTAGTTGATTCTATTCGGTGGAATGAAGTACACTTGCTTCAGAATGCTGCAAAGCTACCTGAGCTGGGATCTGATTGGAAGAGCTGGAAACAAGAGGTTATGAAATGGTTTACAATGTCTAATCCGTCGCCCAACAGTGGAGTAGACATGGAGCATCAGAGCAATGATAGTCCTTCCACTCCAGGACTTCAGATTAGTAGAAAGAGGCCCAAGCTCGAGATTCGTCGTGCTGAGATGCATGCATCACTGGTGGAAACCCCAGGGTCACATCAGTCAATGACTCCAGAAATCGACTCTGAATTTTTTGATGGCCGAGAGGCTGTAAATGTTCCGATCGTAGGATCTGCACCCATCAAGGATGGAAGTCCTGCACCAGGAGCTCAAACTGTAGACTGCCCTGGCAATGCAAGTGATAGATGGGGTGAGATTGTGGTTGAAGGTGGAAATACAGAAATAGTACAATGCACAGATGATGTAGAAAAGGCCCCAGCAAACAGAGTAGTTCCTATGAAGCCTGTGGATAAGAACCGACAGTGTACAGCTTTTATTGAAGCCAAGGGAAGGCAATGTGTGAGATGGGCTAATGAAGGTGATGTTTACTGTTGTGTGCATTTGGCTTCTCGTGTTGTCGGCAGCTCAGCTAAGTCAGAAGCTACTACCACTGCCGATGCACCAATGTGTGATGGCACCACTGTTTTGGGTACGAAATGCAAGCATCGGTCTCTGCCTGGTTCTTCTTTCTGTAAGAAACACAGACCCCAAAATAGAGTGGCCTGTAGTTCACCTGAGAAAAAACTGAAGAGAAAGCACGAGAGTATAGGCAAAGAACTTGTATTATTTGAACAAGTAGAAAGTCCTCTCCAAGTTGATCCCATTTCAGTCATAAATAAAGAAATCTTTGACAGTGGCAGCAGTTTGACTCAGGTCCCTGAGCAATCTGAAATTGTACATTGCATTGGTTCGGCCCCACAGGACGGCAGCATTCCCTGTCCTGAAATCCCTAAGCGGCATTCACTGTACTGTGAGAAACACCTACCAAGCTGGCTTAAGCGTGCACGGAATGGCAAGAGTAGGATCATCTCGAAGGAAGTGTTTATGGATCTTCTCAAAGCTTGCCACTCAAGGGAGCAAAAATTGCATTTACACCAAGCATGTGAACTGTTCCACAGGCTCTTTAAAAGTATTTTGTCACTGAGAAACCCCGTTCCTAAGGAAGTCCAACTCCAGTGGGCCATATCTGAAGCTTCTAAAGATATTTCTGTCGGAGAATTCCTAATGAAGTTGGTTTGCAGTGAAAAGGATAGACTCACTAGGCTTTGGGGCTTTCAAACCGATAACGCTGTGCAACACTGTGCTACTGTGGAAGAACCTGTCACCATTTTAACAGGGAATGATAGTGACGTTGGTAATGGAAGTAATTTCAAGTGCAAAATCTGCTCAGAGATTCTTTCCGATGACGATTCACTTGGCATGCACTGGATGGACAATCATAAAAAGGAAGCACAATGGCTATTCAGAGGCTATGTCTGTGCCATTTGCCTGGATTCTTTTACGAACAAGAAAGTTCTGGAGGCACACGTGCAGGAGAGACACCACGTGCAGTTCGTCGAACAGTGCATGCTTTTTCAATGTATTCCTTGTGGAAGCCATTTCGGAAATCAGGACCAGTTATGGTTGCATGTGCTC
This sequence comes from Lobelia cardinalis, assembly GCA_028566635.1. Classification (NCBI taxonomy): domain Eukaryota; kingdom Viridiplantae; phylum Streptophyta; class Magnoliopsida; order Asterales; family Campanulaceae; genus Lobelia; species Lobelia cardinalis. The sequence continues at coordinate 20,964 of JAOWAN010000022.1, forward strand.
TCAGTTCATCCTGCTAATTTCCGGCTGCCAACCCCCAATCAGTCACATAATTCATCTATAAATGGCGATTCTTCTAATAATTTCTTGTCGGCAAATTCACCTTCTGCAGCGATTATACTCTCAGAGAATCAAGGTAGTTCGCGGAAGTTCATATGCCGTTTTTGTGGCTTGAAGTTTGATTTGTTACCTGATCTTGGTCGACACCATCAAGCAGCCCACATGGGGGCCAATTCTACTGGGCCTCGCCTCCCCAAGAGGGGTATTCGTTATTATGCTTATAAACTAAAATCTGGTAGACATAACCGTCCGGGCCGTCCCAGGTTCAAAAAAGGTCTGGCAGCAGCATCCTATAAGATACGGAACAGGGGTGCAATAAGTATGAAGAAACGTGTCCAGGCACCAAATTCTATTAGCAGTGGGGAAGTGGAAGACCAAACTGATTTGCCTGAGGCAGCAACTAGTCTTGGTCGATTGGCCGAGTCTCAATGCTCAGCTGTCGCCAAGTTAATGTTTTCTGAGATCAAGAAAACAAAACCACGACCTAGTAACCTTGAAATTCTTGCAATAGCTCGCTCGTCGTGCTGCAAGATGAGCCTCCAAGGGTCATTAGAGAAGAAATATGGACTATTGCCTGAACGTTTGTACCTCAAGGCAGCAAAACTTTGTAGTGAACATAACATTATAGTTGACTGGCATCAAGAGGGGTTTGTTTGTCCTCAAGGATGCAAATCAATAACTGATCAGCTCTTATCTCCTTTGATTCCTCTCGAGGCTGGTGTATCGGGGCCCATATCTGCTACTCCAACGGCTCCATTGACAAATGAGTGGGCGAAAGATGAGTGCCACTATATTATTGATTTCAAGCATTCTCGACAGGAAGCCGTGCAGAGAACCATACTGCTTTGTGATGATATAAGCTTTGGACAGGAGCCAGTTCCAGTAGCCTGTGTGGTGGATGAAAATCTTTTGGGGTCCCTTTACAGTCTTGTAGATGGGTCTGATGGCCAACCTAGTGAGAATTCCTTACCTTGGGAGAGCTTTACCTATGTCATGAAACCATTGGTTGATCAATCCCTTGACCTTGGGGCAGAGGTATTTGTGCAAATATATTTTATTCCTTATGTTTGGCAACCCAATTCCAATACTCGGATTCGCAATTGAAAAACAAATATAAATGTTCTTTCAATTTTAACCCAATGTTGGGAAATGGGCTGGCAAACATAGTTTAATTTTAAGTTTTTTATGCACCCTGATGTTCTAATTTGTTTGAAAAGCCCTGTTGCATTTTTACATGCCCACATCACTCAACCATGATTGCACGCTGTTGCATCTCCATGACTTGAAATGACGTGCATGTCTGAGAACTCCGTCGATTTTACACTTTTAAGTTAATTTATTGTCACCCCAAAATTTATCATTAGTTTAGTTGCTTGTTTTCCACTATAATTAAAAATATACCTAAGCCACGTTTCTCAAGTATATTACGTTTAGGGGTTGAATTCAAAATTTACGTTTAGGGGGTTCTCTTTCCTCTAGTTTGTCCAGTTATCATAAATCAAAATTTATGTTTAGGGGGTACTCTTTCCTCTAGTTTGTCCAGTTAATAAATGAAGTATTAGATATTGTAATCAGTGTACTTTGATTGTTTAAATGAACCAATTTGCAAAAAATACACCACATTGTTTTTTCCTTGCTAAAATCTATTTGGATTCCTTATTCGGAGCCAGTGATTGAGAAAATTACCTAATGTTATCATTTCCTTGTTTGCTCATCTAACCAAATATGTACCTTATAACAAGCATGGGAATATGTTACCTTGGGATTCGATCTCGCCAAGTTGGTGATAGCCTGCCTTTCTATTCTGTGAAAACCTGGTTAGAATCTAAATTGAGATAACCACCTTTTTGTGGATATTTGTCATCAGAGTTTGCAGTTGGGATGCGCTTGTAAACTTGCAACATGCACTTCAGAGACCTGTGACCATGTGTATCTTTTTGATAATGACTATGAAGATGCAAAGGATATATATGGAAAGCCTATGACCGGAAGGTTCCCTTATGATGAAAAAGGGCGTATCATTTTGGAGGTAATTTTCCTGCTATTGCAGGGGCTTAACCGTTATTTAGTTTTTTGAAAGATTACTGTGTTTAATTCTGATTATTTGTTGGACACATAATGTTATTCCTTCTGCAGGAGGGTTACCTAGTATATGAGTGTAATCAAAGTTGCAGCTGCGGTAGGACCTGCCCAAATAGGGTTCTGCAGAATGGGATACGGACAAAGTTGGAAGTCTTCAAAACTGAGGAAAAGGTAATAATCAGTGGTAACTGGTAAATAAGATTTGCTGAGCTTTAAATTTGATTTCTGCGTCTTAACATGCAGGGTTGGGCAGTCAGAGCTGGGGAACCAATCTTGCGTGGTACATTTGTATGCGAGTACATTGGGGAAGTTATTGACGAGCAGGAAGCAAACAAGAGGCGTGATAGGTTTGGCATGCTTCTTTGTACAAAGCTCTTTTTAGAACTTCCAATTACACTGTTGTCAATTATCAGCCTTATCCAAATTACTTGGTATGAGTTTACATGATAACTTTTTGTATGTTCTGTACTCATGCAAGATGATTTGACCAACTGTCCTCAATTACGTCATTTCTGTGGTATAGTTCTCCCTGTTAATTTGGTCTTCCCCTAACTCTAGCACGGTTATTGATATTGATTCTATCGTACTTCCATATGTAGCTGGTAGTGTTCTATGTTTTATTTGTTGAAACCATCCCTAGCGATTTTCTCTCATTTTATCTTCTGTTAGGGCAACATCATGTCTCTCAAATTTGTTCACTTCGAATTTTTTGTTTCCTTGTTTCCTTGTTTCCTCACATATCTATTATAACATTCTCATCTAGTTGCGCTCATTTTGTTAACTTGTTATGTCTTAGTCACTCAAAGCATTCAATCCATTAAGTAGTAGCTCTAGTGGCTGTTCTGTTAAACTTATCTTTCAATTTAATGTGTATATTACATGAAACTGGGTCCATTTCTCCAGTTCAACCAACCTTGAGTTAATTTTCTAACATTTCCTACCTCCCATCTTGATGTATATGTTTGGAATATCTATCAGGTATTGTGGAGAAGGTTGCAGCTATTTCTTCGACATTGATGCTCACATTAATGATATGAGCAGATTCATGGAGGGCCAGGGTTTGTACGTAATTGATGCCACCAGTTATGGAAATGTTTCACGCTACGTCAATCACAGGTAAGGCAACTGTAAAGATCATATGGCCTTGACTTGAGAGGCTCATTTTCAATTTGCATTGATTAGATACTGGACGAGCCTTGAAATTATACCTCACAAGCTTGGCCATTGCAACACAGAGGAGTTTTTATGCTCATATGGTCAGAAACAACTGGAAGTGTGGAACACTTAATTTGGTCTGAATGATTGCTTTGTTTACTCTTGTTTTCATATTCTTTGTAGCTGCTCACCAAATCTTGTGAGTCATCAAGTTCTCGTGGAAAGTATGGATTGCCAGCTTGCACACATTGGTCTGTATGCAAGTCGAGATGTAAGAATTCTGGCCTTCCCTTGTTTTTTGATTGTTTGAATCTGCTTCCCCTAATCCTCGACATTCTGTTTCAATGTGAAGTAATTTCAAGTTTCTGTTTCTCCTTGTCTGATTCTTTGCCTGCAGATAGCTCTAGGGGAAGAACTGACTTACGATTATCGGTACAAGGAACTGCCTGGAGAAGGATGCCCATGCCAATGCCAAGCTTCAAATTGCAGGGGCCGGCTCTATTAGATCGGTGAACACTCGTTCGTGATGTAAAGAGACATTGAGTAATGGAAATCAAAGTGGTCATGCTTCTCTCACTAACATCAGCAGCTCCAGCCCAGCCTTGCAGCACTTCTTCTCTGCTGAATTTTGCAGTAAGCTTTGCATGGCCGCTTGAAGAGCACCAACGGCACTTTACAGCTAAATAAGAGCATGACCTTCAATCAAGTGGGATAATCTTATTTAGTAAATATTTAATTGTTGTACCTTTAGTGCTGATACCTTAATTTAAAGTAGGAGTATGCCCATGGTGGTTAATTAGTCTATTCTATTAATTAATTTGTCTTAGTCTTGTTCATGATTTAGGGAAATGGTTAGATTTGCAACATGCATTAGGCAGGCATTCCTTTGATATTTGCTCTCTTTGCCTTCCGTTTTGGTTGTTCCTAGATTAGAGCTTGTTTGGATTGTTAGAAGGATTATCTCGTTATGGGGAACAAATTACTTGGTAATTGAGAATGTTTACCCTTTTTTTTTTTTCCTTTGTAAATGTTGCGGCAAAATTTGGACACCCGTGGGAAGCATTACATGTCAAAAACATTGGTTGTCTGAACTTCATTTCTTGCATCTGAAACGGGGAAGTAGGAATTCATTGCCTTGAGTTGCAGAAACATGCAACTTATGACAATTACCAGCCCCAAATTTCTCTCTGAGAACTCTTTTCTCTCACAGTCTAAATTGACCATAACTCCGCAGTTCCAACCTCAATTACAACCTTGAGAAACAAGAGCAATCCCAATTTTGACGCGGCTACCTCGGTGTTATGATATCCTTCTGTTACTTCGTCATGGAATTCGGGTAGATGCCACTACTCTGGGCAGAGATCTTCCCAACCCAACCCGGGTTACGCATTTTAGATCTGTGTCGTATCATGGGTTTTTGTTTTCTTGAAAGTGGCAGAAACCAAGGGCATATGCCACTTGAAGTGATCACCAAGTTCTTCTTCTCAGTTGGTGCGAAACAAGTTGCCGCAGCAAAGAAGAATTTGATGTTGTCAACTGAGAATTTGGTGTGTATTTTCAGTTTTCTGTTTTTGGTTGGTTGCATCTCTCGGACATGTTTATAAACAGGGAATTTTAAATCATTCAACTAGAGTGAATCTGTCACCATATTATTCTTCTTGCACCAAAATCTCTTCTTGCACACCATTGAAGACCCCAAGAAATGACCCCAAAAAAATAGAAAGAAAAAGGAAAAAAAGATTCATGTCTTCAGGGTACTAAATTAGAACCCAAAAGGGCCATCTTATATAAGTTGTTTGAGAGTGAGTTACTATCTAGGAATACTATTGACAAGCCTAGCACCCACTCTGTCCAATTGCTTCACCATAGCCATTGCCTTCAAATTGCCATGCTCCATAAAAGCTTCCACCATTCTCTCCCCAATCTCCCTTCCTCTCCGCTCATTATCAGTTACCGCCACTGCAGTCGGCCCCGCCCCACTAATCGTGCATCCGAACGCCCCTGCTTCTATCGCTGCCTTCTTCACCCCTTCCATCCCCGGGATCAGTGGCGCCCTCCTCGGCTCCACTATCTTGTCGGACGCCAATGCCTTCCCCAATCCCATTGAATCCCCTTGCAGCACCGCCGCCACCAACGCTCCGGCCTGGCTAGAATTCCACACGTGATGCGACATTGTCACCTCAGCCGGCAATGCGGCTCGCATTTTCTTGGTAGGAGCCTCGAATTCCGGAATCACCAGCACAAAAAACAAGTCTTTATCCATGGGAAACTTCAACTGAATCAAATCCAAAGGATCGTAGCTCCGAATCAATACGAAACCTCCCATGATCGCCGGTGCAATATTATCAGCATGGTAGCCGGAGACCTTCGATTCCGATTCGAGACCGGCAAGCACGAGGTCAGAAATAGAGAGCTTCCGGCCGAATATCTCGTTCACGGCGACGGCTGCGGCGGCGGCGCTGGCAGCGCTGGACCCGAGCCCGCTTCCCAAAGGCAAACCTTTCTCTAGGGAGAGGGAGAGGCCGACGGAGCGGATATTGAGCATTTTCATGGCGGAGATGGCGGCGATCCCGGCGCAGTTCGAGAGGGGGTTCTTGCTGAGTTTGTCAGAGTTTCCGACGCCCGAGATGTCGGAGATGGAGATCTCGCCGGGGTGGACAAGGGGGTCGACGCGGAGGGTGACGAAATCGCCGATCCCGTCGACCGCGCAGCCAAGGAAGTCGAAGCCGGGGCCGAGATTGGCGACGGTGGCGGGGGCGAAGGATTTGACGGAAGTGAAGATGGGTTGGGGCTCCTCCTTGGCTATGAGGGTTTTATATGGAGGAGGGGAGAGATTGCAGCGGAAGGAGGAGAGTTTGAGTTTGAGTTTTGGTTTGGCGGAGGAAGAGGAAGAGGAGGAGGAGGAGGAAACCAATTTCCGGGCAACCACCTGATGGCCGAAGCAGATTGCCATTGTTCCTTGTGCGTGTTTGTGTGTGTACCGTACAATCTCTCAGCGCACCACACAAAAGGGTTTTAGGGTTGTAGCGGAGGGGGGAGAGCCCGCCTGCCAGCCTGCGTACGACACACTAAACACAAGTGCAATAGAATAGAATAGAATAGAATAGAATAGAATATACCCAAACTAAAAGTGCTGTATTTTGAATGTAATATAATCTCAATTTTATAATTTTTGTATCCTATTAAACAAAAGGTCATCATTACTTCTAAAATTAAATAATATTTAATATTTCGTTCGTCTTTAAATGAGTTTTGTATTTTGAATTTTTTAAACAATTTTATTAAGTTTAATTTCACCTAATTTAGGGGTGGGTTTAAGGGAATGTTCAAAGTATAATGTGATTGTGATCAGATTAAGTGATTAACCATTGATTTTGTACTGGTTAAAAAATGTAGGGCAAAAATTTATGAGGTTGATGTAGAAAACTAAAACAAAAATTATTTGACGAAACGAACTCGTGTTAAAATTGGCAACATTTACTCTAAGATGGTGTCACGTAATTTATATGATTGCACAATCGATGAGATTTCTTTCTAAAATTGAGTTCGAATTTTATGTCTCATTTACTGTTTCATCTCATCTTTTTAAAATTTTATCTTTAAAATTTTATTTAATCGTTTAAAAAATAATCCTAAAATTTCAAATTTTAAATAATATGATATGTCTCACTCCTTGAAGGATACGAGACAAATGAGATATAAAATCTCAATTCTTATTTTTTACATTCGAGGGAGAAAGAAAAGAGAAAAACAAATTGAGATAATCTATTTCGTGTCTCATTTTATGTCTCATTATTTTTAAAAATTTAAACTTTTATTATTATTGTTAAATTGATTGAGATTAAGCCTGTAAATACGGATTAAATGAGTTAAAATGAGTTGAGTTTTAATAATTAACAGGTTACAATGGGTTCAACCTATTATAACCCATTTAATTAATTAATCTACTCAATTGTATAATAAATGAATTAAGTTAAACTCAAATTAACATATTGAATACTTATTTGCACAAAAAAATATTTTTTTGACATTCTAATATATAATTTCGTAACTACATGAGTTGTAATGGGTTGAACTGTTTAGCAGGTTAAAACGGATTAAAGTGGATTAATGGGTAACATTTTGACAGGTCTAATTGAGATATAATTTTAAAAAGATAAACTACGAAACAAAACACCTTTTGAGAGAAAAGATACGGGCTCAAGGAAAAACAGAAAAAAGGAGGAAAACGTCCATCAAGTACTACAGCAAAATTTGGTCACTTCCTAAGAATTACATGTCAAAAAATTCTGATTGTCAGAACTCTTGAAAATTATCAGTATCTAACATCTTTTTTTTAGAAGTGTCACCTTCATAAAAAAAAAAAAGAATATAAAGATCATTAATTATAAATATAACATAAAATATGATTAATCATGTTCATAATTCTCAATTTTTATGTTCATTTAAAAAAAAAAAAGTGACACTTTCTTAATAATAATGATCAAAGTGCTCCGTATACCAATTGGTCAGAACTTCATTTCTTGCTTCAGAAATAGGAAGAACACAAGGGAGGTGCCGCAGCTGATCCCGACCAGCACCGCGATCCCTGCGATCGTACAGAACTCTTATAAGTAAACGCTACCATAGAAAAGGAAAACATAAAGTGACAATTAATTATTAACGAAGCAAGAGTTTGAGGACGGACGCACCCACCATATTGAAGATAATAAATATTCCTCCTGATTTTCACCGACGGATTCGCTCTAGTGGCAAAGGAATTCATTGCCTCGAGTTGTAGAAACATGCAAGTTATGACAAGTCCACTCCCAAATTTCTCCCTAACAACTCTTTCTCTCATGTCTAATGACCAAAATCCAGACCCGCGGGCAGTTCCATCCTCAATTACAACAGCCTTGAGAAACAACAGCAGCCCAAGCCAGAGTGCAAATTTGGCAGCTTGATGCATCATCGTTCCGCAAGAGAAGACGCCGCTGACCAGATTGACAACACAGGCTGTGGCATAGAGAGGCAACCACAAGTACCAATCTAATTGAAACCACCCAGCAAATTAATAAATCAAACTCTCTCTAATATATATATATATATATATATATATAATGAGTGAAACGGCAAGGTTTTTTTAATGGAAAGAAGCTAGCTAGCTAGGAGATCGAGATCAGTATACCATGATCATTAAATTGAAATGATGCGGAGAGAGCGAATAGGGACGCCATTAAAAGCGAGCACAATCGGAATAAGGGTGTTATCATTTCCTTGTTATCCATTCTTAATTGATTGATTTGGAAGCTTGGGTGAGCTCTCACCTAACCTTGGAGGAGAGAGAGAGAGAGAGAGGTTTGACTTTGGAGGGTTAAAGAGGGAGAGCTAATCTTATCCTGACATGTCCCTTCAAATGGTTGCAATCAAAAGAAATCATTGAATTCAAATTTCCTAGAAAATATCGCTAAAGCACTCTGGACCGCTATAGCGATCCAAAAACCACTATGGCGGTTCTTTTCAATCGACATGTCTTTTGCTTTTTCAAAATTATGACCGTTTTCAATCGACTTCGCTATAGCGGAAAAAACCGCTATAGCGAAAATTTTCACTATAGCGGTATTTTTCGCTAAAAGCGAGATCTCCACGTCCAAAACTATATCAGACTCAGATAAATTCCGCTATAGCGCTTAGTGTTCTGCAAGAAATCGACGTGTTGTTTTTCAATTTTTTCAAACATTTCTTTAATCCTCAATATAGGATATTGATCATAATTAATACTTATAAACTTAATTTTTTTTAACATTATCATTTATTTTATAAAATTCCAACAAATTTGGTACCCACAAAAAAATCCACTAAAAGGTGCTTGCTTCCCATGCTTCTTTAATTGGATCAGATTTGTCTTTGCTTAACACAAGATTCCGGAAGCAGTGTATCAAAACTAACTTCCATGTGTTATGTTTTACTGCTTTCTAAGTACAAATGGTGCGTTTGGATGAGTAATTTTTTGATTTGGGTTTTTGTAATGATTAAAGTAAAAAAGAAATAGATAGAATAACTGTGGGATCAATAAGAAAAAAAAAATTTAAAACTAAAAAACCTGGATAAAAACTAACCAAGACAACACACCCTTTGTTTTTTTAAATCTTTATACACGGGTCAAATAAGTGGTGTCATAAATAATACTCCATTTGTCTCACACTATATAATTTTTTAGACTTGTGCACATTTATTAAAAAGTAATATATCGTAACAAATCTATTCTTATTAAATTATATCTTTTTATTGATGATAGATCATGAGTAGTTGGAAGAATAAGAAAGTAAATTTGAAAAAATATGGGGTAAAAAATGCGCCAACCATATATTGATCTATTCATTCGAAAATTACCTTCAAAGTGTTTCGACATCAAAACTGAAATCAGGCGTATAGTTTGGACGGATAATCTGATGAGCGCCTATGCGCTCGGTTTTATTAGGAGCGCCCAATGCACATATATGTTATAAATTATGCACATATACGTGTTATAAAATGCACA
>JAOWAN010000022.1:44621-59219 GCA_028566635.1 Lobelia cardinalis
TCTCTCTCTCTCTCTCTCTCTCTCTCTCTCTCTCTCTCTCTCTCTCTCTCTCTCTCTCTCTCTCTCTCTCTCCTCAATATGGCTCAATTATAGACCCTCGTGAGCCTAACTGTTGATACTCCTTTGTGTGTGTGCAGGGGAATGGGGGTGGGTTCAATCATGCTCACATCCCATGTCTCATACAAGGCAAATGCTAAGGACGCAAAGTTAAAGATGGTGCGCTACGACCACCTATTCGGGCTTATGATCAAATTACGACCATGTTCCGGATTGTTGTTTGTTCTAGTACTGATCATGGTCGACATGCAGTGGGGCGGCGGCTTAGTACGGGTGGTGAAGGGGTCGACAAAGTAAAACTCTTCGAGGCCGAGCCTTGGGTCTTGAAGGCTATTGGAAATTCCGGTATCCAGGTTATGCTCGGTATACCCAACGACTTCTTAGCCCACCTCGCGTCTGGTGTCAAAGCTGCCGAAGATTGGGTCTCCCAAAACGTCTCCTCCTACGTATCTATGAATGGCGTCCACATAAGGTCCGTACGTACATATGTTTATGCACTTCCCTCCAGCTTTAATTTTCTCTCAAAACATACTTGCGAGTTTCAAAAGAGCAAGCTCAATTCTCATGGAAAGGAACAAAATGATCACACCAATCAAACAGCTCAATTCTCTTATTATAAGAACTATGTAATTATACTAGTGGTAGAATAAAGCTACAAAAAAAATTAATTTAAAAAAATAGAAGAAAAAAAAAACCAGTAATATCGTAAACCTAAATCCTAATACATAGCTTTACATCTAGTCAAACTAACAAGCAAGGTAGGTTTCAGTTGCTTTGAATTGGCCATGGTCATAGGTGAGTGATCCTCCCAATGAGCCAGATTAGTTGCTGAGACTGCAACCTTGGAAGAACAATTGAGTGGCCTAAATGGGAAAAGCCGCTGGAGTTTGTACTGCCTCTGTCCCTGGATGAATGTCCCTATTTTGCTCCGACAATTCATATTTCTTAACTGAACTGACATTTACTTAGAGATTGAGGTAGTAGATGTAGCTTTGAATTTATTCCATCATATGTACTATTCTGTACAAGATGTATGCAGGTGTAGAGGCTTAGGCATCCTAAAAGAGCAGACGGCTGAACGAGGAACGGCAACTTTTTAACTGTTAGGAAACAAGCACCCACAAGAGCCTCATAATTTCTTTTTGAAAAATTAAATTCGCAATCGGAGTACCGTTTCATCCTGCCGCTCTGCTCAACTTGATGGAGAGATCATTGCTCGAAACATGTTCCATTATACTGCAGAATACCAACCAAAAGGATATTAGTACTACTACTTGGTAACATGACTTATTCCATTCACCCAGAGACAGGATACATACTTTTGCAATTTGGAACCGGACAAAACGGTATCAGTAGCAGGTGTATTCAAGTGGTTTTGAACGAAGCCATCTACTGTTGCTCTAGCTGCCTCTGGAGAACCCTCAAAGCTAACTGTGGAACTACCAGATGACATCCCTACAAAAGATAACGGCACAATCTCTTGTAACTTTGTTCTTCAGTTGAGAAGGTTAAAGGAACATGTCTACAAGTCATCTTTTAACTGTATAAATAGGCCCCAAGACCCCACAGAATAGTCTTATTGACAGCCAAAATGTTATCTCAGCTTAGTCACAATAGGTTTGTGGCAATTAGCAAATATAGATTCCCAACAATGGAATCATCTTGCACTGGCAAGTATTGGAAGGACCACATGGAATGTGGTGCTGATAAAATTATGTCGTACCAGTGAAGAAGTTTATTTTCCATGTAGGGTAGAACCAATTGCAGGCCAATAACGTACCCGTATTGACTAGTAAGCAGATGAAGGAAAGCTATCCAATAAGCAACATCGTTCATGTATGATAGTAAGATCAAGAAAGCATATTCACACCATTGTCTTTAATCAAGTTATCACATGAAGCTTCAGTACAACAAGAGAGAATCGTGCAATGCCTAAAAAAGGAGATACAACTAACATGGGGAAAGGGCAACCCAAAATAAAGAAGAGAGCCTGTTGTGGCTAAAGAAAGTAAAATGGCTTTCTGAGAAATAAAGGTAACAAACAACTGTAACCTATGTATTGACTGAAAGTCTATCAAATTAACGCAGCTATGGGCCATGAAAGAGTACACAAAAGACAACGAGGTGCAGTCTAGTGGTAAGACACCTCACCTGTTTTCAATAGGTCACCGGTTCAAGTCACGTTGGGAGTAAGTCGGAAACTACTAACAATCCTCATTTAAAAAAAAAAAAATACACAAAATTGTTGAAGGAAATAATCAAAACCAAATTTATACCCACTATCCTAACATGTGATTCCGACATAAAGTATTTTCCACCCAAGCAGAGGTTAGAAGAAAAGAGCTTTCTAGCCAAACCAAAATACTGATAGGACACAAGGTTACCTATAATAGAGCGGTCACAAACTAATGATGCGGTAATTATTGAAAACGAGATATTACCTTGAAAAAGTAACACAATACAGAAGAGAATCGTGAAAAGTGTGGCAATTAAGCTTCCACTTGATGATGATGCCTTTGAAGTTTTCATTTTCTTCATTGCTTTCATACGCTCGATCCTTGCCCGTTTGATCATGGCCAGTTGAGCAATTTCTTTGATGAGTTTCTGGTCAGCAGCATCCAAAGATAAGCCTCTAGGAGGACGGGGAGGTTTAGGGGGCTTTTTAGCACTAGTCATTTTACGATTCTCTTTCCCCATTTTCTTTTCTGAAAGATCTTCAGATTTTACACCTTCCACGTTTTTGTCAGTCAAGACCTTGATTTTCTCTGGAGAGCCCTCATTGCTCTTTGGTGCATTGACACTTAATTTCACCAAATTTTCACCCTTCACTGTTGAATCAACATTCACAAAACCGTGAAACAACTTACTGAAACATGCTTTTTCCAGTTTGCCACTGGAACCAGAGTCAAGGGTTCCCGCTTCATCATCGATAATCAAACCACTCTCGAGATCAACCGCAAATTCTCTTTCCTTTGAAAGAGTTCCGTCCATTTTAAACTACAATTCCAACAATTTTTTCACTCCCCTCACCTATAATTCATCAAATTCAGCCACAAGAAGATTGTTTTAGGGAGCAAAGCAAATCCTCTATATTCAAAATCCCAAGAGGTGAATGAAGTAAAAAAAAAAAAAACTGAAATGCATTAGAGGACAGAATCAGTAAACAGTTTGACCACCCATATTTCTCATACAGAGAGAGAGAGAGAGAGAGAGAGAAGAGTTAGTGGCAATTAAGCTCACTGACACACACATACACATGCTGAGAAATGGCGACAATAAGCAATCTAACATATAAACACACATACACACACAATGAATGATAATTAAGCTGCAGAATGTGAAATTAAAAGAGCAACATTAGTGGAAAAGAATCACAGAAGTCTAGTGAAGAAAGCAAGGAATGCGTAAGAACAAGGTCAATCAAACAGATGGAAATTTCAAAATCCAGCAAAGGAATCAAGAGAATTGCACGTGAAATTGGAAAAAAGAGAAGCAGGAAATTGTTTCAGAGAGCAAATTCACCTGAAGCCCTAGATCCAGCAAAAAAAGAGGGGAAATAATGAAGAGCTAGCTCTCTTCCTTCCTTCCAATTAGATATGACAGTTAGCTGTTGGCGCAACTTATATAAAGATCTCAGTCCCCTCAATTACACACACAGTCTGAGTCACAGCAGCAGCAGTGATGACAGTTAACTGCTTACTGTGTGTGTGAGAGAGAGAAATAGTGTGTGTTTTAGAGAGAGAAAGAGAAAGAGAGAGAGAGAGAGAGAGAGAGAGAGAGAGAAAGGGACAGAAGCGGGTGAGCGCACGAGGGAGTTTTCGCAGTTGGGGACAACCGGGAAACTTTCAATTCTCTTCCTTTTTTGAATTAAATATTTTAATTATATTAAGTATATCAGTGCTCATGATATTTTGAATTAAATATTTTATTTAAAGCAAAACATCAATATGCGAAAAGAATTCCAAAAAAAAAAAAAAAAACTGAAAATTTGAGGGAAATGTGGAAAAAATTAAAAACTGAAAATTTGAGGAAAATTTTAGAAAAAAAATTCAATGATTGATATTATTTTGATCAAATAGTTCAGAAACTATTTTATATTGTAAATAGTCCAAAATGCAAACAGTCAGGTTGAATTTAAAATACACTCCACTGTTTTAATATATTTTTTCAAAGTTTTGAAATTCAAAATATGAAAAAAATTGTGTCACATTTCCAATTCTCATTGTTGAAGGAATAATGTTAAAGATTTAAGATAATAGAACCAAATTATTCTCCATAAACTCAATTAAGTACACTTTAAAATATATATTTTGATTTTAATGGCTTCTCATTGTGTGGTTGGGTACCATATAGTAAGAATTTATAATGGATGATCAGAAAAGAGGCAAAATTTGACTTCTTATGCCTGATGATCATGCATGTCTACTTGTACTATTTGCAGTACTGTCTATGCTCCCACCGTTTCAGGGATTGAAGCCTTATGAGTTAACCAAAGAATCCAAAGATTCAAAAGAATTAATGCATGGGGGGAAAGAAATAAGTTTTGACTATACTCTAACGGAAAGAAGAATGACAAGCGAAAGAGTACCCCAAATGGGCCAAATCCATGCAAATTTCCCCCCACAAAGTATTAAATATCCAAAGCTGTTTTGCTGATCAATTACTAAGTATGAAAGAAACCATCAGAGATTGTATGCCTATATGTGTGTCCGAGTGTTTGTCCCCCATGTGTGTGTGTGTGTGTGTGTGTGTGTTGGGAGTTATTAAAAAATGGCTGGACATTGATGCATGGACAAATGTGAAATTAGTATTAGTATAGGAGTAAATATAAATATTGAGAGAGTAGGGAACCTGATTTCTTGAGAGACCAGTCTGTCTAGCCAGCAGGTGTTTATCAGCATCGCTTGGGTACCTGCGATGGTCAGAAAATATGTCATCAGAGAGGTTTTTTTATTACTATTTAACCAAAACAGTGTAAAACAAAACCCCATAAATAAAAGCCTCTCCATATTAATATGCCCCCCATAGATTGGACATTTTTAACTTTCTTTCCCTGCATGGAAGGTGTGATCACAAATCTAATAACAACGAAACACCTTTGCTCATCAAAATCTACTGCGACATATATATACCAGTTGTACAACCAACCACATAGAAATGGACAGCTTCACACGCACAACACACAACACACACAGTCATACACCCTTTAGATTCTCTATCTATCCGCATGATCATTTCATTTGTCGGTATATACTTACATGCATCTGTAGATATATATATCTAGAGAGAGAGAGAGAGAGAGAGAGAGAGAGAGAAGAGGATAATAGGGTTCTTTCTAGTAATTACGCAATGCAAAAAAGGGTCAACTAGGGACTAATTGGGTGTTATGCAGCAGCTTTAATTGGTCAGCAGAAGAACAAAAAAGAAAGTAGCCAACAGTTGAAGGAAACAACTTTTTTCAGCTTTAACGTTGAGCAGGCAACATCAAAAGTAGGGAAATGTCATCCCTAATCATAATGCACAAAGTACGTAGTCTGCAAGATTTATTACTCCATCACATTATGCATTATACCTTAATCATCCTATATATATATTTTTTTTATCGTACACTACTTAACTTTACGGAAAAGAAAGTTTAAGGTCAAGAGGTTTGAGATTAGACAAGTAGAAAAGAGAGACGTACGGGTGTAAGAAATGCTCGAAAAGCCATGCCCTCAAGATATTAACAGAACGTTCGGGCAAGCCTCTTTGGGGTCTCCAAGCTTCTTGTTCCATCATCCCCATTTGATGAAATGCTCTTTGTTGCCTTAAGCTTTGCTCCAATAACTTCAGCCGCGGTGTCTCTCCTTTGGTTACACCCGATGTGCCCGCGTCTTTCTCTCCCAATAGCTCGCAGCTGTGTTTCAGCTGCGCTGCTATTGCATCTTTAAGACATCGGAAATGCCGCGACATGGCTTTCTGCGCTAGGGCCGTGTACGGGACGGCGGCGCCAAAACCCATCACTAGGTCGAATGAGTTCACAACCATTTGCATTTGTTCGCAGTAGTGGTTGTATCTCCTATCCACCTGCATTATATCAAATGTGCACATTAATTAATAAACCATTTTCAGTTGATTTACTAAAATGATATTTCCAAGTTCTTCTCGATCATTGTGACGCTCATTTTGTTTGAAATCGTAAGCCTCCGTACGTAGACTTGGATCACATTGTTTTACTGGTGAAAAGGAGAAATATATATTTCTTGTCTTGCTTTCTTTAATCAAGCGAGTGCAGACAAAATAAAAACTATGGTTGCATTTATATATTAATACTGTGACCAAGAATTACAGTATTAATTAATTAATTAATTAATTACTAGCAGCATTTAAAAACTAAGTGCATGCAGAAAGAGAGAAGCCGATTGCAGTCAATATTTAAGGTCAACGATTTAATAATGTTAATGAATGATCACTTCTTCCACAAATGATAGGTTCGGAAATCCTTGTTGCTGTAGGGAGTAGAAAACATGCCAAAGCTAACAACCAGTGATCATAAAATAGCCAACTTTAATTTTTTCTAATCACGAGACACATTTGTTTCTTTTGTAGCTTTTCACGATTTCCACCAAACGCAAGAAAATCTTTAATTTTCAATAACAAAGATCCTTATTCAAATTATTTGTGTACCTTATTAATAAAAACAAAATTGAAAAACCCTATATTTAAATGCCGGCTTTGTCCAAGGAGCTTATATATTTAAATAAGGAGTATAAAAAAAAAAAAAAAAACCAGGAAACTTGCCGGAATTTGTTTAGGCGCCACCGGTTGTTTAAACAATAATAATTGGCTAGCTAGAGAGATTTAGAGAGATATATAGAATACATACCTCATCAAGCATTGCTAAAAGTTTGACCTTTCGACGCTGGTGCTCAATTCTGTCAGCAGCTGATAATTGAGGTAGATCCTTTGTAGAAGATGAAGCACCACCTCCGGCTGCACTACCGGGGCTCGAACTATTCGGATTATTCTTCGATGACGCCCCGAACTTGTTTTTCTTGTACTGACCCCTCCCAACACTACAAAACTCCTCCAACAATTCTTGAGCAGCCTTCACATATTTGGAATTCCTCAAAACACTCACTACTCCCATAGAAGAGGATCCGAACCCCAGGTGGACCGGATGCGCTTGGCCCATGATTGATCCACCTTGCAAATGCAAATTCTTGGTTGTGTTATAAGGGTAGTGTGGTGCTCCGGAATTCGGGTGATCGGACGTTCCTACTTGGTTGAAATACAACATCCCGGCGCCGCCGTCTTCTCCTAGCCGCAGTTCCTCAACTTTGGCGGCTTCCAAGTGTTGTAAAGAGGAAGATAATGACAAAGATAGCCCTTGACTTTCAACAAAATGACCGGTAATATTACCCCCACCTTCATGGTTTGTAGTACTTCCGGGAGGTACCCATGAGAATTGCGTGGATTGACCAAAAGGCCCTTGCCCTGACGGAGATACACTACTTGTAGTAGTAGTATTTGTATTACCAACTTGGTGGTTGTGGTGTTGAAAAGCATGGTGATGAAGGTCAGAATTGGAATTAGAAGAAGGGTTTGGTAATAACATGTGGAGTGTAGAAGAAGGAGACTGAGAAGTAGGTGAACTCGGCGCGGCTGCCGACTGTGTTGGGTTCATAAGGAAAAGCTGCATGGCTTGAGCCGCCGACTCATGATTCATGCTTCCGACCACCATCTCACCCCCACCCCCACTTGCTTGTCTGTTTCCGTACCAATCTCCGGCTGGATGAGCACGTTGGTTCCGGTGGTAATTATTATTCTGTGATGAAATCTGGTTTTCCAATAACTCGGTCGCGGTGGGTGTATGTGTGGCCCCGGGAGGAAAATTGAACATTTCTGATAACATTCCGGCGGTCTCATACACTGCCGGGAGCCCACCGGGTTCATCTTCATCTAAACCAACTACTGATGCCGGCTCGAACCCTTGCACTCTCAGCTTGTCCCTCCGGATCTGATTGGCTATGTGATTCTGTTGCTGTTCTTGTTGCGATCTCTCGAACCCATGTGAGAAATTGAATATGTAATCCTGTGACATAGAATTATCCAAGTAATTCTTGCACCTACTGCCTTCAATTTTATTATTTCCCTGACCCCTGGAATTCAGCAAAGATGGTTGCTTTGCTATAATTTCCATATCATCATCATCATCATCATCATCTTTTCAGCCCTCTTCAGTAAAGTATCCACCTGATCTTTATCGCCAATATAACTGAGCTGCTCCATGTTTTACAATTAGCCATAGATCGCATATCATTCAGCCAAGAAAAGATCAAGAAAGAAGAAAACAAAAAGAGGAAAATTAAACCTACCATTTAAGAAGAGAATTTTTGAAGAAGAAGAAGAAGAAATTAAAGTGAAAGGATCCAATGGGTATTTTTTTAAAAAAATATTTTTTTCTTGGTAATCTTTTTGTTTGGGTTTAAGAGAAAAAATTGAGGAGCAGCTTTGTTGGATCGAGATGGAACTATAGCTATAGCTAGGTAGCTAGGTAATGAACTGCTAGTGGTGCGTAATACCAAAAAAGAAAAAAAAGAAAAGAACATACCAGTTTTTTTAGAGTTGTAGGTTGGGAAAGCTGGGTACAAAGTTCTCAGCCATCGTTTTCTCTCTGTCTCTCCTGTGGTACGTACAGGCCGGGAGGAGAGGGGATGATGATTGAAATTGAAACTCTTTCTTCAATTCCCTTTCCTTTCCTTTCCTTTCCTTTCCTTTGCTCTCTCTCTCTCTCTCTCTCTCTCTCTCTCTCTCTCTCTCTGCTGGTTAGGCCTGAGGCAGTGTCGTCTGTCTGTCGTTTTTCAATCTTTCTCTTTCTCTTTCTCTCCTTTTCTTTTGCTCCTCTTTACACTGAGTATTACTGTTCTCTGCAATCGCCTTCGAGAGAGAGATAGAGAGAGATGATCAAGCAAAACAATCTCAATCTCTATATATTCTTTTATATAAAAAATATATTATAATTTCTCTCTCTCTCTATATATATATATGATGAAGTCTTGCAAAATATTATATATATATATATGTGTGTGTATTTCTCTCTCTCTAGATTTAGAGAAAGAGAGCAGTACCACCACACCAAATGGGAGAGAGAGAGAGAGAGAGTGTGTGTGTGTGTGATAAGAGAGAGAAAGATGGAGGAAGGTCTATGACAAAGAAGAAGTCGCTATTCTTCTACACGCCCCCCACCCCCCCTCCCTCCCCTTCTTGTACTCAACAATATTCTTTATTCATTTACTTTTCTTGTTCAATTTGACATAGAGCTTTTTTAGATGTTTTTTTAATTGCATGATGAACATAATAAGCTTGAATTATTAATTATGGTATGCAATTGACCAAAATAACCACATCCACGTCCTGGCTAATGCGTAAAAAGTAGAGTGTAAATTAAGCAGGGTAAACTAGATTGAGGATCGAATATATCCAAATTAAATTGCTACATTTTGATCTGGTAGCGGAATTCATTTTTAATTAATAATCCCTCCAATAAAAAAAAAATATTACATTTTCGTTTTAAGAATGATACAAAATAAGTGAATTTCTTCTTTTAAGAAAACTTCACCTCCATTTATATATAAATAAGATTAATAAACTAAAAAAATAAAAAAAATTGGAAAAGCTGTCTTCAAACCCCGTATAACTCTGCCTTCACCGTAAAACTTTTCTGGCACAACGCCACTGAGATACACCAACTCTTTGTTAAACTGCTAAACTATCCCCTCCTTGTACTCACCAATTCCTAGTCAGTCCATCTTAAAGAAAAACCAAAATATTTTCTACATAAAAGTCAATATGATGTATGATACACTCGCTCCTTATTGTTGCCCCGTTTATAGATGTGGTGAGTATTTGAGGGATTTGAAGATGAAAGATTGTGGTTGAGTAAACATTATTCTTAAAGTAATTATTGCTCCAACTATTATGGTGCAGGGATCAACAAAAATACACTTTTAGGATTTGATTTGCATCCAAGAAACGCACTACTCAGATTTCTGTGTGAATTTGAGAGAGTTGTAGAGTGACAGAGTAATTCAGAAAGTGAGTTAATTAAATACTGTTAAAATTCTGAATTTATAAGCGAAAACACACCCCTTCTTAACAATCGCAACCGTTACAGAAAGAAAACATGTTAGTTGGGCGCTACGACGCTCAGAGCAAAATCCCCAACAGTAATGACCGTTAAATTTAAATTCAGGAGGAAAAAACAGTACATCACGATGCTACAGCACTGGTCAGGGCGCTGCTGCACTCCCCCTTTTATGCAGTTTTGTGCGAATCTCAAATGTTCAGCGCCACAGTGCTCCTAGGGCGCTGTGTTCTGAATGCCAAAAACTATCTTGGGGTTAGAGCGACATTTTCCTTCCTCTTCAATATAGCATATCAATCCCACTTGAATACATATTGACATCATCATCATCATCATCATCATCATCATCATCATCATCATCATCTAACCATTAAATTACAACCATAATTCCGTGGAACATATTGACATCAACTAGCTTACTCTTGTAAAGGAACTGAAATGCCGGATATTTTGCTGATCAATATGACTGGTGACCTTGAAATCATAATGCCGCTATATTTCCATTTTAACAAAGATAAAAAATGATCTTTCTCCTCCTAAATGAGTGTTCTATTTAGACTTTTTTTTTTTTTGGTAACTTAATGAAATTTCAATCATTTTTTTCTATGAGAACTGAATTAAATCTTGAGAAGTCATAAAAATGTGTTATTGGTAGTTCACTTAATAGTCTTACAAAATAAAATGTTGAAATTTCAGAATTATTTAAAATATTATATGTAAATGTTAAATAATTAGTTTAATATTTTTTTAAAAAAAAATTAACTTTTAAAAAACCAAACAAGTAACGCACTGGAGGGAGTAAGAATCGAATGATGGTGATTTCAGCTATGAAGTCAATAGAATTATTTGCTGAAACATGAAGCCTGCATTTTGTGAAAGTGTGGAACTTCAGTTTTGTGGGCAAAGCACTAAAAACAAAACTAAAGTTTAAGGCGACTCCAACTAGATTAATATTGCGGCTTGACATCCGCGAAAAATATTGTAACATTCCGACGATTAAAAAAAATAAAAAAAAAGAATTGATTAGCCTCTAACCATTTCGATATATAGCTTGGAAAAGTATGATCGAAAAACAAAATCGCTGTCTTAAAATGTCAGCTAAGATTGTCATTTTCTATGGTCCTAATTCGAATTTCGATTCCAACGGAAGAATATATGCATACAAATAATGAAGTCAGCTCAGTTAACGGATTCGCGAGGCAGAGAGTCCAGATCTTCTGTGTCAAATGGTATATTATGTTACTTCCTGTGGCATCTTTCTAAAACCTTCACCATAACCATTTAAAAGATGATCCTAAAGTTTAAAACTTTATATGTGTTATCCTTAATAATAATGCTACAGAAGATGATATACAATTTGACACAAAAAATCTCAACTCCGCGAGGCAAATAAATTGATTTTGTCAAATTAATGCCCCTGAATATTGTAACCGAACATGTGATAATCCCTTCGTTCTTTAAAGAGTGTCCTATTTTGACTTATTTTGATATATTGAATTAATTCTGATATTTAACCTCTTGTTTCAAAAATTACAGAAAATAGTATTTGTAGTTTACTAGACGAAAGAGTGAAATTTTATAGTTTAAATTAAAAAATATATGTATATATGTAATATGTTAAATAATTATTTCACTGAAAAATTAAGTTGACATTTTAAAATCAAACAGTACAGTCATTTAGAAATAGTGAGATATAACGTAAAATAGCTAGGTCATTTTAGTCATTTGATGGTACGCTTGTTTTGAGTTTTGACTTATAAATAGAACAGAACAGCCGAATTAATAAAATGTTAGGCTAACAAAGACATTAATAACAAAGTTAAATAGGGAAACCCGAAATATTGGCTTAAAAGCTGGAGCGTTGGATGGCACGTGCGATAAGAAATAGAAAAAAAAAAAAAAAAAAAAAAGGTTAGGTTTTTATACATATGGGGGAAGCAGGACAGTTGGTATACCGTGTGTTTAGACATATTTAGCAAGATATGTTCATTTTTTTCACAAATATACATAATGTTTATGAATTATGTACATAACATGAATATGAAATACACATAAGTTATTTGATTATTATATTCATAATTATTATGTATATTTTATATTCATATTATGTATATAATTCATAAACCTTATGTATATTTTGTAAAAAAAAAATGAGCATACTTTGCTTAAATATGCCTAAACACACGATATAATTTGTGGAAGTAGGAGCCTAGGAGGCCCGAAAACCACATATAACTGTCTTACAGTTTGGCGTTGTCAAGATAGGTACCCTTCAAACGCCTTTTCGTTTTATTTCCATATCTCTATAACCACACACACACACACAGAGTTAAACATCTAGGCCTTGATTTCAACAGGTGTTTCCTTTGCAATTTTGACTTACCTGTATCCAATATATATTCATATTTATATATAAATATATTCATATAGGAGTATAATACGTACTGCACCCCTCTCCTCTTGGTGGGTTGTCAAATTCACTTGAACCAATTATTTTCTATAATATTGAGAATATATATATACTATAAACTTATAACCTATCTATTAATAAATTTGCCTTTATCATTATATATTTTTCGTATGCAAAAAATTTTCATTGAGAGACCCACCCGCCAATACTAGATGCGCGATTCGAGTCGAACTTGATTAGTGAAAAAGTGAAGAGAATTTGAGAGAGAAAACTCAATATATTTCTATCTCAATTGCCTTGAAGAAAAATAATTACAAAGCGTTTTCCCCTTTTTATACCTTCCAATCCCTAATCACCTTATACAGTTCTCTTAACAACAAAGTAAACCTTTAATTATGAACTAGGGGTAGCAGTTTGTGACCCGATTAAACCCGCGGGTTTATAAATTTTGTAAAATTAACCTATTAATTTAAGTGTGTGATAATCAATAAATTTAAATATATTTAGTAAATTAATATCAAATAGATTCAAATTTAATGATTATAACTCACTTAAATAGGTTAATTTTGAAAATTTTATAAACCCGCGAGTTTAATCAGGTCACAAATTACCACCGCTACTATGAACTAATCACAGACACCACCCTGTATTCCTTTGTCATCCAACACAGCCGAATCGGGATCCTCTGTCTCATTCTCTATCCCACTCTCTATCTCACTACTCACATTGTGGTGGGCTCTATTATTGGTGGATCTCACCACAATGTAAGTAGTGAGACGGAGAGTGGGATAGAGAATGGGACAGAGGATCTCACCTCAACACAGCCTCAACAGTCTTGACTTTATCAATTAGTAAGAACGACAATCAAAAAAAAATTGTGTAATCAAAAGTTCAGAGTCGCATTAATTAATTAAGAGTCTAACAATCAATTGTATTACTCAAAATTGATCAAGTTTTAATTATTGCGACTCCCTCTATTAACGGCAATTGATCACATTTCCTTCAAATTTTAAGCATGAGTACGTACGTGGCCACGTACATGGGTGTTGGTTGAACGGAAAAAAGATGGTGTTTGTTGTAATGAAAATTGAATTGAAAAAAAAAATTTGAGACTGCAACCCCGACAGTCCTCCACCGACCCTGCTCTTAGTCAACGTGGAGGAGGTAAATCGCAGTCACAGGAGCCAGAGTGGAGAGCTAACGAATAGGTCCAGGGCTCTTAACCCTTAGGTCACTCCTGTTTGTAACAGAGTCAATTCCACCTTGCGGAGAATCGAACCATGCACACTACTGCGCTGAGCCCTATTCGCCCTCTCCTTTGTCACTGTGATATATGCCCCGGGGGCTATGAAAAATGAATTGAAAAAGGGATTTGTGGGCGTGTGTGTGCGTGAAAAAGATGGAGAGGGAGGAGGGGCAGTTGTTAAAAAGGGAAAAGAAATGTGAAAATTAATTTAGAAAAAAAAAAATGCAACTGCAAACCAGATTGATTGCTGACAGGCCAACCTTCTACAATGGGACTTTTGGATGATGTCACGTGAATCTTACCCTCACACACGCACACACAACTCACGTGCCAAAGTCGGCTTCATACAAAACATGCCTCTGTTACTCGATCCGTAGTAGTAGTAGTACTAGTCCTCCTCTACTATTATTACATACTATTATTACAGTTTCCCTTCCTGGTCCATCACTACTCAAAACATGAAAAAAGGAAAAGGGGGATAAAGTATATAATTAGAGTATACCATCATCGTCATCAGGTTAAAGAGCCTTTTGTCTTCCGTTGAGACTGTAACCCCGGCAGTTTTCCACCGACTCTGTCCTGAGCCAACGTGGAATAGGTAAATTGCAGGATGTGCATCACAGAAGTCAGGGTGGAGAGCTAACGAATAGGCCCAGGACTCTTTAACCCTTAGGTCACTCCCGCGGGGAATCGAACCCTGCACACTACCGCGCTGAGCCCTATCCGCCCTCCCCTTTACCACTGTGATATATGCCCTGG
>JAOWAN010000022.1:63380-80617 GCA_028566635.1 Lobelia cardinalis
TACCTAGGTCTAGTTCTCTCTCTCTCTCTCTCTCTCTCTCTCTCTCTCTCTCTCTCTCTCTCTCTCTCTTTCTATTTCGGTCAGCCCTGCTCCGGTCGCCTCTTCCACAATCTTGCTGCTGCCACCGCCAACATTCACTAAGGAACGCAGCTGCAGCCGGTTCGCCCTCTCTTACTCTCTCTCTATCTATTTCAATTCAAATTTATACAATTATTGATGTAATCTGCCAACGTTAATTCGAAGTTGATTAATAAGATTCGAGTATGGCTTTTGGCTTTTGCCTTTCTGGCTTGCGGGCATGGCTGATCCCTTGAGAGGGCAAGCTTTCTTCTCCTTCTCTTCTATTCTTCTATTTCTGTATGCTTTCGCCATTACGGCAGTTGCGATATAAAATTAAGCACCAACTTTAATTAAGCTACTTCTCTACTTCTAACAGAGGACTACATTAATTTTTATAATTTCTTTGAATTTAGAAAATTATTTTACGGAGAAAGGAGCTCTCAGTTGCTACTAGCGAACTTAGACTTTGAAATGATAGAAACATTAAGTATTGACTACCTGGGGGGGGGGGGGAGGGGAGTTTGTAGGATGGAGATCAGAGTCTTTGACATCCATTGATGAAAGTTTAAGAAATGGGTTTGATTTTAATCAAGAATCATGATTCAAATGCTCCTGTGGGTATACTGCAGAAGATTGATTCATGTAGCAATTGATATGAATATAAGCAAAACAACAGAGTTTCCTGATTGAAAGAAACCATTTGTGGTTGGGAATACAATTGAAGGGAAAGCCATGATGAATTCAGTAATAAAGAAGACTGACAAGAAGCTAATGGGAGGGGAGACTTGTGGTTTGTGATTGAAAAAAAGAAAGTGAAATGATGCAAAGTTATAACTGAAAATTGTTGGGTGTAATAATTAAATAGTGTAATTGTGTATGCTTGTCTGAAAAAGTACGTATATGTAAGATAAATCAAAGGAATATAAAAATGATTGTCTGAATTGATGTTGATGGAGAAAGAATGCATTATGTATTGTAGATCAACAATTGTAAAAATGAAGAAGGAAAAAAAAACCCATAAAAATGCTGCATCTGATTAGCCCCTTAATTTTCCCAGATTGAGTCTAAATAGCTTTTCCTAGCCATGATAACAAGGTTGTTGGATTTTGAGACTTGATTTCCAGCTCCTTTACTTGATGTTCTGAATTTAATTATTTTTAGGCTCCATTTGGTTGGGTGAAAACATTTTCTGAACATAAAATTCCGAAAAACACTTCTATGAAACTTATTTAGGGTGAAAATTATATTAATTTTATGCCTTGGTTGGATATGAACTCATTGACTGTTGATTTGTGATTCGTGGGAGCTGCTACATGGTAGTTTGTGATTTTACTAGCATACATACATGCCTATACTCCTTATCACCCACAATATAGGATTGCAATTAAATATCAGGACTTTTTGACAAAAGTGAACTTAGTGCATTCTTAATTTGAATGAGAGTCATAGCAAGCAAATAAGCAATTAGTACTTTTTATAATTTATAATTTTGATTCCTTGTTCAATTTTATAAGCTTTAACTTTCTATTAATTAGGTACCTTTTATGACAGTGTTAAGAAAATTACACTTACAACGGAACAAAAAAACTATTCAAAATGGACACTTTTGAAAAGGAACCGAGCGAATATATACATTGGAATTTGATCAAAGATATTTGTATGTACATATATATAGATATATACATATAGCAGTGGTTCTATATGTGATCATATAATCATATATGAGTACATATATATAGATATATAGATATATATATATACATAGTTCACCTCAAAACTCAATCCTGTTAGCTGAGTCGTGCCAACCAGTTTGTCAATGTAGTTTGTTTCATTGCTTAGCATAAGAACTCCAGGTCATTAGAAAATTGAGAGTGTAACAAACCGGCCAGGCACCAAACCAGTTTGCTAGTGTTGCCAAGCTTCCGGCAACCCCTTTATAGTTAGAGATGAGAACATGAAAGGTATCATAATTTATTCAGGAAAAAGGGAAACTATTTGAGTTCAAGTTACTACTCTCTCCTATCAACCTTAATTAGCTTATCATTACATTAGTCAATATTCCTCCTGCTAGTGTGTAGTAAAAACAAAACAAGAAAAAGGAACATATAAGTACTGCTACTCTTATATGTTTCATGCTAAAAATCAAAGCTAAATGTGAAAAATCACAAGGCCCATAATGATTAATGAAGCCTATCCAAGAGTTAAACTGCTAAAACCAATGCTGAAGCCACCCCCCTAGAGTTATAAGCTCCATATAGATAAGGCAGTTGTACTTGCTCCATATTAGTTGCTGGTCAACCAAGAACTACTATTATTTGCACAAACTAGACTTCTTGTTTGTGGTGTTTTAACTTAGCACGTCCTGACATTTACTTTGATCAGATTTTTCATTGTTGTCGTTATTGTTGTTGGTATTGAATTTATTTGGTTTGCAGAAAAAAATTTGGTTAATTTATATTTTAAGTGTTATGCTGCCGAAATTTTTACTTGAACTTCACTTTCATGTTTTTGATAGCATTTATAGTTAAAAGAATGTATTTCTTTTTACAGGCGGATCTTCATAGAGTATATAATGATTATATACATGACGGAAGTGATCAAAGTACGGCCAACTCGCTTGCATTGCAGCAAGTAATGGGAAAAAATAAAGGACTTGGCTTTGGTTCGTCAACGAGTAGGCCTCGAAAGTCAAGGACAAGCTATGATCCGCGCGATGAGACTATTCGAACTTTGCGGGAAGGAATGAAGACTTTAGAGGGCGAGATGAAGACCACAAAAGATGCATTGAGTTCTATTATGACTCTCTTGCAGCAACAAAGACATTCTATCCCTTCGCCTTTCACTAGATCTGATACACCTCTAAGTGAAAACAGCGAAGAAGATGAAAATGACTAGAATTAATTGTAATTGAATTATCGAATTGTATGACTTTTGAGAAAATAAGAACACATTGTAATGTTTGTAAATATGTATTTGAATTGTATAATATTTTATTGTGGTTTAATTTTAGTTTGTGAAAATTTTGTAAGTTTATTATTATTAATTTATAACAGGAACGTGTCATAAAAATAGAAACAAAAAAACTGCACATTTTTTTTTGAAAATTTGCGACGTTTTTTGAAAAACGTCGCAAACAACCACCAGTTTTGCGATTCTGCCTGTAAATATTCGACGCAAATTTTCGTCGTACATTAATACTCTTGCGACGTGTCAAAAGCGTCGCAAATTTTAGTCGCATAATCGTTGCATAAAAATAAAAAACAGCCGCAAATTTTGTCGCAGACTTGCGACGTTTTTTGAGACATAAAACGACGCAATTTTTGTCGCAGGATTACGACGTTTAATTAAGAAACGTCGCAAATTAAAACAAATAAATATTTTTTTAAAAATAATAATATTGCGGCTAAATATTAATCGTCGCAAATTTTCGTCGCAATATGGGACGTTTTTTTTCCTTTTTGGTCGCGAAATTTGCGACGGGAAAAAATGCGACTTATTTTGAAGATATATTTCGTCGCAAAAAAACGTTGCAAATGTGTCTTTTGCGACGAAAAAAATTATATTTTCGTCGCAAAAAAACGTCGCCTGTTTAATGTTCTGGCATAGTGATTTTCCAGAAGTAAGCTTGAAGGTTTGAAGAATTTCTTGAAGGGAATCAGAGTGCAACCCAGAAAAGTCCTAAATGCAAAAGATAAAATGCAAAAAGCTAAAGGATTAAGACAAGGGGGACTTACTGTTGCTAGATTCGAAGAAATCTGAACGGAGAAATAGCCGGGATGGGAGAAAAGCTTCAAAACTTGAAGGTAACCGGAGAAAGCTTAGAGCTTTGACCGGGAAAAATGGCGGCAGTAAGCTCTAAGGCAGAAGGAGCACCCTCAGATCTCACTCAAATCAACCTCTAGAACCACAAGAGTGAACGAGATCAGACAATGTGGAGGAATCCGCAGACGAAGACGATTGAAGAAGCTCTGGAACCTTGAAAATCAAGGGGGTTATGAGGATTGAAGGAGATGCTCTTGCGTTTTCTCTCTCTAGCTCTGAAGGTCAGTAAGCGTAAAAACTGAAGTGGAAGAAGGCTGCAAGCCTTTATACTCTCTGGAGTGGCAAAATGGTAAATAACAAGGAATTAGAAGAGATAGCGTCGCATCCCTTGATGAGGGGAATATTCAAGGAAGTGTGTCAATCATGACACTTTTTTCAGCCACATTTAATGCATCTCAACAGACGTGCATAGGGCGCCCAACATTT
This sequence comes from Lobelia cardinalis, assembly GCA_028566635.1. NCBI lineage: Eukaryota > Viridiplantae > Streptophyta > Magnoliopsida > Asterales > Campanulaceae > Lobelia > Lobelia cardinalis. The sequence continues at coordinate 67,689 of JAOWAN010000022.1, forward strand.
AATTCAAAAGTAAAACTGAAATGATTGAAGGCGGAAGATTCAAGGATCCAGCCGCCTAAAAATTAATGGCATGCGAGCAACATATGCGAGGAACATGTGCGATCGACCTCGGAAAAGCTTTGCTTAAGAATAAGATAAACTTTTATTATGTCCCTCCATGCGAGCATAAATACTCACACGAAGGTCCAGGGGACTACTGAAGGTGTCAAAAAGTATTGGCGACCTAGCGAACTATGAGAGAGCTCGCGTGTCAGGTCAGAGCCATCAACAGACAAGTACTTAGCCAAATTTGAAGGGAATATCTCCTTGGCAGGCAACCTATCTTGAGATCTCGCAGATAGGTCGACCTCTACATCTTACATCGAGAGAAAAGGGACGGTGATCTTCCCTTGCGCGACCTGTGTGAAGACCTCGCATAGATGTGATGCCTCATGCGAGCTCTCATCATTCCTCGCCTTGAGCCTAACTCTGGGCGACCTATTCTGCTCCTGCGAGCTATCTAGCTCAGGAGTCCGTATCCTTCATGGACAAGGTCTTCATTAATGACAGTACAGTATATCCTCATGAGGAGTCCTTCCATTTATATCTCTGATTTACTTACCTAAAGAGACTAGGGTTAGGATTCTGGTTGACCTTGGACTCTGAGGGAGAAAGAGGCGGCCAAAACTCCATTACCTTTAGGGATTCATCATCCACAACACCTATAAATAAGGCTCTACCCTTGTAGGCAAAGGTACGCATAATTCTGCCCCTAAACTCTCTCTTGAATACTCTCTGATATTCCCATACTTGAGTTTTCATTCTCACGCCGGAGCTTGTTTGGCAGGGCCACCCCCTACCTCATAGTAAGAGTGTTGTTTTGTAGGTCCTGTTGCTGCCCAATTCAACAACCTTCAGCCATCGCAGAGCTCGCCCAGATCACAGGAAAAACCGTGCATCATCAGTGGTGGTTAACTGGATCTAGTGGGTGTTAATAGCTTGATGTTATGGAGGTGTATTGTGGGGGTGAGGTGGGTTGATATGTGGTGGTGGTGTATAAGGAGTGAATCTGGGTTCTCTGTCTTGCAGCTCTTCCCTCAATCGACCTTGGAAAGAGGTTACTGAACCCAAGGGTTGTTGGGAGCGATGGCTGTGGATGCTGTTGGGTGAAGTGGTGGTAGTGCATGGCGGCGGTGGTGGTGGTGCAATAGTGGTTTAATTTTAATTAAGGTATAATTTAATTAGAATAAAATTAATAAATTTGGATTTAATTAAGGTAAAATTTAATTAGGTATTATTTTAATTAAGGTAAAATTTAATTAAGATTGATATTAATTAAGGTATATTTTAATTAGGTATTATTTCAATTAGATATTGTTTTAGTTAAGGTATTAATTATAATTAAGGTAAAATTTACTTAGGGTAATATTTAACTAAGGTTGAATTGTATTTAAGATATATTTTAATTAGGTATTAATTATAATTAAAGTAAAATTTAATTAGAATAATATTTAATTAAATTTGAATTTAATTAGGATAGAATTTAATTAAATTATGATAATTAGTTATTAATTTGAATTAAGATACTATTTTAATTTAGTAGGATTTAATTAGGGTTTTCTTTAATTAAAGTATGATTTAAATTAAGATATGATTTAATTTAATTAAAATAAAATTTAATTAGGTATTTATTTAAATTAATATTTAATTGTAATAAATGTAGAAAATAATTAGGTATTTAATAAATATTTAATAAAAAATTAATTGAACTTATTATTTTTTATAATTAAAATTAATAATTTTATTTAATTGTATAATCTTTAATTATATTTAGCCCCTTTAGTTTACCTATGTAAAAAAATATAAAAACATCCATGAAAAACTTACATATCATGCACGTCAGTCCTTACCCGTTAGTTTTTGACGAGTTCTGTCGAAAATGACCAACTTTGCAATAAAAAATAGGAAAAACTTGGGCCAACCTCCCTGTGCTTATCGGGTTTTAGGGATGAGCCTCAACTACTTTATTTCTTAAGGTTTCACCTCCTTGACTTCAAAATCGTTAGATTTCATCTATTTTGTTTAACGATTTAACTTGTAATGACAAAATTGCCCCCATAAAATAAGAAGAAAAAAATACAAAATCAAAAGGAAAACTAAGTGGGGGGTAATTTCATGTTTCTCTTCTTCATTTTCATATTCATCTTCAACATTTGTCTTCCTCCAAAAGTTCAAAAGGAGACAAAAGATCCTCAGATGACTCCATCGCCACCTCACTCTAGCTATCTTCTCGCCGGAGCAACTCCCTCTCCTCCTCACCATCACTCTCCGTCAACTCATCTCTAAGTTCAATCTTCTTCCCTGAAGACTCCCCGTTGATCAGCCCCACAACACCACTAAAGATTCTCCGGGATTCCCAATTTCTTGGGAAAAACTTTTCGAAATCTCTAAGAAAAATCTCCATCTCCATTAGACCGAAAAAGAAGACAAACCTTAAAGACAATCGCAAAATGGCCGATCTCATTCCAAATCTCAATCTCTCCGCCGATTTCATTCACTTTAATTGAACTCCAGGTTCAGATTTGTACCAGATCTGATGGAGGAGCTATAGATCTTATTTGCACCAGATTTACACCAAATTTGATGGATAAATGAGAACATCATATGGGTTTGTGATTTCTATTTGTATATTATTCGAAACAGATCTGGAATACTTATTCAAGTTAGGGTTTCAATTTGGGGAAAGAAGAGGAGATTTGGGAGAAGAGGAGATCTGGGCAACTGCAAATATCACAATTAATCCCTCGCATTGGAATCGGTAGGTTAGAACTGCTGAAGTTGGTAAATTGATTGATGTCTGGCCGATGTCGTCGGCAACTGTGCTGCAGATGGATTTGAATGGGCCAACTGTGTCGACGGTTGAGCTGGTTGTGATTGTTGTTGTGGTGGTAGTAATCTGACATTGTTTGAGAAGTTTTAACCTTAATTCGTAAATAAGAGCATCCCTAATGCAAATCTTCAGAAGACGGCGAGCCAAACTCCATGCTTCCGAGCTTCATAATCCCACCTTTAATTTGTTTTCATTTTGTTTGTGTTTTATGTGTTTCTTTAATTTGTTTCGTTCAAGTGTAATGATTCAAAATTATACAAGTGTAATGACTTTAGTGTAAAGTTAATTTGTGCTAATTGCATTTTGTTTATTGCATTGAGTAATAATATTACATGTATATTTTTATTTTTATATTATTTTTAATTTAAAATGTTATTTAATTAATAAAATTTGCATAATATTGTTTTTTTCATTAATTTATTTATAAAACTTGTATATTTTATTAATTGTTTTTTTGTTTTATTATAATAATTTTTATTAGAGGATATAAATTTCTTTTTCCTTTAAGAAGGGTATAATAGTCTTAACAATATGTTTTATTTTTCACCACACATTTTTTTTCTTTCAATTTGGTCTTTTGCAATGGACGGACGGTAACCAGATTAACGTCAAGGGGGCTAACCCTCAAGAAATGAAGTACATAGGGCTCATCTCTAAAACTCGATAAGCACAGGGGAGTTCGTCCAATTTTTCCCTAAAAAATAACTTTTACAGCTTAAGATGCAATTTTTTGAACCTTTGAGCCTTTTTGACCTTTTTATAAAAATGTTAGGACCTAAAATGCCATAAATTCTTTTTATTATTAATTAAGTATGCATTCACTAGAAGGAAGCCGCAAAAACATCGATATGAAGTTTCATACATGATAAACATCAACTAGAAAGAAGCTGTATGAGCTGTAAGCACGATATGACTTTTACTTTAGCCGGAATATTCACTCCCTTGTACTAAATTTTCATTCAAATTAAATTGTCATGCATGAAATTTAAGAATTTCAGTGAAAATTGTCGATCTTACAACGTCACAATGGTTTTATATGATTATGGGATGAGATGAAAAATTTAGAGATGTGGTAAATAAATATGAGATAGATAAAAATGATACAAATATGAAAAACTTACGAACAGTATTTGGCAACGCTCTAGACAACTGGGGCAGTTCTCGCCTTTCCGGTTCAGAGCCCAATCCTACAAACATTTTGGACTTTTTGGTTTTTTCGTTGGGCCATTAGACATATACATTTCACTAAGAGACTAGTTTGAAGTTCTGATAGGCCCAATTTTGGTGTTTAAACCTCTTGAGCTATGGTCAACCCATTGAAATTAATAATTGCTTATTTAGATCTACTAAAGCTATACAATAATAAAAACATACCACAGTTTTGCCACAAACTTTGAATTTCAACAGCAAAATTACAAAACAGATTTCAAGTGATAATTCATTTTTTTAATTCATAGAATTTGGCAAATACACCAAAGATATGGTTGGCAATGTTTTGGTATTTCAGCAATTCCTTTCATATCTCCAAATTAGATGGCAAAAAGGCATTGATAAATTCTGAATGCAAGTGGGTGAGATTATAATTGAAGTTGAATATCCTAAAGTCACTCATTAAAATTATAAAATCAAATTACACTTGGATTGAAAGTCAAAGTCAAAGTAAGTGTAATAGTAGTTACATTTTTCTAATTTTAGATATAAAAGCCTTTTTACTTTTATAAATTTAAGCCCATTTATTAGCACTTTTCACAATTAAAATAAATTGCCTTAACCAAGGGTGTAATAAGTTGGGAAGAGACAAGTAAATGGGAGGCTTGAAAGGGGGAAAGTAGGAAAAGCAGATCCTACACACTAGGGTGTTTTAGGGTGCGTTTCGACGAGTGATTTATTGATTTGATTTTAAAATTTTTGTAATGATTATAGTAAAAAATAAGAGAGAAATAAAGAGAAAATATATGAGACCAATGAGAGAGAAAAATCAAAAATTAAAAAATTTGGGTAAAAAATCACCCAGTAGAACACAACCTTAGGCATTTTTGATTAAAATTATTAAATTTGAATTATTAGTTTTTAATTTTTTTAAAATCATAATCAACCCAATTCTCATATAAATTGAATTGTTGGTTTTTATACTTTTCGGTACGATTTGATTATTTTGTTCGATTTTTAACAAAATTTTGTGAATATTTACCTTTTTAATTAAAAATCATCACTTTTTAAGTAAATTTGGCTATATTTATAATCGAAATACAAAAATTACTATTATGATATGAGTAGCAAAATTACAAACTGACGAAAGTTTTTTGGATTTTAAATATGTAATATACAGCGCCATACATAATATTTAAACCTAGGTTTGATTGTTAAAAGATATGCACAAATTTACATTTTTGGTTCGATTCGGTTTTTGAAGATTAAAATATCCTCAAAACTGTAACCAACTCATTTTTTTCGGTTTTTAATGTTTTTAAATTTAAAAATTAAATTAAATATTTAATTCGATTTTATTTTCATCCATTTGAATGAATTGATTTGATTGAATTTTTAATTTTTTTTTCACAGCCCTACTAGGCTACTACACAGCAGAAATTTCTTTTTTTAGCAGTATATAGCCTTTTTCCAGATGTAAAAAATCAGCTAATAAGAGGCTTTTTTATTAGACCACTTGTCGCCAATCCACTCTTTGATTTGTACTCGTGACCTGCCACAAATCTTTTGAAACCCACCAGCCAATCCCAAAAGAGAAGCAATTTTTGCTACTGAATTTTAGATTTTTATTTCTCAGTGGGAGAAGGGGAAGGGATAAAGTTGGTTTTTTCACTCAAGAAATGCCAAAAGATACAACGACATGAAAAACCCAGATAGATGTATCCCCTTCCCTTCTCTCCTTTGTCAATGGGAAGGTTAAACAGTTCTATTTATTGGTGAGGGTTTTGACTTGTAGTGGACTACAACTAAAATGGTGGAAAATTTTGGAGCTAAGAAGGTCCCACTTCACTAAAGAATAAACTAAAGTGTTGAAATTTTTGTACAACCCCTTGCTGGGTTTTTTTGATTCCCACACCTTTAAGGAAAGGTATGATCTTTCTTTTTCCTTCTTGGAGGTTTTAATACTATTCAACTGTGCTGATCTTTGTTCTCTTTTGTCTGTGTGTGTACTAGAACAGTCTGCGTAGGTTTCAAGTAGACAATCATTTTGTATTTGTTCCTGTCACCAGAATGCTCATTTGATTCATCAAATAAATGGGTTATTAGGGATTTGGTCTTTTCTCTTTATTCTTGTTTGGAATGATTGATTGTCAGGTGTTTTAGCATTGAGGGGAAATGTGGGAACTCAAGAATCTTGGTTATCATCTGAAATTGAATTGAAGAGGGTGAATATGCTTTCAAGTCAACTGGTTACTTCCTGTGATCTGCAATTCATCAGATTCTTTTGTTTCTGCAAGTTCTTGGATTGTTCAAGGTGAAACTTTTTATTTGTTTCTACAGAATTGAGTTCTTGGGTAGGTGTTGGTTGGGAGTACTAATAAATTTGGATATGGTGATAACACCATTCCATCTTGTTAAGGTATGATTGTAATTTACTTGGGTGGATTAAAAAGAGAACAACATTTGTTGGAATTGAGGAATCCATGCAACCTCCGTTGTTGGGGAAGAAACAAATTTCAATCTTATAGAATCCATGACTAAATCATAGTTTCTTTTATGGTCTGTGATGAGTTTGGCTTGTGGATGTTCCTTCGCTTTAGATTAAAATGCTCAATTCAGTTACTGGGTGAGAGTTTTTTTTTCTTTCTTCTTTCTGGGGGTTGGATGTTGATCTTTCATTCCCCAATGAACACCACTGATTTTGTGATACTGGATAATTAGGTGAATAACCGTCAATAGTGCTTTTTTTTTTGTCTTCAATGTACGCATGTGATTCTCAATTCATCTTTAAACTATTCAGCAGCGATTTGAGATTGTTATGAATAACAACATATTTGCTATTTGTTGATGTTCATGAAAGAGCAAATCTTTTTCCCCGTTTGGAATTTATACAAGTCATGTCGTGCAGACTAAGAATTGCCAGCCTGAAAGCAGATAGCATTTCGTGCTATGGGTTGGCTAACAAAAATTCTCAAAGGATCAAGCCATAAAATATCGGAAGGACAATATCATGGGAAATACGCTGATGAAGGAATTTGGGAGGCTCCACCTGCTTCACTGGTAATTGTTGTTGCTGCATCTGCCTCTTTCCTGAATGATTCTGCTTCTCTCTCTGATGAAGGTCATTGAATGCTCTATTTTGAATGTTATTTACTCTACATAATATGCCCCAAGTTTTCTCTAAATTCCATCTTGTTTCAAGAGCAGCTCTAAATGCTGCAATTAAATGGGTATTTGTTGTAGACAGAAATGGAACATAGAAGGCTAATAAATGGGAGAAATTCCAAGATTAGACTAATATTATGATCCAGAACAAGCATGCCTCCACTCATTTACACCGACATATAGACCTAATAATATTATTCTTCACTTCTAAACACCTTCAGCCTACTTAGCTCTCTTAAACTCTATTTGCATCTAATTGGAAGCCTTTGAGAATGTGTTGACATCACCTTTTACATTCCCTGGATTGACACATTTATAGCATCTTTGGTAGAGCAGAAACATGGAGGGATGGAGAATAGGGAAGAGAAAATTGAAGGGGTGCATAAACCATTCCTTCGTTTGGCAGGTGGAAAAGTTGGAGGGATGAAAAAGTGGAAGGGAATGAAAACCCTTTCATTTAACACTTGAGCCTTCTTTGTTTCCCTCCCCCCCCCTTCCTCCTCCAAAAAAAAAAAAACTTTTGAAGTGAAAATTGACCAAAAACCTTCCTATATATCCCATGGTCAATCAAACACCTGTGGAAAAGATACTTATCATTCGTAGGCGAGAAAGTGTTTCACTCTCATTTCCACCCCTCCTACCATGACACATCACTCTTAGAAAGACCAGAAGGCACCAACAAGCCCAAAACTTCAAACAACCACTTAATCGTCGACTTATTTGATGTTGATTTGGGCTGTACCAACTATTCTCTCCTTTTTTTGCTCGGCGTCCCAACCATTCTCTGGTGTGTGGGACATAAAATGCAGGATTCTTTGTCAGATTTTGCAATGGAAGACATCGATCGTGCAATTGCACTTTCACTTGCAGAAGAAGATGAGAAAGAATCTCTTTCTCCTCTAGAAGAAGATCACAGCAGATCTCCTTCCCCACCAGAAGAAGATCATAAAGAAGCAGTTTCCTCTCCAGAGGAAGATCGTAAAGAAGCAGTTTCCTCTCCAGAAGAAGATCGTAAGGGCAAAAAAGTGGTTGGTAAGCTGTTTCTCCACCAAGCTTGACCCTCTACATACATTCCAGTATGGGGAACCCTCATATTCAAAGTTTGGGTTGATCATTCAAGGCAGAAAGCTTATGGTTGCTGCTTTAGCTGAATTATGATGTGGTATATTCTAATTGTCTTTCTCTACTGGATCATCAGATAAAGATGCTCATTTGGATGAAGATGAACAGCTTGCCAAGGCTCTTCAAGCAAGTTTAGACTTGGGGTCACCGCCTCGTTATAATTACGGAAGCTTGTTTCCTCCTTATCCATACTCATATCCATCTGGGCACAGGTATTGGCTTCGTGCAAATTCTATTATCCTTATATTCTGAGTTAGTTTCGGGATGCTTGTTGTCTTTCGCTTTAAGTCCTAGAGTTCTTATTGTGTATGTTAACGGAGTCTGTTGTGTCAAATATTTGATAAATAACTTCTCTATCAAAATACTCAGTTTGTATAACAGATCTCACTCAGTTTATATCCTACTTTATGCTCTGTTTCAACTCGATGCAACCATATTAATGTAATGTGTAATATCTATCTAACTTCTCATACTGGCATTGTCCAGATTTTAATAATGCTCATTGGGTACATAATCAGGTTCATATAAGTAACATAATTGCTATCCAGCTGCCTTTATCTAGGAACATTATCGATTAGTATGAAATTCTCTCCTATTTTTGCTCTATATTCTATCTTGCTTGTGTTATTGTCAACTAATCTATACGACTATCCTTAGTGTAAGTGACTATCACTTTTGACAATCTCAGCTTATGAATACAACTTTCAAGTTTCCCAACATTCTGTCCCATATGACAATATTGTAGGCATGATAGCATGTCCAGGTGCACTGCTAAACAAACACACAACTATACCAAGCAAGGACAAGGGAGAGCCAGCAAGTAATTAAAGAATGGACAACTCATTAAACAAAGATTGTATCTATAAAGTAGCATATACTTGAAACCAGGAGCAACCAGGTCATCAGAATATGCAATGAACTCGTGCAAATCAGAAAAAAGAAGAAGCAGCTGTGTGCAAGTATACTCCAGTAGGCTAAGAACCAGCTGAAATTGGTGCCGGCAGTCTGTCTATGTTAGTGTTGAAACCAAATTTTCTATCAAAATGTCAATGAGCTTGAAACATAGTCGGATAAATTTGATACTGCCGTAAGTGGGAGCTATGTACCTCGAAAATTTTGGTACTGTTTTGGGAAGTTAACTATAATGCAAGAGCATTCACTTCCTTAAAGATATGAGGATAGATGATTAGATGCTAGTAGTTGTCCTAGATAAAGCCTATAATGGTAGCTCTACGCCTCGTTTTGGCATAAAGTGTGTAAAGCCCCCCTCCAATTAATTAGCCTATAAACTAAGATCAGCATGAAAATAAGCTGAGAATTTAAATACAAAAATAAGTTAGCGTTGTGCTAGCTCCTCTGGGAAGAAATGACTGAATGTCAAGGATAGAGATGATTATAAATGCATAATGACTCTCTTAAAATCTTAATGGCAAGTTTCACATTTGAAGCTTACTCTCACTCACTCACACACACTAATGGTTCACACACTAATGACTGTATTATTCCTTGAATCTTTATTAATTTTTCTTCTCATTCACATGCATCATGTGAACACTGACCTTGGAATTTGAACATTTGAATACATGATTGTAAGGATCTGTGCGGGTTGCCATTCAGAAATTGGTCATGGACGGTTTTTGAGTTGCATGGGAGGAGTTTGGCATCCCGAATGTTTTCGTTGTCATGCCTGTAATTCACCCATATCCGACTACGAGGTCCAACCTGCTCCTACCTAGTTATAATCTCCAAATTGCTCGATATATTTTACCTAAGTGACATTATGGAATATGATTTTTGCTCTTTTTGATGTAGTTTTCAATGTCTGAGAACCGCCCATTCCACAAATCATGTTACAAGGAGCGGCATCATCCAAGATGTGACGTTTGCAAGAACTTTGTAAGTGTCCATTTGATGTTAGTCTGTATGTACTTGATCTGCAAACTCGTTATTGCTATTGTTAAAGCATGATATGCACTAAAGTACCTCAATCTAACAGCTTAAGCTTTTAGATAAGTTGGTTACTTAACATGATGGCAAAGCTCAAGGTTTGAAAAAGATGTAAGAGTTCAAAACATCCCACTTGCTTTTATCCTAAAAAAGGTTATTTCAAAGGGTATGTAGTGGCCCTATTTTAAAGTGCACGTACTGGCACATTTGCACCTCTTCAAGTGTACATGTGAGGGGGAGTGTTAAAGTATGATATACATCAAAGTGTCTCTCTCTTAACAGCTTAAGCTATATCTTTATTGGGCTCTTTATTGTTACTCTTTCAATCTCAAGATATCTACTTCTGCATTTGATCAGTATTCATCACATTGTTCTACAATATAAGTATGTAGGGCTGCCTTCTTAACTGTAAACAATTTGGTCCCGTGTCTCTCTTGACTTTTCCTTCATTCATACAGATCCCAACAAATGCAGCTGGTCTTATCGAGTATAGGGCTCATCCGTTCTGGCTACAAAAGTACTGCCCATCTCATGAGAATGACAGGACTCCCCGCTGTTGCAGTTGTGAAAGAATGGAGGTGAGTAGAAAGAATATATGCCTTCCTTACTCTGAAGAGAAGAAACAAATATAGATATAATGAGAAGGCTTTCTAATTTCTTTATGTGTAGCCAAGGGACACAAAGTATCTGCTACTTGATGATGGCCGGAAGCTATGCCTGGAGTGCCTGGACTCTGCCATCATGGATACTCATGAATGTCAGCCTCTGTATCTGGAAATACAAGAATTTTATGAAGGATTGAATATGAAAATCGAGCAGCAGGTCCCTTTGCTGTTGGTTGAGAGACAAGCTTTAAATGAGGCCATGGAAGGAGAAAGACATGTGCGTAACAATGCCCGGATATAGTATGCTTCTATGGCTGCATTTAGCACTTTTTGTGTTGGTTGATCTAATGAGTTTCGTCATTGGCAGGGTCACCATCACATGCCCGAAACTCGAGGACTTTGCCTCTCAGAAGAACAAACCGTTAGCACGGTATGAGTATTATTTCTTCTTTTTCTAGCTCTGCAGAGATCTTATGTTTATTCGTAAGTTTTTTCCACTTAGCTGTTATGTGAAATTACCAGATTTTAAGGAGGCCGAGGATTGGTGCAGGACGGATCATGGACATGTTTACGGAGCCTTATAGGCTAATCCGTCGATGTGAAGTGACAGCTATCCTCATTTTGTATAGTCTTCCTAGGTAATTTTTCTCCATGTCTATTTGACTCTTCTTATTCATGCTTAAACCTGTTTTGAATGTAATCAAACCTCCTTACTAAAACAGGTTATTGACCGGGTCAATCTTAGCTCATGAAATGATGCATGCATGGCTGCGGCTTAAAGGTGTTCTGTTCTGTTATTTATATATTTATTTTTGCCAACATAATGATACGTACAATGTACTGAAAATTAATATATATAATTTACGATCTTTTTGGTGTTTCTTGCAGGTTACTCAAATCTTCCCCCAGAAGTTGAAGAAGGTATTTGCCAAGTTTTAGCTCATATGTGGTTGGATTCTGAGATCCTGGCAGGTTCCGGAAGCAGCAGTGTTGCTTCGACCTCGTCATCATCTTCCGCTGCTCCTGCATCCACAAAGAAGGGTAAAAGATCTCAGTTCGAGAAGCAACTTGGTGAGTTTTTTAAACACCAGATTGAATCGGACACGTCAGCAGCTTATGGAGATGGATTCAGAGAAGGAAACAAGGCGGTGCTTAAATATGGCCTCAAATCGACTCTTGACCATATTCGACTTACGGGAACATTTCCTTGTTAATAAAATAGAACGGTTCATCTCGAGGCATGTTCGCTTTCTCCCCATGGACAACTCACCTTGGCCCTAAAATTTCAGCGAAGCAATACCCCTTCAAGGAGTGAAAGTAGGGAGATTCAATAAACATAATACTTCTGCAATGAATTATGCAGAACCAGTTAAAAAGATTATCCCTCCAATTAAACAGTGCCCACCACAGGTTTTATATATGCATACATGTTGATATACAATACAGATGAAGAATGAATATAGAGAAAATACAATGCAATTTCTTCTGTACCAGATGACAACTGCCGGTTTGCATTTGAATCCTTCATTATTCGTTTTTGCATCAGCTCAAGGAAAGTGTTTTACTTGGTGCTTTAACTGGTCCGGTTTCATTTCCGCACAAGGTTGGTTTGAAGAGCTCTACTTAGATGTTGAACAACCGACGATATGATGAGTTGGCATTGGCATGCGTAGATTGTGTTTTAGTAGGTGCTTTAACTGTTTTTTTCTTTAATTTTCCGGTTGTTTTGCACAATGTTTGCTTTCAGAGTTGTATATAGCCACCGAAGAACGAATAATGGGTTGATCCGAGTCTGTTTTGTGTTCGTGTAAGCAAGATGTCTGGAGTTCGAGAACTTGTGCATCCAATACATCTCAGGAGAGGGTCCGTTTTAGAGCCGAACCAAAGGATTAATCTCTGAGAGTGTTAGATTTCATGAAGATTGATCAAGAATTGATTAATCAAATCAAATTGATTGATTGAATAAGAAAACCCTTCAAACAATGATTCAGAAATTCTCTCTCTAATAACAACTCAAAAGACTTAACTAACTAACTACCATATAACCAGCTATATATATGAGTAAAGGAAAA
>JAOWAN010000022.1:85204-100157 GCA_028566635.1 Lobelia cardinalis
ATATATTATGTATTTGATTAGAGGGTATTTGGGTCTTTTTATGTGTCAATAACTTTAGTTTCTTTCATTTTAGTCCTAGTGTTTGTAGATAACGAAGACCCAAATAACGGGGAGACCACAGGTAGGTTAGTCCTCACGAAAAATATCATATGGGGGTGTTCCCCAAAACGCGAATAGTACATGGTAGTTCTCCCTACTTAACCCAAAATTATATAAATAACATAGATATAAAATATATAAAAATTATCTTAATATTATCTTTATAATTATCATATGTATTTCATATTTATATTATATACATTATTTATAATTTTTATGTACATTTGAAGAAAAATTGGACAATCGTGGCACCTATAATTTCCACCTGTGGAGAGAGTCGGAAGGAACCCAAAAATATTCAAGATTCCTGAACCTGATACAGAGTATGTGACATTTCGGCGGGAACCGAAACTCAAATGTCTCCAACTTCCTAAAACAACGATTTTTCAGTAGGTACATTATCGTGGTAATTACTAGTATTAGGTCACCCTTCCCTCCAGCGTCTCTTTCTTTCCATAGCCATTCGTTGCTAAATGAAGAACTGAAAATGACATGCACACCAGGTGTTTGATAGTTGTTTCACGAGAATTCCGCTTTTCCAACTTTTCTAAGTTACCGGCTGAAAAACCTCGGTACCGGGGCACATTCAACATTATTACTGTCTTATGCTTCATAAACATTTATCCCGAGTTTGATTCATAGATGTGTTTGATATCAGCACATTTCAGTTGTGAGCCGTTTCTTCTTCTTCTCCTTCGTACTTTAAATGCTCCCTTTTGATACTTTCAATGGGAATTCTCCAAAAGCACGCCCGAAATTTCAGAAGCTTATGTCAGTTTTCATTCTTACAACAACAATCAAACTATGTCTTATCGCAGTTGCCTCTACACTCGATTGGTTTTATTCATACTGACAATACAAAATCCAATAAGTTCTCTCTAAATAAAGTCTCCATTTACCTCGAAAGAGCGAGGCTGATAGATTTGATACGACTTAGTCTCCGTTCCAGTTCCCTCGAGTCTGTTGTTGAACATTTAAATCATCCTGCCCTGGACTCGTTTGTCGTTGCCAATGCGCTCTCGTCAGCCCCTTCGCCGGAGTCTGCACTGTTCCTTATTGAATCCCTTAAGACGATTCCTCATTTCTCGCACACCCAGTTCACCCTCTATGCACTGGCCAAGATTCTTGCAAAGTCCCGTCAAACTGCCCGGCTCAAAGCGCTCATAAGTGCCATCAATTCTGGTATGTTCAAGAATGTTTTGCCTGTCAGCTTTATGGATCGCATGAGGTGGTTTGCTGTTGCAGAAGACCTTGATTCTACTCTTTCTGTCTGGCATGAGTGGAGGGCCTCTAAGAAGCGTCCTTGTACTGAGTCTTATAACATCATCATGAGGCTTTGTGCTCTGACCGGGAAGGATTATGAGGCCGTCGATACCTTCCGTAGGATGATTGATGAAGAAGCGCTTCCTGATTCTCGAACATACACTGTAATGATTGAGCACCTGGTCAGTTCGGGAAAACTGGATCCAGCCATCGAGATTTTTAAAGTAATGCCATCAATGAGGATGAAACACACACTAAGGCAGTATTCCATCTTGGTGGGTGCATTCTGTGGTGCTGATCAGTTCGATGTGGCTAAGACTTTGCTTACTGAAATGCAGATTGAAGGTATATCGCCCACTCCAGCCATGCTTCAATCATTGCATCAAATGAATGATGCAGGATTTGTTGAGGAGACATCGGATTTAATCAATGAATTATTGCCTGATAAGAGGATTAAGAATGTGGAGTTATTAATGGAAGATAAGGAGGATCATGATGATGATGGCGCTGAAGATTCTGATGCCAATGTGGCTCAAGTTAAATTGAAACCATGGTTTGACCCGGCAATTTTGGCGAGGGCTTTGCATGATTGGAGACCTCACGAGGTTTCAGCATTGGAGGATGCTAAATTCATCTGGACAACCCGGTTGGTTTCTAGGATGATAAGAAACTTCAGTTCAGCTGAGACAGCATGGAAATTTTTCTGCTGGGTTGAAAATCAACCAGGATTCACTCATGATATTCACACAGTATCCAGCATGATTTCCAAGTCAGCTCGCAAAGGGAATTTTGATTTGGTAGATCAACTCGTTGCCAAGGCACATAGGGATGGGCTGAAATTGGGTTTCAACACCATCAGATTGATTATTGATTTTTATGGTATTTTAGGAAACGGTTACACTGCTTTGAAGATTTTCCACGACATCAGAATGATGTCCAGTACAATTTCAAAGAGTTGTATGTTGCTTCTATATTCATCTCTCTTGCGAACACTGGCCAAGTGTAAGATGGATACCGAGGCCCTAGAGATATTAGACGAGATGATTCTGTGTGGAATTCTTCCGGATACCCAAACATTTTCTGGGTTGATGCATCATTTTGCACTTCAGGGAGATATTAAGACTGTACAGAGACTCTTTGGGATGGTTAGACAGAGTGGCATAGAGCCGGATGCTTCCATGTTTAAAGTTCTTATCCATGCTTATTGCAAGTGTGAGAGAGCTACTCTGGCTCTTAGAGTTTTTGAGGATATGAGGAATGACAGTATGATGCCTGATCCTTCAACAAAGCAGTTGCTTGTGAAGAGTCTTTGGAAGGAAGGCAAATTGAGAGAAGCAGCTTCTGTAGAAGAGCGAAGTGAGGAGATGAATTATGTACTTCCACTTGCATTGCCTGGTCAGCTATACACTGTGAGTTCTGCAGATCTCACCAGAGTTTATAAGATGTATTCTGGTAGTTTTATTATTAACAATGGTAAAGAACAGTGACGTGATTTTATAAAGTGATGCTTAAATGTTGTGTAGAGCTGAATATTTTGTGATTTCATGCTTACACAATAAAGTTCCATTCTTTGTACATGGGAGTGTGCTCGTGTGTTGATCTTATTCTTGACATTCTTTGATAGTACTCATCAGACCAATAACAATGAACGAAGCTTCCTTCGTTCTTTTCGCTTTGTGTTTTCATCACCTCAGTTGTGGTTTTAGTCTAGCGCTATCCTTCGATAGCAGACTTTAGATGAGCAAATCCCATCTGTAGCAGGGTTGTTTTGAGCACTAGTGGTATCAGAACCTGTGTCAAGTGGGATGCAATGATTCATGCTCTCATAAAAAATGTGCTGGTGTGGAGAGTGGCAAATTCTACATTGCTACTTATGTAGTAAAGATAGTAAATTTTACTAGGTTAATGTTACTGTAGTGAAAGTAATACTAAATGAACTTTTGAGCATCGGGGATTTCATGGCACTCTGAGTGGAGAACATTTTCCAACCACTGCCATCAGCTCTTTCACACCTAACCATTAGAAACCGTTACCATATGGAATGGGAACATACCAAAAACAGTTGGTGCTGCTTCTCATTTGTTTTTTGATTACTGGTAGAATTTGGTTATGGTCATATATTCTGCCTACAAATATGAATGAATGATGCTTACAGATATATTGGTAAGGGACAGCTGCTAAATTAAAGAAAAGGTACCTTGTTATAATATTATTTTAAATCCTAAATATTTTATGTGGTGAGATATAATACATCTGAGTTGACTTATTTTTTGGTGTCCAATAGGATTCAGTTTGGATCAAGACTATGCAAAGGAATATGCCTTCTCCCTCTTTTTGCTGATTTGAACGCCGAACTACTAGAGTGAATAATTAAGTTTTCCATACAGTTCTTTCAGATTTTAACATTTTCTCACCTTTGACGATCAAGTATATACATATGATAAGGGCACGCATCCGGGCATCCATACACTGTAAAACTCCTAGATCTGAGCTCCAGTATGTACGTAAATGTTTCTCAACTAAAAGCAGGGGGATGTCACCTTCCAACTTGCTTCAAGTGGCAGTATTTCGATTTTTTTTAAACAGAGACCAGCCAACTGCTCTCATGAGCATAAAAAAAACTTCACATCAGAAATCTTTGGTTGTCGTTGTCGATTCTGGCTATACTAACTAAAGAGGTCGGATTCAATCATACAAATACCATTGAACGTTTCCAACAACCTTATGTAAAGCACACTAGACAAACTTCCTTTGGGGACAATCCATATCAGACAGCGTGCTTGGAAGCTGCATACTTGTCTCTATTTTCCCTCTATAAGGTTGGGCTATTTGGCTTTCTGTTGCCTACTTTGTCATCTCTTTCTTTGTACAATTTGAGGTGAAGAATAAGTTCGTGCCGTCCCAACTTGGGGTTTATTTTTAAACTTAGCTCTGATGTTTGGCAAGATGCTGATAGAAAAGGATATGAGAGTTTAGAAATGAGAAATTTGTGCTCTTTTGGCAAGTTTGATTCCTTTCTTCGCATAAATATATTAGACATTATTAGGAAGCAACTACCTTGCATTTTTAAATTAATTAGCAGGGTTATCAAGGTGAGGTAAGCAAGAGAATCATTCAACTTAGAACAAATGACAGTGCCCCTTAATTTTGATTTGAACTTTATAGTTTTTAGTCAGGGTGAAGCACCAGAGCAACAGTACTAAGAACAACTTCTTTGTTCTTGCACATTATTCCATCCCTTTAGAGATTTCACAATCTAAGCTCACAACATGGCTTTCTCTCTCCTCTCCTTGCTAGCTTTTCTTTTCCTTCTCATTTCATCTCCCTTCAATGTCTCTGCCCAAACAGCCAGGGACACGGACTTCTCATGTTCAGCAAACTCACCTACTTCATGTGAAACATATATCACTTACCGTGCCAGATCACCTGATTTCATGGACCTGGGGCACATCTCTGACCTGTTTGGGGTCAGTCGTTTGAGTATTGCAAAAGCCAGTCACCTCGCTTCGGAGGACTCACAGCTACTTCCAGATCAGCTTTTACTAATACCGATCACCTGTAGTTGCAATGGAACAAATTACTTCTTCAACACCACCTATCAGATCAAGGATGGTGATAGCTTTTATGTTGTCTCAATCACTGCTTTTGAGAACCTCACCAACTTTCATGTAGCCGTGGACATGAATCCCACGCTGAATCCAACCAACTTGACGGTTGGTGCAGAAGCAATCTTCCCTTTACTCTGCAAGTGTCCTGAGAAGGCTCTTCAACAGAACGGAGATAAGTATCTTATTACTTATGTTTGGCAACCTGATGATGATATCTTGCCTGTAAGTGCAATGTTCAAATCATCAGCATATGATATTTCGAGCGTAAATAGTTTCCGAAACTTTACAGCTGCAGTATGTCTTCCAGTGTTGATACCCGTCTCAGAATTGCCCATTCTTCCTCCTCCTTCACCCCTTTCTCCTTCTAAAAGCAGGAAACCTAAAGACCGACGAACACTCTTCCTTGTTTTTGGAACGGTTGGAGCTTTATTGATTCTCATTGCATCAGCCTTTTTAGTCTACATCCGACGTGTACACAAGGGAAAAAAGAGCTTGGGACGTAACGAGTCTTCTCTGGAGTTTCTTGATCTTCTCCACACGAAGAAAACCTCAAAAGATGAAACGTCCGAGCCCAAGATCATCCAGGATAAGCTACTTCCTGGAGTTTCGGGCTATCTAGGTAAACCAGTCATGTATGACAGAATGGAGATCATGGAGGCGACCATGAACCTCAATGAACGGTACAGAATTGGTGGATCTATTTACAAGGCAATGATCCATGGCCAGATCTTCGCAGTAAAGAAATTCAAAGATGCAGCAGAAGAACTGAAGATTTTACAGCGAGTAAACCACGGAAATCTGGTAAAGTTGATGGGAATCTCATTGGATATTGATGGAAGCTGTTTCTTGGTTTATGAATATGCTGAAAATGGGTCACTTGATAAGTGGTTGTTCCCAAAATTGTCATCTTCGTCAGGCTCCATTGTTTTCCTCTCTTGGACACAGAGGTTAAATGTTGCTCTAGACATAGCTAATGGCCTGCAGTACATGCACGAACATAGTCAACCTAGCATTGCCCATCGAGATCTCAGAACAAGCAATATACTTCTTGATTCCAGGTTCAAGGCCAAGATCGGAAATTTCTACTCAGCTAGACCTGCTATGAGCTCGATTATGCTAAAAGTTGATGTTTTTGCCTTTGGGGTTATTCTCTTGGAGTTGCTTTCAGGAAAGAAGGTAATGGAAATAAGAGAAAATGGTGAAATCTCAATGTCGTGGAAAGAAATCAGGGGGATTCTGGAAGTTGAGGAGAAGAGAGAGGAGAGGCTGAGGAAGTGGATGGACCCAAATTTAGAGAGCTTTTACCCAATTGATGGTGCTTTGAGCTTGGCTGCCCTAGCGAGAGCTTGCACATTAGAACAGTCTTCAGATAGACCAGGAATGACTGAGATAGTGTTTAATCTCACTGTTCTCACTCAGTCATCTTCTGAAATTTATGAACAGTCTTGGACTTCTTCAGGGTTAGAAGCAGAAGATGTTCTTCATGTTATCAACCCTGTCATAGCTCGTTAGTTTGCTCCTGTAATACATTAGACAAAGTAGCTCTCCCTGTGTTAGTTTATCATGTATTATAGGGGAGAGAACAGGAGAAATTAAGAGAAAATGCACGTACATGAACAGTTGGTGAAGAAGAGAAACTGTACAAATTTGTTTGCTGTCATTGTAGCTCCATGTATAGTGTAGGTGAAACTATGTTTGTAGTATGAGTATTTAATTTTCAGTATTATCCTTTTTTTATGGAAACTTTGCCCTAATTTTATTCAACTATATTTGTGCCACTGATTAGCAAAGACAAAGTAAATAAGTAATTAAAAGATTGGAAGAAACTCGAAAAAGTAAGATATTGTAAAATAGCATGTTTATAAACATAAACAAACTTTCCATTTATCTATACACATTTGAAATATAAAAGATTCAAAGGAAAAAGAATTAACTGAAGCTTACATACAACCCATACTGCTAAAGACTTTAATATATATATAATGGTTCTAATCTTTGTGCATCCTGTTGAATCGCCATCAGAGTGTTAACGACTTCGACCATGCTTAATCTTCTTGATGGTACTATCTCCAAACAGGCTACACTCAATTTAACCAGACGGAACGCAAGTTCAGATTGATCGATGATGAAACCAAGGGGATGCTTCAGTTGCAAACGAGCGTCAGTGAGGTAATTAATCTCATGCTTTGCATCCTTTCCATGAATAGCGTTGAACACTGTTTCTGACAGTAGCATTTCTTTGCCATCCTGCAGAAAGACAGCTTCTCTTCCCGTGATAAGTTCCAAAAGAACAACCCCAAAAGCATAAACATCCATCTTGATGGTCACCAATCCCGCTTCTGAATACTCGGGTGCCAGGTAACCTTTTGACTCCAATGGAAACCAAATTGATGAATTTCCATTTTCTTCCCTTTCTGCTGATCTTGCAAGGCTAAAATTAGAAATCTTGGCTCTTAAATCATGGTTTAGCAAAATATTGCTGCTGTTAATGTCCTTGTGCACGTATGCTGGGTAGGTGAAGTTGTGAAGATATTGGAGCCCTTTGGCAACATCAATAGCAATGTTAATCCTGTAATTCCAATTACATAGCTCCAAGCAATTCTCTTTTTGGAGCCACTCCTTCAGAGAACCATTTTCCATGAACTCGTAAACAAGATATAAATCCTTATCATTTTGACATGCACCATAAAGGCTGATCAAATTGAGGTGGTTGATCTTGCTGAGAATTTTAACCTCCTTCGATACATCTGTACATGTATTCTTAATGGCAACGAGTTTCCCACGAACAACCCCTTTATAAACAGTATTGCTCAATCTGTTTTGGAGGCAAAAGTTTTTGGTTGCCTCCAGCACTTCGTTAAATTCATAAACTTTCAACACTTGATCAACGCTAGCAATACCAACAAGTACATGTTTTGGTATCCCTTTCTGTTTCCTTCGGCTTTCTGTTTTGTTTCTCTTGCAAAATACCACAAACACGAGAAAACAGAGAGCTGCGAAAAGAGCACCAATTCCGATTCCAATTCCAGTTAGAATTCGTTTCTTTGACTCTGCTTCCTTATGCAAAGGAATTCTCAGCTGAGAAACGGTCGGTTCTTTAGGCAGCGGAATCAGGATAGTCGTGAAGGGGTAAATATCTGAATTTTCATCAGAAAATCCATTTGCATAAGCTAGAGTTTTACCACTTACATTAAATCTCTCACCAATCTTAGTAATTGTGTCTCCCCAAGTGACCGAGTAGGTCAGAAGAAATTTTATGCCATCAAGTGCTTGATTAAGTGTAGGGCATGCACATCTAAGTGGTACCTGCAAATGCAAACCTATACTCAAGTCGAATTTCCCGAACACATTCTCACGCATAAGTGAGTCACAAGTGGCTAGCCCTTCATATGTGTAATTTGCGATCGTGAAATAGGTGTCGTAATCACTTTGAATGACATAGGAGGTGTTAGCCTGATAGTACTGACCAAAACAAGAACAAGTAACAGGAATAATCACCTCGTGGTCTGGAGGCAAGGTTGTAGAGGTCGAGATGTTGTTGATGCGAGCAAGGTCCGAGGGGTCTGATGATGTGAGCTTTGAAATGGTGGTGATTGAATCATAGGGAGGATGAGTTCTGAAGATAAGAAAGGATGGACAAGAATGCTTTTCACCATTGCAGGCGTAAAGAAAAGCTGGAGATGGTCCTGTTTCATCGGTGCCATTGCAGGCCAAAACCTTGTCAGCTGAATATAGTTGCTGGGCATTAAAATTTGAAGTAGAGAAGATAAAAATATTGAAGGCAAAGAATAGGAACTGATTCATGGTGAACCTTTTCCCTTCATATTGATGAAAGTTTCAAAGCAGTTCTAATGTATAATCAGGTTGAAAATGGAAACCTTGCAGCATCAGCACAACATAATTAAAATTTATTAGTCTATTAGTTTCTCCTACACAAACTCAACCACAATAGTTGACTAGATGAAAATAAACTCCATTTTCCCGCACTAACCGGGCCGCTCGATATCTAAATTAGTAGTTAGGTTTGGTATTCTGTTGAACAAATGGATATTCATAATAAAAAATCTTCTCAAGACTTGTACAAATGAGAAAGCCCTCAAGAATTAAGGGAAAAAAGAGCAGAGTGTGCCAGAAATAAACTGAAGAATATTGCCCCTTGATGTGAAGAGTTGAACCATAATGAACTGGAAAACATTATTCTTTGAGTGTTGTTGGGTTGAAGGAAAGATAGGCCTATATGATAATACAGCGGCTGAGATACGATTTGTTTAACAATGAAAGACGACAATTTTGACCTTTTAGAGCTATACAATCTTCTCTTGTCATCATCATATACTATGAGGCGTGTAGGGCCTGTAGGCAATAGTTAGTTTAATTTATCAAACATTTCCAATGATTTGATTCCTTCCCCCCCCCCCCTCCTTGTAAGCTTCTGTGCAAGTGTGGGACAAACAATTTCAGAGTTTTTTTACTTGAGCATTCAGCCATTTTTCTTCCCTTAGTTGAAGACTTGCAGTTGATTCCAGTCCATGTACCCCTTTACTTTTTTGCTTCGTTTTCACAAAATTCTGGTTCTAAACAGAGGCTTTACACTTTGAAATTCTTTAATCGAAATCCTTTAGCCGAGGCTTATATTTTGATGTCAAGTATCAAAAATCCAATTGCTGCGGAGCAGCAGATAGAAGTTGGAAGGGGAAAAGACCTTCCTGTTATGGTCACTCAATCCTCAGAGACAATCCTGTGTCTCAGATGCAAGCCGCAATAGAATTAGACTACCAATGGTTTTAAGTGTCATTATGCAATTGCGACATATCCATATTAATGTTTGTAATCTAACAGCAATGGAATCTGGTCCTCAATTTCTGTTGAAAAGAATATGGTAAGGAGTCCTTTGAAAAGGCTAGTAACCACAAATGTCTGAATTCATATAATACATCGAGTGACTTTTCACAAAACAAAACAGGTAAACTTTACAACTTCTTACAATGAAAAAATTAGTTGCGACTTTGTTTGCTCGAAATGCTTATTGACACATCCTCTGACAATGAAGTAGTCATAGTTTTTGAAAGAAACTGCACAATTTCATTCATGTCTGGGCGACCTGATGGATCTTTCTTTAAGCAGCTATCTATCAGGCTGGCCACGTATATTGCAAGTTCAGCGGGATAATTACCCTGTAGACAAGGATCCATAAAAGTGCCCAAATTGTCCTTCCCATCTTCCTCATCAAGCACTGGGACTAAAACCTCCGGTAACTGTATGCTTACCCCTTCATACAAAGCAGCAACTTGTTTCCCAGTAAGCAGCTCAAGCAGCAGGACCCCAAAGGCATAGACATCAAGCTTAGTGGAAACCAAACCATTCTCCACATACTCTGGAGACATGTACCCTTTAGTCCCAACTATGTGCCGTGTCAAGGTAAACTGGCCTTCTTGCCCTTCAGCCGACCTTGCCAGATCGAAATTGGTAATCTTGGCCCTCAGCTCACTGTCAAGGAGAATATTACTGCTCTTTAGATCCTTATGCACAAAGGGAGGGGAGGAGTAGTAGTGGAGATAATTGAGACCCATGGCCACATCTAAAGCAATCCGTATTCGCTGATTCCAACTCAGAAATTTTTGACTCGCTGTATGGTGGCTGTAAATCCAGTCACTCAGGGGTCCATTTTCAGCATACTCATAGACGAGGTACCAGTGTCCATCGTTGAAACAGACTCCAGAAAGACGGATAAGATTATGATGGTTGATCCTGTTTAGTAAATTTATTTCCTTGGAAACATCTCCTGTCATTTTCTTGATAGCAGCCAAGTCTCCCTTAATCAGACCACGGTAAACAGATCCCTTAATCCAACACGTGGGGCTGAAATCTTCAGTCGCAGACCGAAGTTCTTCGTAGCTATATACTTTGAGGGATTGCGCTATAAAAGACAAACTCTCCAAAAATTCTTGATCTTCGTCCAACTTTTTGGGGCTTGGTTTCTCAATCGAATCAAAGGTTTCAGAAGCTAGAACTTGATCAGTTTTAGTGTTCTTGTTTCTTTTACGAAAGCACACACAGAACAGAATGAACCCGATTAATGATGTAAGAGCAACCCCACCAAGTACTCCAACGAGGGCGTATACCCAAGTCTTACTTGAGCTACTGTTAGACGAAGGAGCAGCTGATGGTGGTGATGTCGATGTTTGTGTTGGTGGTGGAGGTGGTGCTATTGTTTGATTACTTGAAGGCGGAGTCTGAAGGGGAACTAAAAGGGTAGTAAAAGGATAAATGGTGAAATCTTGTTCAGACAATCCATTGGCTTCAAGAGTCCTGCCTGTATCCACCCCAAATATTGCACTAATAATGGACACAGCTTGTCCCCAAGTAACCAAATAACTCAATAAAGAATCAACCCCAGCATCTGTTTGGTTTCTAGTAGGACAAGCACACCTTAATGGAACTGTAATCCTTGAACCAGCATATATATCCCTAGTGAGATTACTGTTTTGGGCTCTGAGAGTCTGACAGGTTGAGAGGCCTTGGAAAGTGTTATTGGCAATCGTGAAATAACTGTTTTGATTCTGAGTAACATAGCTAGTGTTGGCTTGATAATACTGACCTGAGCAGGAGCACTGGACAGGAACAAGAACCAGCTTGTTCGTTTCGAAGGTTCCGGTGGTATCGGGAACTGAGTTGAGTTGAGCAAGTTGTGTTGAATTTGCAGACAGTAGAGTGGAGATGGAAGGGACAGTGTTGTACGGGGGTTGAGCTCTGAAGGTGAGATAGGCTTGGCAGCTTGGACTTCTGCCATTGCAGGTGTATCCAAGAACTGAGGTTGAGTTGTCTGTGCTGTCACATAGTGTTGTGGCTTTCTTGATGTATGGTTGCTGGGCTTGGATGAAGGAAGGGAAAGAAAGCAGGAGGAGGAGACAGAAAGCAGAGATGAGATGCAAAATCTCCATTTATTTTTTCAGGGAATTTGGTGAAAGCAAACAAGGTTCAGATTCAAGAAAATGGACTGTGGATCTTGAATGAAGCATCTCCTAGACTAGATCAAGGTTTTAAAAAGTGGAGGGTTGACTTTTTGAAGGTCTTGATTTCGAAAAGGCATTGGCTTGGTCGAGGAACCAACTCTGGTTTAAGGTTGGTCAAACATTCTCTTTGCACCGGTGGAAGGAGATTACAGGAGGATGCAGATGATGGGAAAAAATTGCATTTTTTTCAATTAAACAACAAGTGGTGGTTGCAAAGAGCTAGTACTAAACAAACCAGTAATGTCTTTGTCGGACAGTGGTTGAACTTCTTTGAGTTATTCTCCAAGCACCAAACTAGGCCCCGAGGCAAGCAAATCCGTGACTAGAAGAGTTACAGAACTTTTAACGTTGTTCGAGTCGGGTATTTAAATAACCGAAAAAAATTACTTTACCTGTGTATATTAGTATAGGTACCATCGAACGGGTTGAAACAGCACGACTGATCCACCACGTACGGAACCCACCCTAGTAGTTGGTTTACCCCAGTAGTTGAAATGGCATAGCAGAGGTCAAAGCAGTTAGTATATCGAACGCCCTGGCATTCTTGTCCATTTTTTTAATGTACATAAATTTTATGAATTATATATATAATATGAATATAAAATGCACATGAGTTACATAATTATCATGTTTATAATTATTATATATATTTTATATTCATATTATGTATATAATTAATAATTTTTATGTATATTTTCTTCAAAAATGGAAGCTTCTATCACCAAACGTCTATACACTCGATATAATTTGCGAGGTCAAAGTGCACAGTACATCATAATTCATAACCTAACATGTAAATGTGTACAAATTAGTAGTAGTGAAGTTAGCGCGTTCTGCACCTAATGTGCTCCCGACACCATACAACTTGAGTGAGTGGCTCAACTCAATGTCACACACACTCTAGAATTATTCTTAGATGAAGCGTTCCAAGTGATAGTTTTGTTTAGAGAGAGAGAGAGAGAGAGAGAGCGTTTGGATAGTTGATTTTTAGTATTGTTTTATTTTGTTTTGATTTTGGTTTTGTTTTTGGTGAAAATTTAAATTATCTATTTTTCCTTTAAAATTTAAATAATTACATGATAGTAACGGAGAAAAAAGGAGTAGATATGAGAGAGAGAGAGAGAGAGAGAGAGAGAGAGAGAGAGAGAAAACTGTGTATTTAAAACTAATTACGCCACCAACCAATTATATACAAGAGTAATTACGCCACCAACCAAGACGACTTGATACACCAATTTCAGACCATAAATTACAGAGTGATATACTCTCTATGGCAGCACTAAAAGCTCTACACTTTTTAAAGCAAATGTCATGTGTACCTGTTTAGTGCAAATGCCCTAAAGTGCATTTAGAAGCTTTCGTGGTAAGTTGTGCTGGTTATTTTTTTTTTCTTTTACAAAAATATATAAAATAAAATAATAATTATATTTTAAGTTAAACATAATTATATTGTGATGAACTTATTAATTTTTTAACTTTTAAGTTGTATTGTGCCAAATATTATGTAAATAAAAAGCTCATTGGGCTGTTTTTCAATTTTTATTATGAATTTTTAGCTATTAATGTTAAAAATAAATTTTATTTTTAAATTTTAATTATAAATCTTATGTTATATTTAGTTTTTTTTTTTTTAATTACAAGAATTGTGCTAAACCGATAAAGCGAATCAAATCGAACCGCGGTTTATCGATTCGGTTGAATTTGATTTTTGTTCGATTTAGGTTTAAAATTCTCAAAATCTATAAGATGCGATTCGAGTTACGATTTATATCCCAAATCGAACCAAACCGCACCGTTGCACTCTAATCTCGATAGTGACCCAAGTCTAGTGACCCAAGTCAAGCCATATCGAACAGTCGGCTTTTTGATCCGCAACCATTAACCACTCTAATGTTCATAAATTATGTTCAGATTTTGCCTTACTTACGTCTCTTACTCTTGAACTATATGGTACAAATTAACACACTCATATGATAATGCTTCTCCTACTATGATCAACTATATTGCTTGCGCTTTACATTCCGTCGTCTACCCTTTAAACAAGTACGAAAGCCAAAGCATATACTTAATCTATACCGTATATAGATTCTTATGACTGAACAATATCTAGCTAGCTAGCGATCTAGCCAAGACACGAACAAGCTTAATTATTAAGACGGCAAGCAACATATGTTTTAATCAAGCCATCATCATTTCCTGAAACTCGTTGAAATCAACAGCACCTTTGCCATGAGTATCGATAACTCTAATAATGTCCACACACTCATCATAAGATCTCGAGTCCCCGAGCTTACTCAACGCCCTCTGCAAGCTCTTAGGATCGATCCTCCCCGACCCTTTCTCGACTTCAAACATCTCGAATGCTGCCTTCACATCCTCCTCCTCCTCTTGATCTCCTTTACCGTTCATCATCGCTTTCATGAAATCTCGAAAGTCAATCAAGCTATCCCCGTCCGTGTCAAGGTCATCGATCACGGCTTGCGCCTCCTCGTGCGACATGTACTCCCCAATGGACGCAAAGTACGACCGCAGTTCTAAAGCCGAGATCTTTCCATCTTTGTCTGCATCGAAGCAAGAAAAGACTTGCCTGAACTCTTCCTCTCTCGTGCGGTTTCTAAATTTTTTGGTTGATTGTAGGGGAGACTTTGGTGATGACCTAGGAGAGGTAGTGGAGCTAGAATTAGTAGAAGCACCCTTGGACCGAAAGCTTTGAAGCTTTAAAAGAAGACCCCCCTTATGAGGAAAACAACCAAAAATCTTGGGAGATTTATCAAACCCCATATCGTATTAGCTAAAACCAGAACCAGTATAGAGCTTCTTGGAGGAAACGTTACAGCAAGAATTAACAGGCTAGATTATATATATATATATATATATATATATATATAGTGGAAAATGATGAGAGGATCAAGAAATTATGACATTAAAAAAAAAATCAAGGATTGGATGCGATTTAGCATAGAAGAAAGA
>JAOWAN010000022.1:119162-129696 GCA_028566635.1 Lobelia cardinalis
TATGCAAACTAAATTCGGAAGTTATTGTTGCCTTACCTGTTCATGTAATCTTTATCTGTGTGCCTCCAAAATTGTAGTTTACGTCGGAGCAAGAAAAAAAAACAGAAGAATAAGAGAGAGAGAGAGAGAGAGAGAGAGAGAGAGTGCACATGGGCACGTCAATGTCAAAAGTTAAAGAAGGCCGAGATTTTTCGGGGGCAATTATATCTTTTATTCAGAAATCTCGTATCGCTCATATTTTTCTATATCAATATTGTGAACAGTACAATATCACCTTATATCATCTTATATCGCATTCCTAATCTGACCTCATATTGTCCGAACTACTCATGAGCATTAAACATATATATTTTTTTTATCATAAATAAAGTAAAAATATTTAATAAGAATAAATTTATTAAAGTATAATATTTTAAAATATGTGTGCAGGAGTCTAAAAGATTATTTATTATGAAATGGAGAGGATAGTATTTTAAAATTTGTGACTATATATTATTTATGGATCCATACTCAATCTCCTTGCATTCATCCATTTTTGAAGTTTTAACATCTTTCTGAAATTGAGTTCATGTCAATAGGATCATCTATTTGAAAACGAAAGAAGTACAATACTAGAAAGAGAAAATTGGAGGAAACCACAGTGCGAACCCTGTTTTATAGGTCTATCGTAAATTATTATGAGATAACAGATAAATTAATTGTATAATTTTTAAACCGTCGTAGTGATATATATAATGCGTATACATAGTGTTGGTTGGTCATAATTTCTCCATAAAATCTTGTTAGCAAATTAATACAAATAATATATATAATCAAATAGAGAAAGCGGTGAATTAAACTGTAAAATAGTACCTCGTGTATGAACCTTACGAACAAGGATTAAATCTACGAAGGATCTCGTATTGAATACGATTTTCTTAAAGCGAAATTACCCTCCAGTGTATTCGGATTTCAACAGAACAATACGCCTTCCAAGACTCCTTCGACTACAAGATCGGTGAAGCACGTACCGACAGTGCTCGAACAATGAAACAAGAATTGATTTCTATATATAGCACAGAAAATGACGCAGGGAGGAGAGGAAAATGTTTCTGCATAGAGGGAGGAGGAAATTCGGATCTGTTGGTGTACCTCTAGCTCCAGACCTGATCAATTACTAGTCCTTGCGTATTTCGGTTTCCAATTTTTAGTTGGACTCTGAATCTGAACAGACAGATTCCTAATCAATTACTAACTCTAACTGATAATACAGAGCTGTTAGTAAGTTAACGGAGTCCGTTAGTTTACTAACCGAGGTCGATTAAAAAGATTAATCCACGAGCTAAGCACTCACACACGCGCGACTGACCGAACGAGCCGACGGGTGAGAATAGAGGTCTGTAGGTCTTCCCCCTCTACAAAACTTGGATGCCCCTAAGAACATGCCTTTAGAACCAACAAAAGTATAAAAACTCTCTTACACTTTGGTTTTCTCTCAATGTTGAATTTTTCACAAAACTCACTTCAACGAACCATCTTCAAGGTCAATTTTAGCATTCACTCTTTCGAATATTTTTGTCGTTCGATCTTCCAAGTTGTAGCCCCCATATTGCAGTACACGTATTAGTTCGAACCCACTCCATCGAAGTAGTAGGATGCACTATTAAAATGGCTCAAAGTTGGTGTGATACCCAACTCTCAAAATAGGCATTACCCAATTTTCCAACAAATCTAAACCAAAAATCTATAATTACTTACCTTTTAGTAATCGTTCATGTATGTGGAATAAAAAAAAGGTCCTCAACTAATTTAATTAGTTTCGAGAAAATTTTGGTGGTCTCAAACCATATATACATAATTATTCTGGATCAATGACACTCAATAATTTTAATTTTAATAACTGACAACGTAAGCTCCACAAATATATGACGCATATATACGTTTAGACCAGAGCTAGAGAAGGATATATATAATCGGGTCTTCCTTCCTCCCATCCCATGTGCTAGGCTTCTTTTAATATTCCTCTCTCTTGACCCACATGCAAATAAGCTGCCGACAGCCTTTTTCCGTTTCCTAATCATACATGCTCATATGCGCCCAATGCAAATATATATTATAAATTATGTATATATACGTATTATAGAATTATAAAATATACATATTAATTATATCACGTATGTACATTTTATAACACGTATATGTGCATAATTTATAACATATATGTGCATGGAGCGCTGCTAATAGAACCGAGCGCCTAAACGCTCCTCAGATTATCTGCATATGTACTATCGTATGCGAGAAATATTCGGACCAAAACAAAAACAAAAAATTAACTCAGTACTAATATTATAACAAACAATTCTTCTTTTCCATGCATATTTTATAACAAATCATCAAAACCATAAAGGAAAGCAAAATCTTGCAACACAACTTTAGCACTAGCAGCTTGGCACGTACGTAAACTATTCATATCACTTTAATCCAAATGTTTTCGAGAATGTATACCAAACTGCATGCTACGTATAATTATACATCATCTTTCTAGATAACTCGTAATTACAGAATCCATGTGAGTATTGACACAACCAAATCGTGCAACACCGTTAGCTAGCTAGCGTATATAGCAAATCCAATCACAAGTTCCAAAATAACATACGTATGTGGGAGAACGTTTCTGTACATATACTTCCTCCCCTCCGTCCCAAAGTGAGCGATATTTTTTGTTCGTGTGATCAAGAACAAATTAAATTCGATTTGCATACTCTTTGTTGCAATTCAAGAGAGATCGAGCTGTTATCGGCTTATCTCGTACCTAGCTGAATATATAGCCTAGATGACCAGATCCATGACAGGTACCAATTCGATTCTGTCAAAACTCATGATTCAGAAATTAATAATCATGTATATATATCCTCTTAAACAAATTAACCAATTTGAAAATTTGTAGTATCATGAATCATGATCATGATCATGATCAGGGAGTAATTGTAGCAACCTAATTTTCTGGGACCATATTAGCTTTATACATTTCCATGAATTTACATTTGACGATATACTCTCACTTTTCAAAAGGTAAAGGTAACGTGCACAACTACCATTTGTCGCAGCTATTTGGTACAGCCTTCAAAAAGCAGAATCTTGTTCAACTTCTTTAGCAAATCTTTTTAACTGTAATTAACTGTCCTCAGTTAAAAAACAACTCAGTGCTACAACAACAACAAAAAAAAAATACTCCCTTTGTTTCGTTTTAATTATCCTGAAATACAACATATCATTATCGAGGATAATTAAATCGAAACGGATGGAGTATGAAATATCTCATTACTATAATTATATTCTTTTGTATAATTTACAAACCACCCCCTCCAACTCACCTTCCTCTTCTTCTCCTACCTTCATCTTCAATCACGAAGATGTACTGATATTGAGAAAGAAAAATGCTTCTTCAACCGATAAAATCAACAGAAATAAAACTTTTACCCCACTGCTAGTTAAGAAAACTGTCCAATTGCAAATTCCATTCCAAATAGCACCTACAGATCGAAGTAAAACAATTACTATAAGATCAATATGTGATCAATTTTAGATATATGCAATTAAACTAACAACTGAATGTCATATGCTACGTAACCATCTTATATTGTGCTCCCTCCGTTCGTATAACAATCTTACATCTTACTCCCTCCGTTTCGTGTAACTATCTTACTCCTTTCGTTTCATTTTAATTATTCTAAAATATTTATCCCTCACAATATTTCGCTATTATACAATCATTTAATTTAACGGGCAGTAAGGGAAATTAAGTTGAATACAAGTATATGTACCTCAAGATTCAAGGGCATACGGTGTTTGCAACAAATCATAAGGGGCCCACAGCGTGTCCAGTGGACACGGCCGGCTGGCGTCGAGCCGAACCCACGGCTTTCCTTTCCCACTCCAATGCAAAAGGCTGACCGGCCCGGGATGCAAATCCCTACAGAGTCCCCGGAAATTATCTCCACCCAGCCCGTGTTGATTCCACCTGTGATCCACCGGGGCTATGTTCCCGGCAAAAACTAGCAGAAACGGCGGCAGGGATCCCAGTTCGTAAATCCGCATTCTTTTCTGAAGCTCCATCCATTCTATGATCTTGGTTGTATAATCCCCTTCCCGCCATCTCTCGAGATCTATCACCATCACGCCCGTGTTGAAATAGCACGCTTTCCGATTAGCAAATGTTATGGAGAGAGAAGGGTTGGACCAAAACGTCGGCGTAAAGTAGGACGTCAAGTTGGCGTTGCAGTATTCCGGCGCGGCCAGCACGGCGTGGTCTCCCAACGGAGTGGCAGCCAGTTTCGCAATGTCGTCGACTAGTACAAGGTCGGAGTCGAGGTACACGACCTTGGGAACGCAGGTCGGGAGGAGATCGGCTAAGTAGTTGCGCGCGTAGTTGAGCGGGCAGTCTAGGGCGGCGCGGATGGAGGTGGAGATCAGGCCCAGGACGGGGGAGTCGTAGAAAGAGTAGGTTTGGAAACGGAGGAAAGGGAATGAGGCGGAGATGGTACGGCGGAGGGTGTCGGCGTTGGCGGAGACCGCAGCGATGAAGTGGAAGTGGATGTTTTGGGGGCATGACGAGTGTTTGAGGACGGAGAGGATGGCGGCCATTGATCCGCGGAGGTAGGCCGCGTCGAGGGTCATCGCAACGTGAACCGCAGCATTGTCAATATCGGAGCAGATTGTAGTAGCAGCATTACTAGTGATGTTATAACTATTGATGGTGGGGCAGTTAGGGGAGTTGTAAAATTGAGGGGCTTCTTTGAATTTAAGGGTGGTGGTGGTGGGGGCGGCAATGGCGGTGGAGAGAAGGGTGATTATGATGAGAGAGAAGAGGAGGGTGGTGGTGGTTGTTACAGTTGGAGGCACGAGTATGAACATTTTTCTGGTACAAACATTAGTGGTAGTAGTAGTACCTTACAAAAGATGTGGAGGGAGGGAGGGAGGGAGGGAGGGAGGAACCAAACACTACTCCCTATTTCCTTCCACCAGAAGGATTTGAAAATGAGATGTACTTTTAAAGTTCTCTCTCACCTGATATCATTTCAAAATGTTTCATCACTGTTCATCATTTTATTCATGATTAATATTAACTTTCCATAGTTGTATTCTTTGTACACGACGTGGAGAGGAACTCATTTGAGTATTTGAAATAATATATAAGGTTGCGAATTAATGAGATCCCGTTGGATTAGTAAATAAAAATATAAGAAATAATCATAGGGAAAAAGTCGTAAAATAATAACTCGAAGTTTAAAGATATATGTTTCTTACCTCACCGTATCACACGTTCTAATGTTAATGGTCAATTTCGTCCATCCAATTTTATAACTCGAAAATACGCAAATACGCAAATCATAAATATGCAAGTGAACAAACGAATCACTAAACGAGCCACGATCCTACCCAAAAAGATATATGTTCCTTGCCTCATCATATCACACATATTTCACGTCCGTAAAGTTAAGCGTCGATTCCGTTCCGATCAATTTTGACTCGATTTGTAAGATATACAAAGTCGCAAGTGAACAAACAAACTGCTAAACGATCATCCATCCGATTAAAGAATACTTATTAATAAATATGAAACTCTATGATAACAAATTACACACCAGACTCAATAGTATAATATCTATTAAAAATAATCATTCAACTAATAATGTTTACAATATATAGGTATATATAGGCTGCCTTGTTCCAATTATATTGGTCAATAGATCAAAATTCGTGAAATATAATCATCTATCTCTTTCCTTTTATACCCTTACTAAGGGTTAGTATATGAGTAATGAAAATTTTTTATATGCGTTGTAAATATACTTTAGAGTTAAGGGTAGGATGAAACATTACTTATTAATGTGCATAAGTGATATTTTAACTTTGAATTGACCAAAAAAATTAGTGGCATCTAAATAAAAAAGATAGATTAAGTACGTAGATGTTATTATATGGATGCATTAACTTCAGGTAGAGCTAGTTTTGCTAGATCCACCTTAGGTGGAAGCATTAAAACGTATCCCTACTAATTAATCAATGATTAAGATTTGAACCATTTGTTAGTAATTGTTTAATAAGAGCGAGTTTAATGTTTCACTAATTTTCATACGAGGAGCTCTTTTTAATCCGCGTTGGTGTATCGAGCGCTTAGGCATTCGGTGTATTTAGAGTACCCAATGCGCATAAAGATTATAAATTATACACATACTATAAATATAAAATGCACATAAGTTATACCATTAGTATGTTCATAATTATTATGTGCATTCTATATCACATTCTATGCATAATTTATAGTCTTTATGTGCACTGAACGCTCCTAACACACCGAAAACCTAGACGCTCAATAGATTTTGCCCTTTTTAATGGGGTAAATTGAATCAAATTACATGTCATGAATCAAGCAGCTTAAAGTTAAATGAGTTCGAAAACGAAACGAAGCGAGCATGAAACAAGATTCCAAGATGGTTTTTATCGAGCTGCACGGGCTCAGGTCGTTTGCTTGATCGAGAAGCTCGGCTCGAGTTCGCTAACGACTTTCCTTTCATATTCATATTGTTTGAATCGTCTCGTTCAAACTCAATTCAGCTCAGATCCATGTATAGATTCGATTATTTAATGTTTTTTTTTTTGAAAAAAAATATATTTTATTTTAAAATAGGTACATAAATTGTAAATTGTGAGAGCCCTTGAATAGGGATTTTGGGTCTTAATTAATTTAATTATTAATTACAAACAAGTTAAAAGGTTTATGATCTAAATTAATAATTAAACTTTTACAAATAGTTTCTAAACTTGGAATGGATGATGAAGGGTTGAACGTGCTACAGGATCAGACTTTCGTGATAGTAACCGATACTGATCACAGAAAACGGGTCCAAGCTCCAGCAGTTCGATATGTTATCGAACATGAATTCGTACATGATTTTTAGACTCGAGTTCGTTCTCAATAAAACTTCGAATCGATTTTTTGAAACGAGTAAGAGTGCAAAAATTGAAAACTCGACTCTCAATAGACATTATATTACGAATCAAAATATAAAGTACTCCGTAGCTTCCTCCTAAAATTTACATTTTAATCCTAAAATAATTGTACTAAATTTTAAAATTTCGATTTAATGAACTTAAGTAAAATATTGGAGTAATTTTGCTAGCCCCCTAATAAAGAAAAGTGAGGGAAAAATGTTTTCCTGGTACAAAATGTACGTTTAGTTTGTAGGAAAGATATGAGTTCTACCTACTAAAATTTTCCTTTTGAGAAAGACTTTCCCTCAAATGAAGTCCTATCAATTTTGCAAGATTTTGCGTCATGAAAAAATATCGGGATATCTTTTACTCTTTTATCTCCTTCGTAAAATAAAAAAAAAATCGTTATTTATCATTTTCATAAATCCTTTTTAAACCTCTCGAACAGCCATATCAACATAGAGTAACCAGCGAAGAACAACAAATTTTAGAAATAAATTTATATATTTTTACTTTCTCTTTATGAATTATTTGTTCATCCCCGCCTTCTTTATCTCTGTAAGTTCATCTATCAATAGCTTTCGATCAATCCCACGTCGATTTTGGATTGCCGTTTGTTTCAATTCATCTTCGTAATTTTTTTAAATGATAATTTCTCGTGCAATGGATTTGATTTATGAGAATAATGAAGAAAAGGAGATCGATCAGCTTTGATTTGTGAGAATAATGAAGAAACGAAGATCGATCAGCTTCATCACTCACCTCCTAAACTTGGTTTTATATATATGTTCTACTGCATGGATTAAGAATGAAGTATTTAAACAGGGGAAAGATGTTTATATATTTTCATGGATGATCAGGTCACGCTGCATTATATTCATATTAACAAGTTCAAGGAGAAGAATGCTAGTTCCTAGCTATTACAAGTTCAAGGGTTAAAATTTTGAATATGTGGATTGCATCATTGTAACACAAATTATGTTCATCATAGTTCACTATTTTTCAACGTATTTGTGCTGAAGAATTCGTTAAAATTGAAAATTCATCTCAATAATATATTTTATAATACTTTTAACTATAATCATTTTCTCGCTATCCAAACACCAAATTTTTTATTTTTTCGTGACTTTTCTACAACATCCAAACAAATACAGGAAAATTTATTTATCTTTCTTTTCTTTTACTTCACTTCCACTTTCTCAAAAATATTTTTTTACATATTTTTTCAGACATCCAAACAAACCCTAAAATTTAGTCATTTTTGATCATCCATCCTCATAATTTAATCATTATACATCACCTCCCCGTATAACAGAATAATAATAAATCACTTGTGTTTGGACACGACACATTCCATGTTTCTTGCTAGTGTAGAAAGACTTTCACACAGTTCATTTACTGTGAATGGTTACTTCCCTTCTACGGCAATAAAATGAGTCTCATTAAAGAAGTCAAAGTTTTCAACATCATATAGGGTTTATTATATTTTAGGCCTCAATATTTCCTAAAAATTATAATTTAGGTCCTCAAAATTTTAAATTTTATAATTTAGGTTCTGATGTTACATTTTTATTACAATTCAAGTCTTTTTTAACTAAATCCGTTAAAAGTTAACGAGGGTGAGCTCACGTGCAAAATTCGTGAGTTTTTTGGGGGTAATTTAGTCATTACCCATTCTCCATTCGAGGATTTGAATTGCAACTGATTAAAATACCTTAATCACCACCACCCTCCACCACAACCACCATCATCATACTCATCACCACCACCACCAATTTTGCATAACAAACCTGAATAGAGAACTGACACTACAAAGAAATCCCTTAACAACCCAGTTGCAGAAACCAGGGATGACAACGGGGCGGGTATCTCTAAAACCGAACCCGATCCGACTTTCTCACACCACCCGGACCCGATCCGACCCGCCCCGTCCACATTAATAAAATTTTAATTTTTTATAATTTAAATTCAAAATTAATTCTTTTAATTTTTGATATAATTCTAACTCAATTTAACTACTCAAAGTATAAAAATATCCCTTTTTCAATATATACTATGTACATATTTTTTAAAAAAAATAGACATAACACTAGTCGGGGCGGGGTGGAACCTAAACCCGAACCCGTCCATAACCCGATCGGGTCTTTAAAAATTATGAGAAAATTGGGATTTTCAGAGTGGGGCTTCATCGAGTTCGGATCGGATTATGAGAAATTGCCATCCCTAGCAGAAACTGACACTACAAAGAAATCCCAGAACAACCCAGTTGCAGAAACTGACACTACAAAGAAATCCCTAATAGAGAAAAAAATAAGAGTGAAGAGAGAGACAGAGGCAGAGAAACAGAGAGAGAGAGAGAGAGAGAGAGAGAGAGAGAGAGAGAGAGAGAGAGGGAGCCAACCAGAGAGAGACAGAGACAGACTCAAAAGATTGTAATAGAATGCAGCAATTTAAATTGTTCAAAGCCTCCCAACTAACCTCGTGGCAGACCCCATCTCCAATTCGTTAATGACAAAGCCCGTCACTATCTCCTCCGGCCAAACCTTCGAGCGCAACTGCGTTCTCCCCTTCCCCCAACCCCTAGACTTTCCCACAGCCCTTAAACTCACCTTTGATTGACGTACTTGGGGTGGATTTTTTTAGGCGCAAGACAACGCCACCGATGCGCTGTTTAGCTTGGCGCTCGATGACCTGAGATCGGACTCCGAGCGTGCACGCAACTCTCGTGTTGTACCACATGTCTCTTGTTCAGAGCAACCGTGCCAAGCTTCTGAGGTTCGGCGAGTTAATGGGGTAGTGGAGGACAGTTGGGGGAAGAAGGGAAGAGGGCGGCAGGCTGGATATAATGGTTAGGAGGGTTTTAGGGTTGGGTCGGGTTCGGGCCAAGGGTTGGGTAGTTTTGTGTGTGTGAGGAGTCTATGTTGGGTATGGGTTTGGTTTTGGGCCAAAGAATTCGAATTTTATATGTAAAATGACATAATTACCCCCAAAAAACTCACGCATTTTGCGCGTGAGCCCACACTCGTTAACTTTCAACGGATTCCGTTGAAAAAGGCTTGAATTGCAACAAAAATGTAACAACATAGCCTAAATTGCGAAATTTAGAACTTGGGGGGCTAAATTACAATTTTGGGCAAATATTGAGACCTAAAACGCAATAAACCCTATAATATATTGTTTTATTTTGTTGTTGCTCATTGGTATCAATGATAATATCTTTATTAATTTAATTCGAATTGGGTTTATTAAGGATGACACAAGTGAACATCATCAGTTGGAACAAAAGACTTCAGCCAGAAGCCTTTAACAGAAGCCTTGGCTAGAAGCCTTCAACAGAAGACTTGGCCTTTGACAGAAGACTTGGCCAGAAGCCTTCAACAGAAGACTTGGCCAGAAGCCTTCAACAAAAGACTTCCCAACAGATGACTTCGTCGAGGGTCTTAAATGTAATTTGTTTGTTAGTTAGTTAGATGACAGCTGTCATCTAACTGTCATCGTCTCTGTTTCTCTACATTGTATATATTGTGTAACAAACTAATATCTCAATAACTGAATACAT
>JAOWAN010000023.1:0-11098 GCA_028566635.1 Lobelia cardinalis
TCCAATATTTATTTTTCATTTCATTTCATTTCATAAGTTTCTTTTAATTTATTATTTTAATTACAAAATATGAATTAAATCACGACACCTAACATCCCATAGATCGTAAATACCATACGATATAATACATATATATTTTGTTTTATTTTTTTAACGATTGGTTTGCGGGGTGTTACAGTAATTTAAAAAAAAAAAAAACGTAAGTCTTCTTCTCCAACAGCCTAAATCGTCGAAAAATTAGAAAAACTTGGGGGGTGCGGATGGCCGGATCTTCTCCACTCCTATAGAAGATTTATTGCCTTGGAGGGGTCGGCCGCACCCTCCCGCCCCCCTTGGCTCCGCCTCTGATTATATATATATATATTCATTTATACATATAATACGAAGTTGTTCAAATGCAAATTAATTATAATTATCGTATGAAAAATTTATATTTTTATTATATCTTCGTTAATTTAGTATATCTTAGAGTTTGATCAGAAATTCGATTTGTATCAATTTTTATTTTTGTTTTGCTATAATTAAAGTGAAAAAGTATGAGAGAGATAGAAAGAAAATAATGAGACCTATTAAAAATCAAAAATCATACGAAAACGAACTTGTGATCCAATCCTTAATTATTTTATTGTATTTTTCAAACCTGATGTATCTTATTTATTTTTTTTTTCAAAAATAACTTGCGTTAAATATTTTTTTATAAAATAATATATAAAAAAATATAATAAAAATGTAATAAAATATAATCATTGGTAGAAAAAAATGATAAGTAGGGAAACAGCCCCCAACCTATATATGCATGGTTGTTGGAGTTAGCATGAGAATATAATATATTTATGTTAAATTGTACTCCCTCCATTTTAAAATAGTTGATGTTTAAGGTTAAATTACATTAACTAAGAAATGCATTAAATATTTTGTAATTTCTAATTGTATCCCCACTTTACATATGATGTTTTTTCAAATTTTTCTCTCATTTAAAGATATATAAATGAGATAAAAGGGTAATTTAGGAAAAATATAGAAAAAATGTGCAGGACATCAACTATTTTGAAAAAAAAAATTCTTTCCAAGAGGTCAACTAATTTGGAATGAAGGGAGTAGTAAGATACACGTACTGCACTTAATTTCATATTTTCGGTCACCGCCTCAACGGTGTTTAGACCATCTCTCCTATCTAAAACAACTGCATTTGATCACAAAGGAGACTTGAAAAGAGACAATATAGATAGATAGATAGATAGATAGATAGATATAGATTGGCATTGACAACGAGAGACGCCTCACCATTTTACGAGTTGAAGTTAAATTGAAAGCATACGAAAAACTACTAACAATCCTCATT
Organism: Lobelia cardinalis; assembly: GCA_028566635.1. Lineage (NCBI taxonomy): Eukaryota > Viridiplantae > Streptophyta > Magnoliopsida > Asterales > Campanulaceae > Lobelia > Lobelia cardinalis. The sequence goes on from JAOWAN010000023.1 coordinate 1,343, forward strand.
TAAAAAATGAGAAAGAAAAAAAATATATAGATCGGCATTCTTATTGCATGGCTTGCCGTGGTCACTCATCAAATCATGATGGGGACCTTCAAATCCTATATACTGAGTAATTAATTGTGTAACCTCAATTATTATAATTAGCCTTTCATTAATACCAAATCATTTCATCTCCCATATCAGCATTTTAATATTCTATTCAACATGATTAATACTAGTTTCTCTATTATTGCTTTCGAGAAAAAAAAAAGAGTATATTGTTGATTATATAAAATGATAGATCCCCTTGTGTAAAAGTAAGTGATGTATATGTATAAATGAATTAAATCGTAGATTAATTATAATTTAAAATCACTTGATAATGGTAGTTCATTCTCGTAGTTTGGCCAAATTTCGTTGCCCCCTTTAGGTTTGGTCATTATACAGAGCCTACCATTTTATTTATTTTTTATTAATTCAATTAATTTATATTTTTATATAAATATAATATAAACAAAAAATATTTTAAGTATGTGGATTTAATAAAAAAAATTTAAACTTTAATATAGTTGATCACAATTACTTTAAAGTTAGGTGTATTTAAATTAAAAATTAATATATATATTCAAACTAAAAATAAAAGGAAAAATGAAAAAAAAATCTTATAATATTAAAGTTGAACACACACACACACACACATACATATATATATAATTAAATATGTATCATATATAGCATATATATCAAGTCAATTACTCTTATGAAAATAATTAATTTATCATTTAAAACTTTTATATTATTTTATATTTATGACTTTTTAACTATAAATAAATTTTATGTGCATATATGTGTATATTAATATTTATTATATATACCTCAACTTTAATCATAAAAGAATACTAATGTATAGAAAAATGATTATACTAATTATTTTTGGAAAAAGAATTGACTTAATGTATAAAAAATTGATATAGCATAAGTATGTAATTAATTAATTACATATTATAGCATATATACATCAAGTCAATCATTCTTTCAAAAATAATTTATAAATTTATATTATTTCATAATTTTTTACTTTAAAACTATGCTATTTTATATTAATAAAATATATGCGCATATATTTATACATATTAAATATTAATTATAAATGAACGGATTTAGCTTGAATGGATTTGTTGATTTCGAAATATGAACATCATGAAATCGAAAAAGAAATAAAAAATATTTTTTTATGATAAAAATAATAAATTAAGAAATAATATAATATTTTAAAATTATAAATTATTTTCATAAATGGGATTGAGTTAATGTAAATGATACATATTTAAAATGTGTGTTTATTCAACTTTAATATTATAAAAATTATTTTCTATATCCTTTTATTTTCTTAAATTATTATTAATTTTTAAAATAATTGTGATCAACTATATTAAAGTTTGAAAATTTTTATTAAATAAATATCTTTTAAATATTTTTTGTTTATATTATATTTATATAAAAAGTATAAATTAATCAACGAAATGGATAAAATAGTAGACACTGTATAAATTATAATGGCCAAATTTGGAGGGCGACAACGAAATTTGACCAAACCATAAGAATAGGCAGTGTAAATTACCCCTTAATAATGAGTGATACACAATATTATTATAATTATTTATTTTTAATATTTTTGGACCCCAAAGAGGTATGAAAATGATATTATTATTATTATAATTATAATGAGGGATACTCTTTGTTCATATACAGTATATAACAAGTGCTCATATATATAACAACTGGTGAAAGTCCGTGCTCGAGGGCACGGCAAAATATTTAAAATTTAAAATTAATTTTTATATTTTTTTCACACTATTTAAATTAAAAAGATATTTAAAATTAAAGAAAAAATATTTAAAAGTAATAAAATTATTTAACATAAAAAATATGTATATAATTTTACATAATAATTAAGTTAAATAAAAAAATTACACATAAAATATAACATTTTATTATCTCTCACTCTCCCCAACACACACTAACTTTTTCTCAATCCCAACCCCAGCCACACAAAAATCCCCATCACCCATCTCTCTCTTCTCAACACACACTCCCCAACACATAAACACTAATCTCAATTCCTCACTTAAAGTTTGTACATGAATAATAATATTCATTTGACATAAACCCCACGCCTTAACTTATAGTATAGATACTCATTCTTCTTGAAAGAAGGAATTACTCATCTTTAACAAGTGATGTGATGAATAAGATAATCCAAACTACTACTACTAGTAGTAGTAGTATAGCTCAGGGATAGAGAGAAAAGTGACAAAGTTAGTTAGCAAATCAATAAGCAAAACATTTACCCAAAACCTAGGCATGCAATTAAAGTTGGATACGATTCCATTCTCACACCCCCATACGTATGTACCCAGAAGGTTAAGAACTTTGGACCTATTTATTAATTCTCTATCTTAGCTTCTGTGATGCATATCCTGTGATTTACCTTCTTCACGTTAGCTCAAGGCAGGGTCGGTTGGAGACTACCGGGGTTGCAGTCTCAACCTTTTTTCTTTTATTTTTATAAACGATCGATCTGCCCCCAGGGCATATATCACAGTGGCAAATGGGAGGACGGATAGGGCTCAGCGCGATAGTATGCAGGGTTCGATTCCCCGCAAGTTGGAATTGACTCTGTTACAAGCGGGAGTGACCTAAGGGTTAAGAGCCCTGGACCTATTCGTCAACTCTCTACCCTGGCTCCTGTGATGCATATCCTGTAATTTACCTCCTCCACGTTGATTGAGAGCAAGGTTGGTGGGAACTGTCGAAATTGCAGTCTCAACTTTTTTTATAAACGATGGATCTACTACTATTATATACTACTACTCCTAGTCTCCTACTACTTGTTCTAGTCTTCTAGTAGTCTATAAATGTACTCCGTGATGCTTTGTTTCAAAATTCCAAAGGTTAATGCTACCTACGTACCTACCTAGAGCTACTTATCTCTGGCAAAATCAACAAGAATCCCCTTTTCCCAAATCAGCTTCCTGCAAAAAGAATAGATACATACATATAGAAACTATGTAGAAAAGAGATTCTTCCCGATGTTTTTTTTTTTTTTTTTTTAAATTGTCCTTTTGGGTGCTCAATTTTCTATTTTAATCCACATATATATGCATCTAAATTAATATATATGTGTGTGATTGAAATTCGAATTTTTTTATGCCTCATTTTTTGTCCCAAATTTTTAAATATGCATGGACACATATTTCATTAATTAAATTTAAAAATTTAGGATCATTTTTTTAAAATTTTAGAATGATGTTTTAAAAAACTGGGACATAAAATGGAACACTGGAACTCGTGTGATTGTAATACTAGTTGTGATTTCGTGTCTCATTTGTTATCTCATTTCCTGTCTCGTAACTATTAAAACTGATATATATGTAGAAATTTAGAATTTAAAATTTTAAAATTATCTTTTAAAATATTAAAATCAAATTTTAAAAATATGACGTGAATCGAAAGATCAAACTGAACAGAAATTTTGGACTCGTGATTGTAAGGTACACGAGTGCATAAATGAGAGTATTGTCACAATTTATCGTTAATTTTGGTACATGTGAGAGAGAGAGTAATGAAAAAAAGGGTTCCCTTTTTTTTTCCTTAGTATAAGTGACACGTGACACCGTACATTATAACCATTTAAATGTTCCAAAAGGTGAAATCGTTCATTTAAACGTTCCTTTTAGATTGTCTAATATTTTAGGAGAGGAGGTAAATTGCGGTGATTTGGAGCTCGACAACACCACATTGAATGAATAATTTTCTATTTTTATTTTTATTTTTTTTTTGCCCCAATGGGGCATGGAAAGGAATCGAACTTGAGACCTTACATATTATAAAGTCCAACTCTAAACCTCTTAATTCCTATTGAATGAATAATTAAACCCCCATATTGGATGAATAAAACCACATACATTATAGCGATTTAATTACATATATTGGGTTACTTTTGTTGATGTGAGGTAATTAATTAAAAGACTGTATATACATACATATATGTTCATCATGGATGGGATTTGAACAAAAATTGTTATAATGGAAGAAAATTTGATTAACGTTGGCGTGTGACCAAAGGATTTTGTTGATTAATTAGCTAGCTGTAGAATTAGAGCGAGAGAGGGGAGGAGGACCCAATCATTTTTGGATTTTTGATATCATCTCATCTATTCAATTCAATGGTCTCATAACCACCACACCCTCATTCTCTTATATGGACAAACAACATTTGTGTGCATGTACCCCATACATTTACATATACTCCTTTGTAATTTGCATCGTGTGCAAAAGACAGTTTAAAAGCTAATTCATACTACTACAGCAAGCCAACCCCCCCCCCCCCCCCACCACCACCACCTCTCTCTCTCTCTCTCTCTCTCTCTCTCTCTCTCTCCACTGCTTCATAATATCCTTATCTCTTCTATAGGTGATCAACATTGAGCATGAACAATATCCAACACCAACCAAATAATATGAGAGAGAAAGTTGTAGGTCTAGAAGAAAAGAGGAACAAGAGCCCAAATAATGGTATTGGTGATGAAGAAGAAGCATCCTTGTTGCAATTACAAGAAAGCCCACATGATGAGTTGTACCAATTACAAGCAATCAAGCAGCAACAACAGCACCTTCCGGCAGTGGCAGCAGCAGCAGCCATCACCGCACCACCCTCAGCTTCTTCATCTCCTACACATGAATTCTCCTTCACCATCTCTCTCCAACCTGCACAACCAATCAAAATCAATAATGACAAAACCGCCAAATTACTCGCCAGCGCTCCACCTCAACCATCACCACCACAACCCTTTGCTATAGACCTATCTCCGGCAGATGACATCTTCTTTCACGGCCACTTACTCCCTCTCCACCTCCTAGCCCACCTCCCAGTCTCCCCAAGATCATCCACAAATTCTTTAGACAGCTTTACCCTCCCAATAAAAGAACTTCTCCAAGTTCAAGACCATGTCGACCAAAACTACCCTACCCCTAGCACCAGCATAAACAACGATACCAGTTTTCGCCAAGCTGAAAACTCCGAAAAGGGCCGTACCACCACCACCACCACCGCAACTACTACTAGAGTCAAATCCAAGTCATTCTCAATATTCGGGATACCAAAATGGCGAAAAACGAGCGAAGAAAGAGACCAAAAGGAAGAAGAATTAGAAGATCGAGACTACTGCAGCAATAGTTTCTCGTACAAGAAAAAATTAAAGTTGGAGGTAACCAATGTGTTAAAGAGGTACGCGAGAATGGTCCGACCATTGTTACCATTCGGAGGATCCAAGAGGTCCAAAATGGAATTCCAGCGTCAACCTTATAGTTCGTATTCCGGCAATATCTTAAGCGGGAGAGGTAAGGCGGAGTTGCGGCGGAGAAGAGGAGAGTTCTCGGCGCCATCATCGATGAGAACATCTCCGACGAATAGTGGAATTCTTCTGGCAACGTTGTCGGGAACAGTTAGCCCTACGAAATCTACTAGCGACAGCACCATGGAAGAGTTGCAAGCAGCAATTCAAGCTGCAATAACTCATTGCAAGAATTCTATTGCCATGGACGTCGAAGATCATGCGTGATAAGATTTTCCATTGCCAAGATTATTAATTTTGAAGCTTAATTACGAAACTCAGGCAAGGATTAATTAGTCTAGTTTTCATTCACTTGTAAATCATTCGATCTATCTTGATCAGCATATAAGTTCAAACCCTGAAAATGTAACGATGGTTACGTACTGCAGATTAGATATTTAATTACTACGTACTCCCATATGGTGAAAAATTGAGGCATTTTTGATTTTCTTGACATTATATTTTGTGCATTTAAAAAAATTACTGCTGTACGTATGCATCTAATGGGAAATGCATTTTGTACTTGTTATGTAGGCACAATTTCACCAATGGTTACGTTACGTGCTTTGTTCGATTCTGTCAATGGTCTTAACGAAATTCCGTTAAGTAATCACGCGCTAGGCACATGCTTATTCTTTGAGGGTAAAATTGAAAACTTGTCATTTTCCCCAAAAATCAGCCTCATTCTCCTCTCTCTCTCTCTCTCTCTCTCTCTCAGACACACGCCTACCTTATACTTTTTCTGTTCCAGATCTGGGTTTTGAAACACCATACTCTCAAAGTCCAAGTCTGAGTTCAGTCGTGCCACCCATCCCCTGCATTACAGCCGACACCCGCCACATCTCTCTCTCTCTCTCTTTCTCCATCCAATAAAGGTGCCTCAAACCTTCGTCCGTATGTACCCATAACCCTTTACCTCCACATCTTCTGCCGCCGGCCTCGTGTCATTCAAAAATAAGGTGGTGGTGATGGTTGTAAATTAGAGGCAAGGGTGAAGAATGGTTCGTGGCTAAATTGTGGTAAGAAGAGGATAAGAAAGTTTTTCATGTTTGCCCTTGAAATTAAAAGAATTATTGGCATAAGGCTAGTATACAAGATAATGACAAATAATTAACGGCATTAACGGAAATATCGATTAAAATTCAGAGTACTTGTAACAGGATCATAAGGAAAATGGTTACTTTTGATTATTATTTTTTTTGGGAGAAGGTAATTGTCGATGGTACAACATCAATAAAATCACACTGTTTTACGAACAGTAATCCTAGGTATACCGCCTAATCAATTGCACATCAACCAATTATGCTGTTCGAGCTTGTAAGTGCGGTTAGACAGTGTATCAAGTATTATTCTTATACAAATATGCTTTTTCTTCTTGATTGTGTTATATTGGGCTCAATGCTTTAATAATATATAGGGTTAATGAGACGGAACCACCCTCCCGGTAAGATTGAGGTTGTAGGGAGTGTCCCCTCGTACGATTTCATCCGTAGAAGAGTCCCCTCGTGAAATACTCATCAATGAAAATTTATGTTTGGACCCAAGCTAAGGACTAAAATGAAAGAATATGGATACATTTCTATATCAAATGACTATTATACCCCTTAGTGACCAAATAATAAATCATTCATGTCTTTTACTTGACCTATTCGTTAAGTTTGCAGATTGAAGTCGAATTCATAGCCAAGTTGCCATTCTCTATTATCGTACCTTTCTCTGTACAAAATCCTTTAGAGCCGTTTGAAGAATCCGACTTCGACGGCAAGACCAACCCGCCGTTGGTGTGGAATCTGAACTCCTCATCATCCGCTTAATAAAAGACCAACCCTTTACCTAATTCACATCTTCTGCCGCCGGCCTCCACAACTAGTATGGGAGTAGTGTGGTTCTTGTGATCAATTGTCGCCCCGAAAAGATTAAAGTACGGACTAAACCCACAAAATTTGACTTTGAATCCATCACCTAGGAATATCCACAAGAACACAACTTTGAAATTGTAACGACTTTTTTTGAAAAAATTTACATCGTGTTTCTATAATTATTTTTGTACTTATACTAGTAACTAGTTCAATGTAATTTGAGTTGGGGATTACGTACCAAGATTGGATTGGGCAGCCTCCATGAAAGTGTAGCTTCTTTTTTTGACTATGGAAGTGGTAACCGGTGTTGACGGGTAGATCGAAGGATTGTTGTCACTCCTTTTATTCGATTTTCAAAAATGAGTGCAGGCTACAGTAATTGTGGCTAATTGAATTAATGACAAGTATGAAATCTTGACTAACTTTCTGAAGCAAGCGACGGAAAGAACGCACACTTTCAAAAGAGATGCAGAAACAGAAATGGATAGTTAGTGTGAGAGGAAACTCACTTGCGAAGCCCAAATGGATATCGTTTTTTTTTTTAGATTTTAATTTCTTGACAACGGTTATTGATGTTGGAGATGGGAGTAATTGATGATGGATTTTGTTTTGGTTTTGACATTGTTAAAGTAACAAATAATAAGGTTGGCGGCGGTAGAAAATAAGGCAGTGGCGGTGGTTGTAAATTAGAGGCAAGGATGAAGAATGGGGCAAAATATACCTAGGCACTCTTTGTTAGGTTGTTCATTTAGCAAGTGGATTACGTTCTTTGTTAGATTGTTCATTCAACAAGTGGATTACGTTCTTCAATCTGAAGAGTGGGTTCAAAAAATAATTTTTAATATCTCAACATCAAACATATTTCATATATTTTTAATATCTTACTCAAATATCACCCAACATCACAAATAAATATTAAACACTTTCCATCTATTACTCATATCCATACACTCTCACAAATCAATTCATACATTTCACATCATATTCTCTCTCCTTTCTCCTCACATTCAAACCTTTCACATCACATTCTCTCTCCTCACATCACATTCAAATCTTTCATATCATGAGGGATTTAGTCTTTTAGTTCATAAATTCATATCACTCATATCATCTTATATTCAAATAGTGAATAGTGCAATATCATCATATATCGCATTCCTGATCTGACCCTAATTAACTCCAAAATTTTAGGTTACGTTTGGATGAGTGATTTATTGATTTGGTTTTTGAGATTTTGTAATGATTGAAGTAAAAAGTAAGAGAGAGAGATAGAGAGAAAAAATGTGGGACCAATGATAGAGAAAAATCAAAAATCAAAAATCCTGGGTAAAAATCACTCAGGAGAACACAACCTTAGTGATTTATGGATCTGCAATATGTACAATTTTTGTATCGTAAAAGAATTCAAATTATTCGAAAAATTCAATCTCAGCCTCTAACGGATCACGCATCTGGGAGCGTAATTCCTCGAAATCTGATACTTATTTTGATACTTTAACATATCACGCATCATCCAAACCCTAGGCTGCTGCGATTGCGACAGCTGCTTTTAAGAATCTAGGTTACGAAAAGCCACTACCTCAACAACCCCCGCCGTCGGAGCAGGCTTAACAACACTAATTTCCTCCACAGAAGGCGAATCAAATATCTCACCTTTCACATTCCGAATCGATACACATTTCTCCTTTATTCACCCTCATACTAAGTACCCCCGAATTTTGTTCTTGATTTCGATTTATTAGAGAAGCCCGATTCAAATCGGATACAAGCATAAGTCCCAATACACCTACAATACATCGGATCCTCGAACACCTCCAACAAAAAAAGCAAGAAAGTTAATTTAGGGTTTGAAGTGATCGCTATGCCATAAATCTGATTATATTAATACAATTAATTTTTTGAATTTTACGTTCACATTACCTCCAATTGAAACAAATAATTTAAATCTAAAATGCTTTATTCGATTGAAAAAGTTTTTCAATCGAACATTTAACACAGAGAAAGAGCGGCGAGAGAGAGAATAGAGAGTAGCCGATGAAAGGATTTTCTTGAATATGGGTAGTTTTGGTATTAATGATGCGGTAGGAGAAATTTAGGGTCGGCATTTAGCAACCCACTTTATCATTCTTTTCAATATTGGAAAAAAAAATTAATTTCAGCAAAAATATTTACAGAATTGATGTCATGCCCCAAATTCAAGTGTCCAAATCAGGGCGTGAGAGTATTCAATAATCGATAAACATTACTAAACTATCTACATTCATAACTCCAACAAACCATATATAACATAAATTCTTATCATATTACGATCCGTGTCCTAAATACATAAAGTCAATATTTTACAATCCAAAACTATAGCTAAGTAACAACACTAACTATCTTCAAAAGACCACACGATCTCTTGTCGGTGCGGTGATCCTCGTTGCATCTCACTAAATAAATAGAAACTATATGAATCAATCTTAGTCATTGGATTAGAAAAAATAAACAGCTGAGATTTAATTAAGTGTGAACGCAATTTATTG
>JAOWAN010000023.1:11198-26253 GCA_028566635.1 Lobelia cardinalis
TTTAATATGTTGGACCATTTTGCCCTTCAAAATAAGTGACTTAACGGGCAATTAACGGCAAAATGTAACGGAATGACATTTCAACAGAAAAATGAAAGTTTGATGATGATAAATAATAAAAAAAAATACTTCGATGACTGAATGTAAAAAATTGATATAATTAAGTGATTTTTCTTATAATTTTTTTTTAAATATTGATTAAGCTCAAACAAACAAACACAAAATACTGAAGAAAAAGGAAGGAGATAGACCGTAGAGATGTGTGATAATAGAGTGATACTCTTCTGAATGGAAAAGGAAGAAAAAGGGAGGGAGAGAAAGGGAGGGAGCAAAGATGAGCAGAAAAACATCGGACTGAGGGAAGTGTGTGCGAGTACAGTACAGTGTACCCCACCTAGTAAAGATCTGCACCTAACTCGGAAGAAACATCCTCAATCAGTTCAAAGCTGCCGCTGATCTGTCACCCCCCTCCAATCCATGCAATCTTTCTTTCCATCTCCATTATTCACCCTTTTCAAGAAAACCCCACCCGCCATCCTCCATTTAGTTCCCTCCTTCCATCCCTCTCTCTCTCTACAACGCACACATTTACTGTGTGTTTCTCTCTCTAGAGCAAATAGCCATCGCGAAAGCCGATCCGCTCGCCCTTCTCTTTCTATACCCGTTTTTCTTCTCTCCTGGTCAGTCAGTTTAGTCGTCTTCTTGCCCCCTACTACACACTGCATTTCCATTTCTTTTATTAAAGAGGAATTATTTTGTGCACAAAATCGTTTGTCATTATCTTTGGAGTGTGTCAATCATTGATTTTTTTTGTTGAGGGTCGTGGTAGTTAGTACATTCGGATAATCTAAAACCGAATATACCTTCTCTTTTTTTTTCCCCTCTTTTTTCTTTTTATTTCTTTTCCTGCCAACTGTTTGACGTTGGTGCTTAATTATTTTGTAAGGTTTCCTCATATGGGCGGTCCACCTTTCGTGTCCGAAATTTGAAACTTTGTCGTTTGATTACTTGAGCTTACATTTCTTCTTCTTCCTTAAACGAAATTCCTCTCTCTCTCTCTCTCTCTCTCTCTCTCTCCTTGAATTGGGAGGGGAGATTTTCTTGAAATTTCGTTGGTTTACCGGTCAAGATTTATTTTTCCGTGTGGTTTTGATACAGATTTCTTCACCGTTTCTTGGGGCAATCAATTGGTTTGTGATTTGATCTTTCATTTTTATTGGGTTTTCTAAATTGTGAAATAAAAATTTATTGCTTCTCTTGTTTGATACGAGTTTAAGGGGCCTCTTTTGGGCAAGGGGGCAATCATGCCCAGTAATTAGGGTTCTAATTCATGATTATGTGATTGATTACTTTGGGATTTTGTGAAGTGGGTGATCCTAAAACCTTAAATTTAGGAAGATGTATGCTGTTGGGAGATTGGGAAGCTACATTACCCGTGGAGTTTATACCGTATCCGGCCCATTTCATCCTTTTGGAGGGGCTGTGGATATTGTTGTGGTTGAACAGGAAGATGGGAGCCTCAAATCCTCTCCTTGGTATGTTAGGTTTGGGAAATTCCAAGGGGTTTTGAAGGCAAAAGAGAAAATTGTTGACATTAATGTGAATGGGGTGGAGGCAAATTTCCACATGTATTTGGATCAGAGAGGGGAGGCTTTCTTTCTCAGGGAGGTGGATTCAGAAGAAGTTGACGGTGCCTTATCTCCGCCTTCATCTTCAGGTGAAGAGTTGGATATGAGGGGTCTTGATAGGAGGCCAATCAAGTCTAAGAGTCTCAATTATGATTTTGATCAGTGTGATTCAGTTGTTGACATGGGCAGTGGGAGAAGGACGGGTTCTCGTCGCTCTAGGATTTTGGGTTTTGTTCTTGGAAGGAAATCTATGAAAGAGCAGAGGTTTCAGGAGGGAGGCAATGATTCTGATGTTACTAGGGCGGAGTCTTTGGAACGTGCCGAGATTGCTGCTGATCTTTTAGAGGTGAGGTGGTCTACCAATCTTGCTTCTGGCAGGGGCAGAAAAGAGAATGCTTCACACCTTTATGGTTCAAATATTGTAAACGAAGAGGCTAACAAGGATTTGCAAATTAATGATGGGCAGGTCAAGGTTGATTCAGCTTTGCAAGAGCGCATTGTGAGTAGTTTGGACGCTGCTACTTCACCTGAAGGCAATTCTGAGTTGAACTCCACAACTTTAAGGAAGATCGATCAAGTTGGCGTAAGAAATGCTGATCTTGATGACAATGCACAACTGTTTGTAGCAGTGCCAGGCAAGGAGCTTGATGAAGAACTCCTTAAGGACAAGGAAAATGGTGGTTTATCAGCAAGCAGTCTTTCCCAAGAAGAGAGCTCGTCAATTGGGTTAGACGATTCTGATAGACAAGCTGATAAAACTCGAGACCTTTGTGGTGGAGAAGGTGAAGAAGTCTTTGTGCTTGCTGAAGCTTTCCATGAGACAACTGATTTAGTATCTGAGGTAAGCTCTCCACTGTTAGCAGCAGAACAAAATCCGGGTGCCCTCGGTGTGTCAAGATTTGAGAAATGGTGCAGCTTTGATGATGCAAATGTTCTTGAAAGCGAAAGAATTTCTTCAACTAGAAATGATATTATTGCAGAAACATATTCGGAAGCTATTTCCATTGACCCTGTAAGTGGCACAGAAGTGGAGTCCTGCAGCATTTTAAGGATATCTGGTTTCGCCAGCTCAGTTTGTGAAGTTGAAGTTGCGGAAAATTCGAGGGAAGCAAATGAAAAAAATGAGATCCAAAGGCTTGGTGGATTTCAGGAAGTTGCTGTTGAGAATGTCCCAACCAAGGAAGCACCAGAAAGATATGAAGAAGCACAATTCCTCTTCAGTGACCTTGACGATGGCAAGCTCAATGAGGTTGAACGTATGGAATGCACATTTGCAGGTCGCACTGAGAAGGATAATCACTCATCACTTAAAGCAGAAACCATTGATGCAGGGAATGAGTTCGTTCAAGAGAGTCTGAGAATTGACATGGATAGATCGAGGCAAGATTCAGAAGGGTCATCAAATCATGTTGATATTCCTAAAATATGTGAAGTTACGGATGGGAAAACTGGACGCTTGGCGAAATCTCTACCCAATTTGTGGTCTCAGTTTGACAAATATGACGCAAACCATCTTCATAGTTCATCTGTTAACTCACTTGGCACAAAGTCCAGATCTTCAAAGTGGAAACTACTAAGGGAAGACATTACGAGCATTATAAAATTAGAAGACCGCAAAGAACACCAGTTACTCGATTCACAGCCTGCGAACACTTATACACAGGAGCTGATGGATGCATCTGGAAGTGCTGGTAAGAAAAATATTGTGACTCGCATACATTTGCGACCATGCATACCAACCCAGTGATTATATTCGTATTTTGGTTGTTATGCATACCAGCTCGGTGCTTATTATCATGTTTTGGTAGTTATGAGCTGATGTGATTTCCATTCTTATTTCTATGTTATCGGTGCTGCTTACATGTTGGAATTATCCAACTATTATCATATTTTGGCTGTTATAAGCTGATGCTATTTCCATTCTTATTTCGATGTTATTTGCTGCTGCTTAGATAATGGAATTATCCAACTATGTTCAACAATAGACCTGCTTTCTCAAAGTTAACAGCCCTGGAAACTGAAAGAAACAATTTCATTTGTAATTTGGTAAGTGGTGTGATTTATTGAATTCTTCTCTAGTTGCTGCTTCACTGGCCTTCGACCCTGACAGAATTGAAACTATAGAAGCTTTAGAAATTTGTAAAGGCCAACTAATTGAGCAGATATTAATGTCAAAAAACATTTGGTACCTGAATGGATTTTGGTAATGCTTCTACGCAGGTTTGTTACGCTGAAAAGAATAGTAGTCTTAATCACTATTGATTCTCATAATCTCCAATGATATGAGGTTGTACATATTGAAAGATTCTTGCATGTACAAGTTATCTTTCGTATTGGAGCCAAGGCATGCCAATGCTGATGTATTGAGACTACCCATTGCAGGGAATCCATCTGACATTGGTGATGCCTCCAGTGGAAGCTGGAGGCTCTGGCCCTTCAGGAGAACAAGAAGCAGAGAGTTTTCTGAGCCCTCTCCTGACTATAAGAAAGATTCTGAAGCTGATAGTGTGCTAGAGAGCTCTATAGATGTGGATGGAGAAAAAGAAGTGCCTAAAGCAAAAGCGAAAAAGAAGAAAGTGAGGGCACTTGCTCCAACATCTGAGCAGCTGGCATCCTTGAATTTGAAAGAAGGAAAGAACATAGTAACCTTTACATTTTCAACCGCAGTGCTAGGGGAGCAGCAGGTTATTTGTTGTTTATTCCTCTCAATGCTCGCATCCCTACTCTGTCTTTTCTAAGCCTATCAGCACACAATGAGTTTGAACTGGGACCATCTTTTTGTGTTATCTGCTTATGTGTGTATGTTTCTGTGCATTTTATTTGTGTATATGCTTACCTTTGTAACATACTTCACAGGTTGATGCCAGAATCTACTTGTGGAGATGGGATACTCGTATTGTTATCTCAGATGTGGATGGCACAATCACCAAGTAAGTTTAATCTCGAAGACTTTTCTATGCAAGATTTGATACTTAATTGTGTATAGTGATGCAGTGAATAGGTGGATGGTCATACATTTATTTTTGAGGATATGTATTCTTTTCTTGCATCTTACCTTTTTAAATTCCCTTAATATATGTATGCCATTACTATATAACTTTGGAAGTTGACCAGATGATGAAACTTCAAGTTACTCTCTTTTGACTGGAGGTCGCTGGTTCAAATTAAGGAAATAGTCTCTTTACTTCCGGGGTAAGACTGCATAGATTAGATCCGTCCTGGACCTCACAATGGTATTTGCGCTGTGCATTGGCCCGTAAATGCCCCATGCGATCATTCCGGAGCATTCCGTTCGCATGTGCAATCCTGTGTTTTATGTCAATTCAGTCTCGTGTATTGGTTCCTTTTTGCTATTCTAAACTCATAATGCAGAAGCTTGAAGCCTCATTTCTGAGTAACTTACCTGATGTGGGGCCTTTAGACCATTTTAATTTTTTAAGATGATTGCAGAGGAGTGGCCTGGTCGAGACATCTCTAAGTGGCTAATTCCTTGCTGAACTCCAGGGTACATAACACCTGAATTACTCAGATCTCTTTAACAACATTAGGAGGTTTGTTAGAGAAACCTTTCTATTGTAAACCAATTTGTAGTCAATAATGAAAGAGGGCAATAGAATGGGTGCAAAGGGAAAAGCGGAAAGAGCTTGTATAAAAGACGCAGTAGTTGGTACTAAGTGTTTTTCATGAATTAAAAAAGGACACTCATTTTGGAGGTGGGGATTATAAATTATCATCGATCAAAGTTGTTATTCATCTCTATGGCTCTTGGAGTGAATCTTATTTAATAATATACTAAAAACGATTATAAAGGAGCTTAGGATCAAGAAAAATAGTAGGACTTAAAGTCTAACAATAATGCTTCTCATGAGACTTGAAACACCTAACCTCTCTATTTGGAGAAACGAGGCAGTACCAGTGGAGCTAGAGCTCCTTGGTTATGACCCAAAGATTTTTTGGATGCCGAAACCATGAAACGCGGGGGTTGAACCCAACGTTTCATATTGATCATAACTCTTTTACTGTGATAAGGAGTTTAAGACCTTGAAAGGAGCATTGTAGTACCAATATACAAACATAAAGGTAACGATGTTCAAAGTTGCACTAATTATAGAGAGATATTAAACTAATGAGTCACACATTCAAGCTTTGGGAGAGAATAATTGAAAGTAGACTACGAAGGGAGACAACAATATCGGAGAATTAATTTGGTTTAATGCAGGGTAGATCAGTAATGGAGGCTATCCACCTATTAAGGAGTTATAAGAAAGGAAAAAGAAGATTTACTCAAGGTCTTTATTGACTTAGAGAAGGCATACATTAGAGTCCCTAAAATGGTAACTTGGTCGGTCCTAGAAGAGAAAGGCGTTAAATTAGTTATATTGAGGTTATTAAAGTTATGTATGACGGGGCATTGACGTTTAGTTTGAACCATGACATGAGAGACATGCTAGTTTCCAATTCCTATAGGACCACGCCAAGGATCGACTTTAAGCCCATACCTTTTGGCCTTCATATTGGATGGACTAACTAGAGATATATCTTGGTGCATGCTGCTTGCCGATGACATTGTCCGTAATGATGAGTTAGAAAATGGAGAGATTAGAGAAGCTTAGAAGTCAAACGGTTTAAAATAAGCAGGAGCAAAACTGAGTATATGGCTTGCGACTTTGGTGGTAAGGGGAGTATTAATGAAGTGAAAGTTAACTTAGATGGAGAAGAAATACGTGAAAAGCAAATACTTCGGTACCTAGGATCAATCATTAATCAAGATGGAGTGGTTGAATAGGATGTTAATCATATAATAAAATTGGGTTGGATGAATGGAAGAGTGCATCTGGGGTATCATGTGTTTGGCATACCAATAAAGCTGAAGGAAATTTTTTATAGGACATCTGTTAGGTTTGCTCTATTTAACAGAATCGAGTGTTGGGACTACTAAGAAGGAACAAGCTAACAAGATGAGTAGCGAAAATACAATGCTTAGTTGGATGTCGGCAAAACTATAAAAGATAAGATTCATTATGAACAAATACGAGAAACGATAAAAGTAGCTCATGTAGTGTAGAAAATGAGAGAGAACCGCCTAAGATGATTTGGTTACTAGACTTTGGTATGTATGGTGAGCTGGCATTGGATCGCGTGGAATGACGGAAAATGATTCATGTAGCCGACCCCAAGTGATTGAGATTAAGGCTTTGTTATTGTTGTTGATTACGAGATACTGTTAGATTTCATCCATGATGGGTACAAGTATGAAAACTATTTTGCTTTCTTCTGGTAGTGCATTAATAGGTTAAATGTGCCCTAGAATCAACTAAGTATTGTTTCTTAGGGAGTAATTACCAATCTGCTAGAAATGTCAGAATGGAAGTTGCTAAAATGCTCTTTAGAGGTTATTGTGAGAAATCAGAGGCAACAGCAAATTGCAGTAGTGGGATTGGTCGTTTTAGTTTTAACTGCAGATGGGAGTTGCTTCATGAGATAAGAAGGCTCTAAATGTGCTTGAAATGTTGACAAGCTTAGTGAGAGGTAGAGTAGTGTGATAATTGCCCTTCTGGATATTGTTCTCTGAGCTATGGGCATTGGGCAGGCTATGAAGGCTTCCATTCACCTAGGTCACCAGGCAAATAGAACACAACAACAACAACAAATCTTTAATCCCAATCACCTGGGATCTGCTATACTCACATATCGGCTTCATTTGTGTTTTACTGCATAAGATGCATCTACAGCAATGATATTATCCTAAGTTAATACACCCTGCATGCCCCTGTCCCAAAAAAGAGTCCTCATTTTTGGATGTTGGGACGTCAAAAATAAAATCCCTCTCTTTTGTAGGAAGCTTTTTAGAACTCATTGTCCACAGTACCCTTATTAGTTGAGATAGAAAAAGTTTTGAACTAATTTACCTTACTCACTGAACGATAAGTTGAGGGTATTAAAGCAATTGTACACAGAATCAAACTCTTTTTTTTTTCTCAAAAAACAATTCTTTTTAAAATCTATGCAAATTCAATATAGAACTATTACTTAAAATCTTTGCAAATTCAGTACAACTTAGTTATTTATTGAGCAAATTGCAGAAATGGTTCCTGAAATCAAAAAATATTTGGGGAAAAGTCATTAGACTCAAAATTGCTCAATTTTGGTCCCTGTACCGAAAAAATCAAGCGCAATCGGTCCTTAACTCTAATTTTGGTCCAATTAAATTTGAAAAAGAAATAAGCATGCATGACACTTGCTAATGACGGAAATAAAAATGTCCAATTCACTCATTTTCTCCGTCAAATTGACTTATATTCTTCATTCTCTACAAGAAGAATAAATAAAAAACGGAAAAAATTGAGTGAATCTGATATTTTTTGCCCTGTCATTAGCAAGTATCATGCATGTTTATTTCTATTTCAAATTTAATTGGATCGAAATTAGATTTTAGGACCAATTGCGCTTAATTTTTTCAGTACAAGGACCAAAATTGAGCAATCTTGAGTTTAAGGACTTTTCCCCAAATATTTTTTGAGTTCAGAGACCATTTCTGCAATTTGCCCTTATTTATTTATTTCGGGAAGGAGGGAGTAGAATTTTTATTTTTATTTAATCTCCTAAATAAGTCTGAAAAAAATAGAAATAGAAACTTTAGATATATGGAACCATGTAAACAAGATACTACCATTGAGTGCAACTATAATGTCAATGGAACAGAACTTCAAATTTAAGTCGTGATATTTTCTTCCCGAAGAATCGCTCAAACTCCAAAATGGAAATTTATTAACTCACGAACATATCATATCAGACATTGTACAATAGAACAAACTATGCATCCATGAGTGACATACCAATTAACCCCTAATCAATACCTGAGTCCCCTTGTTTAACAGGTTGTAGCATTTGATCTAAGGGTTGCCACAAAGGAATAGGATTAAGTAGATGGAGAAGTTAAGGAAAGAGTGATGCTAGATACAATTTTTCTTCGTTCTGAATTAGGTTGCAGAACATGTATATGGGTTAAGAAAAGAATGAACATAATTTAATGTATATGCATTTAGAAATAGGTGGGCGCCTGGTCCAAAATAATTATCTATGTACAAGTCTTCTGCCAAATTACAAGCGGGTATGCCAACACGGATGCCTTGAGACTCTCCATGCTGTTTCGCTTCCTTGGTCAACCATGCAGGGTCTAGTCACCCATGCAAGCACAGTTGATAACTACGATTCTGTGTTTTACTTTTTGTTATATAACTGTTATGAAAATTTTTCTGGATCCTGAAGTTAGGTGATAATCAGGAATCTATTCTATTAAGCATGAGCACCTTATGAAGTTGCTCAAGTGATTGATGCTGCATTGCACTTTCCCTTTAGAATTCTACTCCCTCCATTTATAAACGGGATGCCAGATTCCTCTGAATAGGTTTATTAAGGTGGTGATCTGAACACCTTTCACAATATATAACAAAAAGACAACAAACTTCCTAGCCTTTATCCCCTCACTGGTCAGGACATGTTTCACTTATGGCTTGGTTTCTTTCTGCAATTTATGGAATGGTGCTAGAGGGCACATTGTTTCCATTTGGGGGCTGTGATTTCCACTTTTCACTAATTTGCTGCAGGTCTGATGTTCTTGGACAATTCATGCCTTTGGTAGGAAGAGATTGGTCACAGACAGGTGTAGCACATCTCTTTTCTGCTATTAAGGTTTGTTCACATCCTCTGTCGTGCTCGTGATATATGTCAATTTTAAATGAATCTTCTTGAAACAAGAGCATATAGTTCCATTTTTACATATTTATGTAAGTACGCCACTTTATCTAAAAACGTGTTTTAGATGGCAAATCAATTGTCACTCTGCAACAAGCTTTGGTGATGCCTCCTCCCTCATGATTTATGAGTGAACATGGTAGTATATTCATGAAGTACTTTCTTGCTGTAGGAAAATGGATACCAATTGCTTTTTCTTAGTGCTCGGGCGATTTCTCAGTCCTATCAGACTAGGCAGTTCCTATTCAACATTAAGCAGGTAACGGCCTTGAAGCATGTAGCTTACTGTTCTCTTGGCAGTCAAAGGTTTCATCAATACTAGTTGTACCTTGTTTATTTAGCTGTACACTTCATTTGCTTACCAAGTAAATTGCAGGATGGAAAGGGCTTGCCAGATGGACCAGTTGTTATTTCCCCTGATGGACTCTTTCCTTCTCTGTTTCGTGAAGGTAAATAGCTAGCTGCTCTTTATGGCTGATCAATCAACTTGCTGATATTTTCAGGTTGTGCTATTGATATATGATGAGAATTTCCTTTTTCTGTTGAAATTTTTTTTTTTTTTTTTTGATCGGAAATGTAAATATCATAGATCAAAAGAGAGAAACAGCTATGCTGGGCATACCCAGGCCAGCAGCCAAAAGGCTAACTGCACAAGCCTAAGCTAAACAAAAAGGAGCAACAAGTCAAAGCAGCATGCTATACATCTCAAGTGCTAACTGCTAACGCTACAAAATTACTTAGAACATGAGGGAAAAGAGCAAAAACTGTCGTATATACATGCGACTGAATTTGTTGTACCGCAAGCTGAACTCTCAGAACCACTCCAAAAATCAGTATGTTGCGGGCTGCCCAAATGTGATAGACACATGAGGCAAAGGAAATTCTTTTGGACTTGGCCAGCCAAGAAGTGCCATTGACTTCTTTCTTGAGCCATTTGCAAGTACTGTCCAGAGAGCTCATGGATCGACGTGGCCGATCGACCTACGAATCTCCGACCAAACTGCTGCACTAAAGGGGCAAGAAAAGAAATTTGCACCGTTTCTAACTCCCCCAAACAAAAGGCACACGATTGGTTCTCTTCCAAGAACCCAAGCTTGTCCCTTGTAGCAAGCCTCGATCGAATACCAAACCACAAAATAGAACTATGCTTAGGAGTAATCGATGAATCCCAAATCAATTTAGCCCATGGCTTAGGAGCAGAATGTAGCCTATAAGAAATCATAAGCCAGCCCTTTGGAAAGGCCCGAAAAACCATGCAGATTTCTGAGCAAGATAGCAGCAAGAGATGGGGATCCAGAACTAGAAATAAGTTGATCCCTTATAACCGAAATCCTTTTGAAAAGTGACGAATCCCGCGAGTGAACGGTCCAGTTCCACACATGGAAGTGCCACGAAGGTAAACATGATTAATCCGTTGTGTCCAAAGCGAGTCCTTCTTTGCATCAATGTTCCAAAGAAGCTTAGAAAGAAGAGCCGAATTCCAAGCTCCCAATTTTCTAAGAGAGAGACCCCCTTCCGACTTAGGCAAGCAAACATCCCTCCAAGCAAAAGGGGTTCTTTTTGATTTCACTAAGAAGGAGCGGCAAAGCCAAACAAGACGGTCCCGAACTGAGGAAGGAATAGGAAATGTGCTTGGCCAGAAGCATTCTAAGCCTGCAAAAACAGAACAAACAAGCTCCAACCTCCCGGCATAGGATAGCGAATCCCCTGACCAACAGTATGCGTGGCGTGACACATTGCTGTCAAAATGGAGAGATGGAGGTCAGGGTGGACGCCGAGACTGATTAAATAAAGAAAATGAGAGCAAATGCTGGTTAATGTGGGCGATCTCTGCAGGTTGCTCTCTGACACACTTCCCAAGTCTCAAGATAGAAACTTGTGCTGAATGTACAATTTTCAATCCTTGTGAAATGAAGTGGTGACCACAATAAATAGTTTGGGATGATACTGAGATTATTGCAATATTGCCTATTTTGTGTCATCTTCCTAGTGATCATCCAATGATCATGGGACAAGTGTCCCTTAGGTGGTGATGTAACAACTCTTTCTGTCTTCAGTAATCATTGGTTACACACTACGTATTCGTCAGATATTGTACATGTTCGATGCATGTGACTCGTTTTTGGCTCCACCTGCCAAGCAATACCCCTTGAGATTCCCAAAAGCGGCTTGATCTCAGGCCATTGCATTTAGAGCAGCTAATCGGATAGTGTCCTATTGGGTATGTAAGTGCTAGAAGAAGGTTATTGCCCGCTGCTTTAGGGTATGGAATTTTTTCCTCGGAACCCTTAATGGTCGAGGGTCCCTGCTCTGGGGCCAACTCGACCACCTAGGACCAGGTGGGAGCTTCCCCTTGCTAAGGACTTTGATGTTTGGGTTTTCTTGCTTGGATTGGAAATATCTTGATGAGACCTTAGAAACCAAAATGTCATTATACCCGGAGTGAATGTACTTGGTCCGAACTCGCCTTTTGGCTTTATCTGTGGGCCTAGTGATTTCTTGGTAGCTAGTTCTCAGTCCCTGGAGACAATTGGGATAAGGTGGCAATCATGTTGAGGTGAGATGGCATAATCCATTCTACTGTAATCAACCTTGATTCTTTAATAAACGGCGAGTACATGTTGCTAATGCCTCTACATGAGTCAAATTTGACGATGGTCTTTTTGTTCTTAATCAGGATGGACAATCAGAGTCCGGCCACCAGATTTTTAATCATATCTAATGCTTGATTTATTTATTTAAAGTAAGACTGGTTCAAATATTTCCTGTCAGTTACGGGAACTGTTTGTTTCTTTTAAGTGCAACAGGAGCCACTTTGATCATAATCTCACAAAAGAATGCAAAAGAACTCAATTCCGTTCCAAGAGCAATATAGGCTTATAGCTTGCTAGACTGCTCTAATTTCATTTAAGGAGGTTCCTGATGTTGATATAAATTTTTTACCGTAATATGATCGAATCGATCTCAAACAACTGATTCCTGCTCTCAGTTTAGGAAATGCCCTCTAATTTGTGTTATATCTTTCTGCAGTCATCAGAAGAGCTCCTCATGAATTCAAAATCGCTTGCTTGGAGGTTAGTTTCTTATATCTCTAGACAGCAAAACCTTTTCATGGTTTCTTTGGAACATGGATTTACTAAATAGGAATCACCAAATCAGAGCTACCTCAACTTTTCTCCTCTGTTCTGTTGTTGAGTGGTGTTATTCCAGAGGCAAACTTACTGCATTACATTCTTCGTTTCATTTAATTTTTTTTGTTAGTTATCTTGGAGAGAGAGAGAGAGAGAGAGAGAGAGAGAGAGAGAGAGAGAGAGAGAGAGAGAGAGAGAGAGAGAGAGAGAGAGGGGTTTGTTTATTGTGCTGGAAGGATGATGACAGGATCCTTGTGCATTTTTCATTTTGCAGGATATCAAGGCCTGCTTTCCTTCTGATAGAAACCCATTTTATGCTGGTTTCGGAAACAGAGACACCGATGAGTTTAGCTACCTTAAGGTTGGAATACCAAAAGGGAAAATATTCATTATCAATCCAAAGGTGCATATCTCATTCTGTTCTTACTCTTAAGATTGCTAGCCAGATATTGTAATGATTTATTTTCGTGGTGCTTCTGCATTTGGCAGGGGGAGGTTGTTGTGAACCGTCGGGTTGACTCAAAATCATATACAACCCTTCATGCTCTTGTTAATGGCATGTTTCCACCCATTTCCACACATGAGGAGGTTTGATCCGCTTTTACTATTCTAATAAAAGATTAATTCTTTTCAGGAGTTATTTTTATGAAAGTTATTTGGTTTCCTTTCTGCTAATTTGTTTTCTTTTCCATGTCACACCAGGAAGATTATAACTCATGGAATTTCTGGAAACTTCCACCCCCTTCTATCGAGATGTGAAGGTTTCCGTAATTATGTATATTGATTCTTTCAGTTGGGGACCTGCTGACGGAGGCTTGCCTTCTATGACATTAATCCGGTAACCGCTAAATCAATTTTCATATGATTCAGAACTTCCGAAGTCAAAGATGACTTCCTTCTTAGAACCGACAAGTGGCTGACAATTAACATCATGATGAACTAATTCATGGCATATAAATCAGGTTGCTGATGAATTTTGCCAGCATAGGTGATAGTCAAGAAGCAGGAGGATGGAGTAGTGCCGTGGTAGTGGTGGTGGTTTAACTGCATGCAAATCTTCGCCTGATTCATAAAGCAGGAGGCGGATCATTTTTTTTTTTCTTGCAGACATCCTGCTTGCTTGTATAGAAACTGATCATGTATTAGATGATTATTGAAGTCTATTGATTGATATTTCCACTTGAATTTTTGCATTTAAGTCGGTTGTACCGTAAAGTATAATGTATAGTGTGCTCAGTGTTCACTCCATTTGATGAACACTTTGTTTCGCGCTAAGAACATGAAATAGAACACAAGTACTTTACACATTGGAATGGATAGGTTGCCTTCTTAGTATCTGCCAATATCATCTGTTTTCCTACCCTTCGGCCTAAAAAGCCCAGTTGGTATACCGTGTGCCTAGGCATACCTAGCAAGGTATGTCCATTTTCTTCACAAATGTACATGTTTATGAATTATGTACCTAACGTGAATATGAAATGCAAATGAGTTATTTGATTATCATGTTCATAATTATTATGTAAATTTCATTTTCGTATTATGTACATAATTTATAAATCTTATGTACATTTTGTGAAGAAAATGGGCATACCTTGCTAGATATGTCTAGGCACATTAGAACGCCAGTCTGCAGTCACTGTAATGGTCATTCTCTTGACCGGTTATTTGACGTTTGGCATCGCCGGAAAAGCAGTTAGTTGCACAATCCTTCTTGAATGCCATTTTTGTAGATGATAAATGGAGCTTGTGATATAACAATGTCAAAATTTTATAATCCTCTCTTCGTTCCAAAAGATTGCTTGTTTTCTAAGGGAAATTCTTAAAACTGGGACGAGTCCACCAGACACTTAGTACATAAATTCATAGTCATTTTATTTTCCATAGACATGTCTAAATGGGAGTAATCAGTTGACATTGAACAGTAATAGTCTTCTTATATTTCCATCAACTCTTTTCTTCTTAGTAAGGTACGATTCTCACACTCAATTCCTTTTCAGCAAACGCCACAAGCTTCTCGAACTCGCTCGCATCGATAAACCCATCGGAGTTGGCATCAGCAGACTTGATCCCACAACCCCCCTTCCACGTAGAGAACCAGCCTCCTCCGGTGGCACGAACAGCATCCCGGAGCTCGTCTCTGCTTATCCGGCCATCTTTGTCAACGTCGAATTTCTTCAACCACCTTTTGAACTCGAACATGGTCATCTCTCTTTTGCCATCGCTGGAAACGCTTCGAGAACCATTTCTAATCGCCATTTTACCTACTTAATCTTCAATCTTGCTGCAAATCCTTGGAGGCTTTAGGACTTATATATACTGTAATGCTGCAAGTCATAAAGAAGCTCGCGAGTGCATATGTACGTACACACGAAAAATTAATGTTTTATGAAAAATAATTATCACCGAAAGTTTGGCAAAACGAATAAAGGGCATTTTAGCTCCTTTGCATCGAACCTTAGGATTGTGATATATGAGAGAGAGAGAGAGAGAGAGAGAGAGAGAGAGAGAGAGAGAGAGAGAGAGAGAGAGAGAGAGAGAGAG
>JAOWAN010000024.1:0-15957 GCA_028566635.1 Lobelia cardinalis
TCTCTCTCTCTCTCTCTCTCTCTCTCTCTCTCTCTCTCCCTCTCTCTCTCTCTCTCTCTCTCTCTCTCTCTCTCTCTTATTTTTTGCTTTGATTTTGACTGCATTTCAGTTATTGCTATGCTTTGATCAGTTTATTTTATTTTTTGAAAAATGACATTATCAAATTCTACTACCTCCATTCCTTTTTAGTTGTCTTTTTAGCTAAAAAGAATTAACAGTTGTCACTTTAAGATTCTTAGACACTTTTTATCACTATTTCCCTAATTTTTCCTTCTATTTTCCTAACTAGCTATGCATATTAATTGGACTTGTATATTCTACTACTAATAAAGAACATAGAAATATGGTACAAGGAGTACAAAATTTTGGTTGATTACTATGAACCAGACTGGTTATGTTATCTGAGATCCCTTCACAAACTGATGGACCTTTAGCTTTGACCAATGGGAAGTTGTGGTAGTTTAGATTTTGTTGCTTTAACATTACTCTGATATTTTTTTTATTTGGAATAATGCCTTTGAATGTAGAAATTTGAATGTAAGTTGTGTTACTTGAATAACTGAGTTTGATATACTCTTTGCACGAAAGAAAATAGAAATATGCTACAAATACTCTTTACCTTCATTTTGTACTTGTAGTTGTGTATTGACTTCTCAATGTGTTAGAGATCCAATTTCGAAGTTGTACAGAATAAGACGCATGAAAATTATACGAGCTGCTTGTTTTCAAGATTGACAACCAATTGAATCTATATCCAATGGTTGTTGAAAGACATGGTGAAATTTGCTTTTGGAAAGTGAGTATTTGAATCTTTGTGTTGAATTTAGGTGTAATTTGAACAATGTTTTAGTTGTAGAAGGGAAGGGAGCGTATGTTGTAACTAATTGAAGAAATGTTTTTAAGCTGATTGGTTAACTGCTCTTCTTTTTCCTTTTCCTTTTTGGGTGGTTGTCAGATTTGAAGTTGCATGGGGATGACGTCTACTTCACTCTGGAGAATTCTATGCAAGCTGTAGCTAGTAATAGTGCTGCACCTTCAAAGGTCCGGTGGCTTAAATATTCCCTGTTTTCCATTCTTATTACTTGTTTTCTTTCACTTTTATGTTTTTTCCAAATATTTAGGACAAGCTCTGAGTTGACTTATAATTTTTTTGAAGGGAAAGAGTTACGTTTTGCAAATACTAGTAGTTTTAATGCTAATAAGCAGGAATGTATAGTAAATGGAATGTAACTTCACCATTAGAAGGAATACATTGCAGATTATCTGCGGCAGATATAATTAATCTGAACCACGACGGTGTAGCATAAAGTGATAAATTGGCTATGAAATCAGTTATGTACTCGGTGTTGGAGATTGTAGATGAGGTTTACTATAGGAATGATTTAGAATGGCTGGAATTGAAGTACATGTGAAGTTTAATATGACTAATGTGTATCCATA
The DNA here is from genome assembly GCA_028566635.1 of Lobelia cardinalis. Lineage (NCBI taxonomy): Eukaryota > Viridiplantae > Streptophyta > Magnoliopsida > Asterales > Campanulaceae > Lobelia > Lobelia cardinalis. The sequence goes on from JAOWAN010000024.1 coordinate 1,441, forward strand.
GATGTGGGAAAGATCTATTGGCAACCTATAGGCCCATGTAATCTTATGTTATGGCTACTGGAAAGCTAGAAGCAGAGATATTTGAAGATTAAGTGTAGATGGGATGAAAAGTTATATGGGTGATTAGCAAATTAACAAAGTGAAAATTGTGAATAAATACCTTGGTGAGACGGAAATAAGTAGTTGCAGCAAGATATAATTCTATAGAATTTAAATGGTTAAAAACTAGTTGCAGCAAGAGATAGATCTATAGAATTCGGCCAGTTAGTTTGTTGCCTGTAAATTCATAAAAAAATTTAGCTCAAAGTTTTTCTCTTTTGAATTTAGTGCAAATTGGGTCGAAGCTAATTTAACAAATGGACAGGGAAAATGCAAAGACATTATAGTTATGAAAAGTGAATTTTGGGAGAATCGAGTGCGATTTCTTCATATAACGTTTGTCATAAAAGACTTGTTACGACTCCCTTCCTCCCCCTCACTATCTCTGCCTTTTTTTCTGTGTCTCCAACCATCCCCACTAAGAAAAAACCTGGGGTATGGAAATGATTGTTGCCCCCTCCTCCCAAAAAGTAAGTATGACTTCCGTTTTTTGTTCTAAAGAAGAATCTAATTTTAGTTTGTGTGGACAAAGAAATGTTGATAAAATTACTTCCTCCATATCAAAATATGTGTCCAGTTTCCCTTTGTAGAATTAAAAGAAAGAGTTTAGACCACTAATTTTCCATGAATCCACCACTAGACTCGTCTTGTCCACACATTTGGTAAGTCAAATACTGTCCTAAAACTTTGTGCTATTCAAACCAAGACACTTATTTTGGTACGGAGGGAGTAATGATCGTGCAATTTAAAGGAGATGTGGAGAAGAGTGCACAATTTTAAAACCTTGACTTGTCAGACTTCCATTCTTTTTCTTTGGGTGGGTTGGGGAGAGGGGGAGGGTTCGAGCTGTGGAGAGGGTATTAAGGAGCTTACTCACATGAGACAACTTTAGCAGCTTTTAGCAACCACACTAATTGTCAGCCCAAAGGTGGGAACAGCTTTTGCGGCCTTCTTGGAAGTTTCTTCACTAATCACATGTTATAGAGGGCCTAGATGAGCTCCAATATGATAATAGGATTTTTTTCAGAATACTAGCCAAGATGAGCTCCAAAATGCTATAGGATTTTCTCAGAATTCGGAATTGTAGTTATCATTTGAATATGGTTATGAGAATTTGGTTGATAGATCAAGTGTGGTTAACGATAAAAAGACATACTAATTTTGAGCGCTCAATAAATTATTCAATTTGGCCACCTTGATCTACTATTTGGAACACAAATCTAGTCAACACTAACAAATTGAAGGTGTCTCTTCCTTTCTTGCCAGTTTGACTCAAGATTCCCACCTAAAACAACTAATTCTAATGCGCTCTCATTCACAATGTCTCGTTACCTCTCCCGCAGCATTCTCTATTTCTCCTTTTATTGCATCAGCTGTCCTCCTATACTTCTCCATCTACCTTAATTTCTTTCCTTAAAATATGTTATCACTAGCTAAAACACTTCATAAGAAGATCCATGAATGACCTCCGGCACATGTTATCAGCAATGAAAACACTTCATATCAATATCCATGCTTTCATCTTGAGGTCAATATTCTTCTAATTGAAAATCCTTCCACCAAAGTTGTTTAGGGTGCGTTTATCCGTCAAGTTTTTGAAACTTTATTCGAAAAACATACCTAAAACTTGTTCACCACTTAAGTTTTAAAAACACAAGTTTTCTCTCTCTACCTACTATTTTTACATACCCCTATATTATCTTTATATCCTATCAAACATCACATCAAATCACAACTATCATCCTCTCTCCCTTTCTCTCTCCATCACTATAATGTAATTTTTTCAAATTTAAAGGGAAAAATTGTAAAACTCTTACAAAACCAAAACCAACACAAAACACTAACAAAACATATTAAAAAACCCTAATATCCAAACACACCTTTAATTATTTGATTCGGATTTGAAGCATAGTAGGTTTTGTGTACCCATGGGTTTACTGGGGTATTTTCATCAAATTTTTATCTCTTTTAAGAGAGTGACAATAAAGAGATTTGAACTTATGTAAGAAGTAAATTACATAAACCTAATAAACCCATGGGTACACAAATTGCCACCCCTAACGGTGGTTCATAATTTGGATGGGTAAAACTGGTATTTGACAGAGTAATTATTTCTTTCCTCGTAAGTTTTGAGGCCTTCTCAAAACCAAAACCAAACTTTATGGTTTTTGGAAATCTAAAACAAAACGAACCATGAAGTTGGAATACCAAACAAAATGATTTTGCTCGGTTTACATCAATTTTGGCTGGTTCAGGAGAAAATCAAAGAAACAATCACAAATGATAAAGACATGAAGAATAAAACGTAGTTAATCAATCCACAATAGCTTTGCAAGTCATTCGAAAGCAAACACAAATCTCTAAGTCCACACAAATTATACGAAGTTACCAACTAATTTCAAACATAGTTCGAAAGCAAGTATGGAAGTTGAAGTATATCATAGTCAAGTAGTTGACAGAAATATGTAGGGTTAATTTTAAAGATGTAAGATATATTCATTAACTGCACATTAGCGTACTATTGGGTGGGGTTGGTTTTTATATCCTGATTAATATAACAAAACCCAAACTAAACCAACATGTAAAATATTAGAAATCTAGTAAACCAATCAACTTATGCTCAAATCTGTAAATTTGGCTGTGTTTGAATTGGATTGGTTGGTTTGGTTCGGTTTATGCAAATGTTTGTTCACCCCTAACACCTCGCCCTCTTAATCTTCCATAATCAGACAGAACAATTGCGGAATAAGTAAGCGTGACGCCCAAGCACGTCAACAAACAAGGAAGAAGTACACTTTCTTTCTATTTTTCTTCTTTTTTCATATTCATGATTCAGAACAGGGGTTTTAGTGTGGAAACACACAGTTTCATCGTCAGTATGTAAAGTTTTAGTTTTTCTTGATTCTACCCAGAAGGTACTTACAGTTGTTCATGATGTTCTCTCATCTTTGTGTTATTTTTGAGTGGTGCTGTGCAGATCTACACATTTCTATTTACCTTGTCTTGGAACTGCTCTTGCTCTCATTGTTTCTTGGACTGTTCGACTATATGTTATTCCATTATTTTTCCAACATATCATGCTCTTAGGTTTTATCACTGCTGGCATGCAATTAGTATGCAGAATCGTTCTTCAACCACTGAATTCCGCTCAACTTCAAAATTTGCCCTACTCCGTCCCTTGCATTGCAATGCATTTGTTCGAAGTTATTGTTCTTCTAATAACCACATCACAGAAATGGACTTTGGCCGTTGCTCAAATTATCTACCAAAAATTTCTTCTCTTCTATCCACATAAAGAGTTTAAGTAGAAATAAAATTATTCTGCTCACTCTTGCTAAGCCTTCTGTTATTTAAATCTACATGTCCTATATCTAATTCTTACTCTAGTTTATTTTCCTGCAGCGATTAAGATTTTTCACAGTAGCTCATACTTTGGTTGGCATGACAGGTTCAATCCAAAGCAGCTTTTGGTGCTGGATCTAGATATGGTGATTCAGAAGTTGAAAACTTTTCTCAACGTTCCCGGCTTGAAGAATTTCCAGAGACATGGTATAGTCAGTTTTTTGAGAAATATAGAGCTAGCAAACCATATAGGTTATCCTTTGGGGATCGAGAAACTGACAGACGAACTCCTGAGCAAATGTTTACTTATCTTAGAGTTCTTGAAAAACATAAGAGAAGGCGGGTTGTATTTAGGGAAGATCAAAACATGGGTTCAGGGAGGCCTATGTTTGAAGGTGGACCAAATATAAGATCAACCTCTGTTTTAGATGACAATAATGCATTTGATGATGAAACTCCTTTTTTTCCTGAGACACTGTTTTCATCGAATTGCGTTCCTGAGAGTGCACTTCCTCCCCCCAATGCAGTGGAAGTCAACCAGAAAGTGGAGTTCAACGGAGTTCTAGATAATTTACCCCAAATCATGACCAGGAGCCCCATTATGATCGAGAGGCTTGGTATTAGGCCAGAATACCTTAGCATGGAACAGCAAGGAAATCAAAACCGTGGAAAGAGTGGATATGAAGGTAGCAGGAAAAAATTTAGTCAACAGCAAGCATCACAGATATCTCGTAAAGTAATAGCTCGCTTACTAACAAACGTAGGGTTTGAAGCCGCCTCAGAACTTCCAGTAGAAGTGTTCTCCCAGTTGCTCAGCTGTCATATTTCTAAATTAGGTCGTATCTTGAAACTCCTCACCGATAGTTACAGAAAGCAGTATTCAGCTGTGGAACTTCTTAAAATGTTCCTTCAAACAATGAGGCATGGGTGAGTTGGTACACTCTTACATCACATCACCTCACCTCTTATCTTTGCTTATCTGCTTGTTTAGTTGTTTTGTTTATTTTACTTCCATAATGAAAAATGAATATGGTTTGTAATCAATTTCTCATGTGATGCGATGAAGATTTTTCTGAACTGAACCGATAGAATCAGTTATTAGGGTCAAATGCACCAAGGCTGTTTATTCAATCTGCTTTAGTATATGTAGTTTGACTTCTATTTGAGAAAATATGAAGAAATAGGCACTGGTGACCTAGAGCACATGCAGTTTCTCTATTATATTTATGACTTATACCTATTTTCGAGATATTAAAAGGGTGAAGCTGTATGTGTCCAAGCAGGATTGGTTTTGGCTCTGCAGAATCCAGTTTGCAAGAACACCCCCCCCCCCCAGGGGTGCTTCCCTTCCCTTGTAAATCTCATGCTATTTTTGGCATAAGGGGATTAAGAATAAGCTTCGCATGCATCATAATGGGTGGGATTCTAGAGTTGGGTGTCCTGTCATTCATCGCGTCCAGGAAATTCATTCATAAGGTCTATCCTTATTCCATCTTTTCTTTCTTGGTGCAATTTTTCTTTCCTCATGGTCGGTAATTTAACAGAATTCCCTTCCGGCATAATGGGTAGGGCAGGTTCCTTTGCACAGTGCTTTTTCTCAGTTGCAGACTTTCTTCTATGTACAAGGCCAATATTTGTGCTTTTCTTTCTTGGGGTGGGGGTATGAATTCCCACTTCTTGATCTCCCTGAAATGGAGGCTGAGGAGCTTCTGTTTTTTCTTCTTGAATTTCTAAGCATCTCTCATGTTTCTGACGCTCAAAGTTGGATTTTGGAGGATTCAGGGTTATATTCTTGTTGATCTTCATCTTTTTTCAAATATTTCACCGATCAGAATCAGGGTTATATTTTTTTCAGTAATTTAGAAAGCTAAAGTTCCTCTGATTTAAGAACCTTTGCTTGGATTTTGGCTCTGAATAAGCTATAAACTAATGGTGTCCTGCAAGGTATTTTAACCTGGGATAGAGTTTTTACTTTTTATGGTTTCTCTTCACTCATCGGTTAGAGATGCTTTTTGAGTGGTGTCCATCTCAGATTTACCATGGGCTTGGGCTGCTTTGCGCAGTTAGTTTGTTTCCTCTCTTGGCTTTTGCTTTTGTCTTCTTTCGCTGAACTGCTCGTTTGCAGCTCTCTTTTGTAATTTCAAGCTGATTTTTTATATTAGATTAATGTTTTATCCACCCAAAGAAGTGCATCAAAAGTGCAAAAAAGTCTTGTTGGCTTTTTTTAATTTGCCTAATTTTTTTTTGGAACCTATCGCTAGAAAAAATCACACCAATTGAAATATGTCAAAAGGCTTTTGTGCACTTTTCCCAGTGGATGTAGCACCACTCTTTATAATATAGTTTTTGTTTGTTTCCCATAAAGCCTCTCTTTCCTAAAGTTGGTTAGACAAGCTCCCAAGTTTTTCCCTGAAGAGGCTAGCCACATTCATTGTGGACCCCTGGTCCCAGTTCAGGTGCCGCCCCCAAATGACATCCTCAAGAGAAAATCAAGGAGCTCAGTAATATTTTACTACTACTTTCATGGAAAGAGAAAAACAAAATGCCATGTCTACGTAATCGTGTATGGTTTGAATACCTATATGGCATTAGAGGAGATTATATCTGTGCAATGTTTTTGTGTGCATGTCTATGTAGCTGGATCCCTTTATCCTGTTCCCAATTGTCATAAGATTTAGAGTTTAGAGAGTTCCAACACCTTGACTCGCATTCAGACTGTTGCCTCGTAGTTCAAGTGCATGTAATGTAATCTTGTGATGGAGGACTGATGTTTTGAACTATTTGCTTGCTAAGGGCTTCTTGTGTCCCAAGTTCATCGACAAAGATAAACACACAAGACAATGATGATCATTCTACTGGTGTTATCCTATTTGAATTATCTGACTTGCTCTCCGTTCCTTCTTTAGTAATCTTGGGGATTTGGCCGACCTTGTGAAGGATAATACTAAGAATCATGTACAACAAACCCAACAACAAGTACAGGCGACTCAGATGCAATTGCAGTCACAGCTACAAATTCCCATCCAGCAGTCCCACCAGGTTGGTGCATATATATTTTTATATTTGCTTCTTGGTATATGAAGAGGTGTTCACAAGTGATTTGTAGCTTATACATTATTGTATCCTGATTTGAGGTTTCAATAGGAAGCCTTCTGGTATTATAAGGCTGTTTCATGATTAAAATTGACTCTCTGTTGTGCTTATTAAGGTTCCAAGACAAATGCAACCCCAGATGCAGCAGTTGGTTCAAAACCAAACTCTGGCTTTTCAGCAACAGCAGCAGTGGGACAGAATGCGGAGGCGCCAGCCCTCGACGCCTCGTCCTATTGTGAACATGCATATGGATAAAGATAGACCCATTGTTCAAGTTAAGCTGGAAAACCCATCAGATTTTCCACTGGATGGTAATAATGCCTTCACTACAATCAATTCTAGACATCCCCAATTGCAGTATCAGCAGCAGCAGCAAGCTGCAATGTCAACTCTCCGAGCTCCAACCGGCAATCAGTTTCGGCAATTGGCTTCTCTTCAAGTTCCTCAGATCCAAGCACAAGTCCATTCTCCGTAAGAAGCTATAGATGGAATGAATTAGTTGAGGAAAGAAACACAGTTGCTTGCCAAATCTTACTTTCTCTTGTTTGAATGCAGCAACATGGGCATGGTTAGGGCTCCACCCATGAAGGTCGAGGGCTTTCAAGAATTGATGGGCGGTGATTCTAGTCTGAAGCATGATTCTGAGGAAAATAAACTGACCTCCCCGAAATAAGTAGCTGGGTGAATGCCAAGTCTAAAACACCTTCAAAGAGTGTTGTAAGTACTTTCCATGCCTTTCTTAGCAATGAATCGTGTATATGGCTGTCTCAATGTGTATACAGATTGAGTACTGAAATGAATCCTCATGAGGTGGTAGTATTTGTTCCATCATGTTGGTCTTCACAATTATTATCGTTGCCAATGCTCGAATGAGAGACCAAGCGAAAAATGCCCCTTTTAGTTGGGGGTTCCCTGTATTCGATGTATTTTGTGGTCTGTGATTTAGTGGCTTTGATATAATACTCCCTCCGTTCCAAAATAATAGTCCTTTGAGGATTGTGCACAAAGACCAATATTGGTGTAAATATTTTTTAATCTTCCATTTTTACCCTTCAATTACTCCTTTACAACTAAATGTTTTATTAAATTCTTCCTTCATTAACTTTTTACCTCAAAAACTGATTCCATAACTCCAGCAAAAATAAAACTACTCTCAATCAAAGTAATCCAATTTTTACCAATAGGAAACAATGAAAGATCAAGTTTAACCAATGAAACCGTTCCTATGCATTTTGAGTCCATTGAAGGGTAATATGAAGAGTCCAAACAAAACCAATCAGCATAGGCGTGCATGCACAGGAGTGCAATCAGTTTTTGGATAATTAATGTGTGGAGTAAATGTGCAGTTTGAGAGTGAAGGGTAATTTTGGAAAAAATAGAGTATAAATGTGTAGAAGGACAATTATTTTGGAATATTTTTTAACTCCTCAAAGGACTATTATTTTGGAACGGAGGGAGTATAATTATAGAAATATAGCAAGTGTGCGAATGTACTTTTCGAACATGAATTTGTTGGATTGCAGTTTTGAGTGACGTGGTGTTGATCCGGACCGTGAAATACATCTAATACAGGGCAACCCAAATAGAGGGGTTTCAGATTCTTTAGTTGGTAGTAGTGATCCTGTAATCACTAGTACTCCCTTTGTCCCAAAACAAGTGTTTGAAAGAGAATTTTGTGGTTAAAACTTTTCTTTGGTTCACAAAATGGTAAGTGGACACATACTTTGGGACACCAAAAATGGAGTATCTTAATTTTGGATGGAGGGAGTAATGTGCATATCTAAGTGGGTGAAGATGAAGCCTACTCTTCACTATGATCGATGGTACTAAAGAGATGATATCTTTTGATAATTACTTGTGCTTTCAAGTTGGTGTGAAGTAGTAACTTATGGATGATCAGTTATCTCTTCTTGGGAACCTTGGTTAAAAAGGTATCATCACTCAGCAGTTCTTGGAGAAGAGGTTTTTGACCAAGTTCTGATGCCAACAACATCCTTGATCGGCCTAGGGTTTACAACTTGCCCAGTGTCCTTTGCGGCTGATTCTCTCGATTTCCTTGTTTTGGAAGATTCGGAACTAACAGTCAAGCAGATAGTCTAGTATTATTATTATTTTTATTTCTATTTTATTATTCTCTATGACCATAACGTTTGCTCTGTACTGTTGCATAATTTCAATGAAACATGACATTCGTCTCAAACCTCTTTAGCAAGAGCATGCCTATGAGTTTCAAGATAATTGACAACACAATCTATATATTTATTGTGTAGTTCCCTGTCTGCATTGATTGTGCTAATCTCCTTGGCTTTTTCCCTGTAAATCCTCCCTTCTTCTTCAGCCATGACCAAACTCAGCGAGTCAGCTATTGAGTTCCTTGTAAATGATCCGTCAACTTCATTTCTTGGGACTTCTATCCCAAGCTTCTTGTCTACAAGTACCCTTGCATTGGGACCTTGATCTCCGAAAAATGGCAGCATAATTAATGGGTGACCGAACATCAGCCCCTCTACAATTGATCCCCATCCACAATGTGTCAAGAAACCGCCCACCGCCACGTGACCCATAATCTTCAACTGAGGTGCCCAACTCGTCCACACCATCCCACGGCCTTTGGTACGCTCCAAGAAGCCATTTGGCAACTCAGTCGAGTTGGACTCTGTCAGAGCTGGTAACTTTCTTAGAGCCCAAAAGAAAGGCTTCCCAGAGAGCTCCAACCCAAGGGCCATCTCTGTGAGTTGATCCTGACTCAATGGGACCTCGCTTCCCATTGCTACGTATACAACGGACCCTGTATGTTGTGTATCAAGCCATTCCTTGATGGTGAGCCATGTTTCGTTACTGTCATCCCTGCTATCTTGAACCGAGGGAGGTATTAAGCCCACTGGAATTACAGGCTTATTGTATAGCTTTTCAAGGAGACTAACCCACTCTGGTTCAAACTCCATACAGTGTCGAATAAATATAGCATCACAACCACTAATAGCTGTCCCTAGCCGAAAACCTGGAGAGACATCGGAAGCAGTTGGCCTAACCCGAGCGAACATATTGAGCTCGTAGGGTAGCAGTCGAACTTTTGATGGAAATGGGATCCAGGGCGGTGGAGCCAACCATTCTTCTGCCGTCTTGCGAACGCTAGTGCCATTGATCATAGCCTCAGGTGACGATACACTGAAAGCCATGATCCAAGCATTGCCCGTCACGAAAAAAACACGTGAAATACCAAGCTTAACGGCTAAGCAGGGAACCCAATAGGCATTGAAATCATAAACAATCCAATCGGGGGACTCAGCCTCCAAAAACCGAGTCAACTGGGGTTCAAGACCATCGATGGCCTTGGTGAGGTACTCAATCTCATCACGGCCAACGTCCATGGTGGCCTCAGCGTTTTCAGGGAGGCCGTCCACCCTTGGGAGCGTCAGCCGTACGAAAGTTATGAGAGATGATAAAGTCGGATCGAGCTTTGTTTTCAGAAGAAGTCGATCGATATTTCTTGGGGTGGAAACGAAGGAGACTTTGTGACCCTTTTGAGCTATGAACTTGGAGAGGTTCAAGAAGTTGAGTAAATGGCCGAAACCTGACCATGGGAACATGACGATGTGTAGCATCTTAGCATTAGTGGCCGCCGACGAGGAAGTCATTGTAAGAATTGAGACTGTCTGGGGCTCATTCACTCATTCTACTGGCATACCAATTTGAGATTAAATAAATAACTACTGCTGTCTGCTGGTGCTTTAATGTTGTCTTTTTGTGATTATAAAAACAGCCGTTGGTTGAATTCCAACCAATATAATTAAGGCTGGCTAGAAACTAGAAAGAGATGGCCGGCAGGCAATTTCTAGTGTTAAGATCCGACATATTTCAGCATTTCATCAAGAAGATATTCGTTCATTTGGTCATCTATTAAATTAAGGTGATTCGTACTCCTCCCTTCCGTCCAAAAAAAGTCAAACTTAATTTTGACTAAATCTTTTAAGAAAAGTTAGTTAGGATTAGATTATGAGTGCTACATCGTGCGAAATTTAATGATATGATATGTTAAATAAAAAAAGTAGAAAAGAGATACAAAGAAAATGGTGAATTTCATACCAAAATTAAATATCGGTCAGATTCATGATACGAGCCTACTATGATTTTATTGTTAATCATAACTTATTAACTTGAAGCATGGATACTCCCATGAGCTTCAAGATAATTGATATAATTATCTATGTATCGGTTGTGAAGATAGTTGTCGGAAAACATTGCACTCATCTCCTTCGCTTTCTCCCGACAATTCCTCCCTTGGTCGTCAACCATTATCAGACGCAGCGACTCTGCCACCCCGGTTCTAGTAAATGACCCGTCTTGTTCGTTCCTCGGCACCTCCATCCCCACTTTCCTGTCCACGAGCACTCGTGCATTCAAGCCTTGATCGAGCAAAAAGGGCAGCATGATCAATGGGTGCCCGAAGGTTAGACCCTCTACTATTGAGCTCCAACCACAATGAGTCAAGAATCCACCCACCGACTCATGACTTAGTATCTTCAATTGAGGTGCCCAATTCGTACAAACCAGTCCACGGCCATGGGTACGCACCAAGAACCCATCGGGCAACTCGAGATTCGATTTCCTTAGAGCCCACAAGAACGATAAGCCTGAGAGTTCCAGCCCAAGAGCCATCTCAGTGATTTGATCTTGAGTCACTGTGACCTCACTGCCTAATGCTACGTACACCGTTGAGCCTTTACTTTTAGTATCAAGCCACTGCTTGATGGGGAGCCATGTTTGATCATTAGTGTCATCACTGCTGTGTTGGGCTGAGGGAGGCATCAAGCCCACTGGAATAATGGGCTTATGATGAAGCTCTTCTAGGAGGCCTAACCATTCTGGTTCAAACTCCATGCAGTCTCGAATAAGTACAATATCTGACCCGCTAATCGCCAATCCAACTCGATACAAGTCGGAAACACCGGACACATGCTCGGACTGTGATCGGATGATAAAGTTGCTCTCGTAGGTCCGATACCCTACATTTGAAGGGAATCGGACCCACTTAGGTGGACGCGTCCAATCCTCCGGGTTCTTACGTCCATCAGTACCATTGATCATAGCTTCTGTTGATCCACCAATAAAAGCAACGAACCATGAACTTATTGTTGAGAAGAACGCACACGAAACCCTGATCTTTTTTGCAAGTGGAGGAACCCAATAAGCTACAAAGTCATAAACAACCCAATCAGGAGACACTCTTCGTAGAAACTGAGTGAACTCGGGCTCGAGGCCATCAAAGGCTTTCTTCAAGTATTGAATATCATTCGTACAAATGTCCATCGTGGCCTCTGCATCCTCTGGGAGCCCTTCGTTCTTAGGAAGTGTGAGCTTTACAAAATTTATAAGGGATGCAAAACTTGAAGGGAGCTTTGGAAGACGATCGATGTTTCTTGTGGTCGACACAAATGAGACTTTGTGACCCTTTTGGGCAATAAATTTGGAGAGCTCCAAGTAAGGATTAATATGACCAAATGCTAACCATGGAAATATTACGACATGTAACTTATGGTGTTCTGAGTCGACCATGGTCGTCTATTGTCTATATAATTAGTTTATGGGAGCGTATATACAAATTTCAAGTATATATATGAATGATGAATCACGTATATATTATGGTCCGTCCAGGTTTTAAGCATTTCTTGAGATGAAAGTGCGACGTTCGTGTCAACATTAATTTTGCGTGTTTTATTGTTGCCTCACATGAATGGAGTGAAGGCATCCATAGAGTAAAATAAGTTTACCTTCCAAAACGACACAGGAATGTGTTAAAAACGGTCTTAGGATCGTATCAGGAAATCGATTTATCGTGATTTATGATGCTATTTTACTGTAGCTGGTTTTTGATGTTATACGTTTTGAATAGTTTTTGTTTTAATGTAATTGACTAATCTACCTTTAGTCAATCCCCACACAGAACAGACAAGACTTATCCTCTCGTCCTTCCTCCCTCACCGGTATCTCTCTCGCACTCTCTCTCTAAGACTCCATATCCACCACTAACAACTTCCACCCACCATCATCCAGCTGCCGCACCACAATCACCCCCTTCTCTCGTCTTCTTCTCGATCTCTCTCTCAAATGACTACTTCTACCTCTCTACTACTCAAACTTCCATAGCTTCTTGAGGAATAACCCACAAATCGTCTATCCCAGCTGCAGATCCCTCATTACCACTTCTCCTCCATAAGCCGTCGCCCCTAATTCTCCAAATCCAGCGACTATCATCACGTCCATCCTCAACCGAATGATCATCTATCTCCTGCTGCCTGTTGCTCTCAACCCACTGTCCCAATTTCGCCCATAGCTGATGCCGAGCTTGAAGCTTGACCTTCTATCTATGTCCGCCCCCCTCAACAGAAACCATAGACCACATTGGAGTGATTTTCCATGAAGCCATCGTAGTATTTACGAAGTTCACTACCCCTTCTCAGAATCGAGTAAGTGTGGAATCAATGAGAAGGGGAAAAAAAAATCAAAAATCAAAAATTCAGGAAGAAAAACACACATAAGAACATCGCATTATACCGAGCGCCTGCTAGGAGTGCCAATTTTTTGACAAAATATACATAAAGACTATAAATTATGTACATAATATAAATATGAAAAGCACATAATAATTATGAATATGATAATAATATAACTTAGTGCATTTTATATTCATGTTATGTACATAATTTATAATCTTTATATACATTTGATAAAAAACAAAAAATGGTTTTAGTATCGAGCATCCGAACACTCGATATATCAACTGGAAGAACACACCCTATATGTTATGTTAGTATTATTAATATTCATGTGAAATATTTTTCAGTCAATGAAAATGGGGCATGTTCTTTAGTTGGGGATTTATGAAAAATGGAATGTTTAATTAATTGGCTTGAGGTTTGTGTTAATTTTTTTACACTAAATGAGGGGTAACAATAGCCCCCCTCCCCACTAATTAATTGGGGAGCGATTATTTACAAAACACACAAATACTAAGTATAGCATACATACAGTTATATATAATATATATTTTGTTAAATATTTTGTTAACTTTAAAACATTTATATTACTATTTTATCTTTCTCTCTCAAAATAATAATATTATTCCTACTACACAAATTAATATACATAAAAAAATTTAACCATACTTTTCTCCCTCTTTCATCATCATCATCTTCTTCTTCTTTACTTGATAAACCCTTAATCATAACTCCTGCCACAGTTCCTCCGCCGATAATTCGGGATCTGTTAGCTCCCTCAGCCCTGTACCTAAAATCCCAAAATCATATGAATTCAGAATCATTCCTCCTTAAGATATGGTAAATTAATCACTTTTAGATTCCATTCATTCTCTCTCAAATAAAAGAGGGCCATGTTAGCTGAGATCAGATCCTCTATGGCATTTTGTGTGCCACACTGTGTGACACACTCACATACTAGTGGGATCCACTAATAATGGAACCCTACAAATTCTAATGAGCGTCTAAGCGCTTGATTCTATTAGGAGCGCCCAATGCACATTTTATAACACGTATATGTACATAATTTATAACATATATGTGTATTGGGCGCTCCTAATAGAACCAAGCGCCTAGGCGCTCGTCAAATTATCTGATGGAACCCACAATATGTGAGCGGTGGCATAGAGAATGACATACCAAATGGCATAGTAAATCCAAACTCATGTTAGCTCCAGTAAAGCCATGGTTCCCTAATTAATTAGTATGTTACATACATAATCATCTAGCAAAAAAGGGCGGTGAATCAAAAAATGAACAGCCAGAAAAATATTACGAATAATTAGAATTTAGTTTTACGTACGGAGTACATCTTAGATCTATTCTAATTAATGTGAGATTATTAATTACAAGTCAAAAGCAAAAACATTTTGGTTGTGTTTGGATGGGTGATTTATTGATTTGGTTTTGGGTTTTTGTAATGATTAAAGTAAAAAGTAAGAGAGAG
>JAOWAN010000024.1:16057-32443 GCA_028566635.1 Lobelia cardinalis
GCATGCAGACATTATATCATGTAACACATCTTTTCTCCAAAATCGTGCTGGCCCCGCAACAATTGCAAAACGTGATTTTCATGTCCCGAAATTAATTTGAGAGATGATGTTTGTGGCTCATCGTATGAAAGACCCATTGGGATGAAAAAATCCAAGTTAAAGAAGAAAATTGATGATAGTGTGTCTGACATTGCTGCTCAAAATCAAGCAATCTTGGTGTTGATGGAGAAGGCTAATGCAGATCGAGAAAAACGTGTGCTCTTAAAACAACAAAATATTCTCGAGAAACAACTTAAAAGAGAGAATAAGATGATGGAGCGTAATTTGAATTCCATTGGTGATTTGAACATGCGTGCTTTTGTTCAAGCTCAGCAAATGGAAATTATGCGAAAAAGAACTCTGCAATATCAACAATCCCAACCACCATCTCCACCAAATATGTTTGGAATGAATTTTGATAATTTTGGTGGAGATAATTCGAACATACCACCATATTAATAATGATAATTTTTCGTTATACGTCGTAATGTAATGCTTTTGTTGTTATAATGTAATGTTTATTTTATTATAATGTAATGCTTTTGTTGTTGTAAGGTATTGTTTATTTTATAACAATGTAATGCTTTTGTTATTGTAATGTAATGTTATCATTTTATTATAATGTAATATTATTTTAATGTAATATTATTGTAATGTATTATTTTAATACAATGTAAAATGCCTTTATATATTAAAGTATAAAAAATAAATATACTAATTTTATAACAATTATACAATTAATGTACATTTAACTAATAATGGTGTAAGAAAATTTTAATAGCCAAATGTAATAATCTAAACTTGAAGGGGCTCAAATGAAAATATATATATATAGCGCAGGGGATGTTTTGCACCATATTTGGTGCTGCATATTTGGAGCTGGGAATGAAGCTGGTTGGAGCAATTGGCGCAGGGAATAGAGGTGGGTTGGAGTTGCTTTAAAGCATCTTCACAAACAACAAGTTCTCGCCATACCTCGATCAGAACATCCATCCCTCTCTCTAGTCTCCAAATCCTGGCGTTCCACCGTACGCTCCAAATACCTCTTCGCCACCTGATCCCAGCTCAACTACACTGAGTCTTCCCTCTACCTTAACATTCGCATTAAGTCCCATTTTTCCTGGTACCTATTCCACCCCAAAACAATCCCCAAATCTGCCCTTTCCCCTCTCCTTCCTATCCCCTCCCAGCCATCGGGTCCGCCTTTGCCGTCCTAGGTCCAAAATTGTACGTAATTAGCAGCTCAATTAACGATATTCCGTCGGATAATGTCTGGGTTTTCGATTGTAGAATTAATGGGTGAGAAGTTGGACCTAAAATGAGGGTTGGGAGGGAATTATTCCCCTACAACGGAGACGGTGGAAGGTAAAATTTATGTGAAGGGGGGTCGTGTTGTTGATAATTAGGCTCGGTCAATAAGATATACTAAAGTTTTTGATCCGGTGACTCAGGTTTGGACCATAGTGGCGAGCCCGATTGAGGTGAAGGAGAAGTGGATGCAATCTAGCCCGATTTTGGGTAGAAATATTTATGAGATGACGAATCTTGGTGGGGGCAGTTTACGATGTTTTGGGTACGGGAATTTGATGGAGGAGAGCAGAGCGATAAAGGAGATGTGTTTGATTTTTGAAAGGAGGGAGGTGGGGGTTGTCGGATTTGTTGTGAACAAATAGCAAGGGGATGATATGGAGAGAGAGAG
Source organism: Lobelia cardinalis (assembly GCA_028566635.1). Lineage (NCBI taxonomy): Eukaryota > Viridiplantae > Streptophyta > Magnoliopsida > Asterales > Campanulaceae > Lobelia > Lobelia cardinalis. The sequence continues at coordinate 17,796 of JAOWAN010000024.1, forward strand.
AGAGAGAGAGTGTGTGTGTGTGTGTGTAAAAGGGATTGAGGAGAGAAGGTATTGTCACGGGATACCCAACGGCCAATCGTGATCCGTGACATGCCGGCATATGCACATGCACTTTAGCATGGCCATACCGGTCAGCTGACGTGCACGTTTCCTCACAAACGGCCACGCCATGCCTTTTGATTCCAACCAACCATCGAGACTGAATGACAGCAGCAATACTTTAGGCCCCGAGCCATTAGGAGTTCCAAGCTTCATTTTGTGACGACGCCTTTATTAATGTTGCTTGTAAATATGTAATCTTGGGTGCTATGCCTTTAGTTTTCAGTTTTAGCTTATTTTCAGTTTCTAGGAAGAAACTGCACAATGTAATGTCTACTACTATTAGAGTAGAAAAGTCATATTATGCTATTATATGGGGGGTAGACGTCTTCTCATACCAGGAAGCCTGTAATAGCTTTTGTAATTGAGATTGTTTGTATTTAAGCTTGTAGAATGAATATAATAAGAAATCGTTGTCTTCATTATAATCTTGATTCATAAATATTACATTGTGACCGTTTTACCCTTTTAAGCATTCATTGCTAGTTGCTTGTCGGGCGTTGCCTTGTTGTGGGGCTTCGCAATGCACACGGTGGGAGCTTCTCGTGCCTACGAGTAGCCGCCCTGTGACAGTATGATTGTAATGGGAGAGAGAGAAAGGGAGGGAGGGAGAAAGAAAGAAAGAGAGAGAGAGAGAGAGAGAAGAGAAGAGAAATAAATAAATAAATATTAAAAAATAATTGGTTAGATTGGTCCACCCTCCTCAAATTTCAACTAGGAGGCTAGATTAGTCCATCCTGCTCAAATTTCAACTAGGACTTGAATAAATCAGTAAAGTAAGAATGGATTAGTGGAATGACTGCCCAAGAAAGACATTGTTGGACCGATGAGATTTTTTGAAATTTGTGTATATAGATTTTTGGGTAGAGGGGTAATGGTAAAATAGTAGGTGAGTAAAAAAAATTGGGAAAAAATTAAATAAATACCTAGATAGTGAACACAATTTTAGAATTATATATCCAAAACTATGAAAATCGGGTGAGAGAACACACCCAAATAATTTTTTGCAAAAAGTATACAAACAATATGTTGACTAAAGATAATTTAATAAAAGAAAGTGTGGACTCTATCGCTATGACAATTACACCAATACATGCTCTACAGAAATCTGCACAATTCCCCTTTCATGTATGGTTACCAGATGCGATGGAAGGACCGACTCCTATTTGGGCTCTTATCCATGCCGGCGTGGTAGCCGTGGGAATTTTCCTTGTAGCTCGACTTTTACATCTTTTCATTATTATCCCTCATATAATGAATTTCATCTCTTTAAATATATTGTTTTTTACAATTTTCTTTGTAGATTTTTTCCTGTATAGCATTTCTCTACTTAAACAGGTTATTTAGCTTGCAGTTACAACTGAATGAAAGAACACTAAAATCATATTCATTATTCAATCAATCACCCCTTCAACACAAGCTACATAATTTGCTGTTGTAGATTTATATAAAATCAGCAAGACATAATCAATTTAATAATTTGTCTTAAGTACCATTAGCAAGAGTAATGGCCCTATGAGTTTCAAGAAAATTGACAACATTGTCAATGTACTTGTTGTGCAGTTCCATGTCTCCATTGATTGAGCTAAGGTCCTTTGCTTTGGCCTTGAAAATCCTTCCTTCATCTTCAACCATTACCAGACTCAACGAATCGGCCACAGAGTTCCTACTAAATGACCCATCCATATTTCTCGGTATCTCTATCCCAAGCTTCTTGTCAGCAAGTATTCTTGCATTAGGACCTTGATCCCCAAAAATTGGCAGCATTATCAGTGGTTTCCCAAGCATCAACCCCTCTATTGCCGATGACCAACCACCGTGATTCAAGAAACCGCCGACAGAGTCGTGACCCAATATCTTCAACTGAGGCGCCCAACCCATCCACACCATCCCACGACATTTGGTACGTTCCAAGAAGCCATCCGGCAATTCCGTGGCTGAACCATGGGATTTTCTAAGAGCCCAAATGAATGGCAACCCGGAGAGTTCCAACCCAAGAGCTAACTCAGAGAGTTGATCTTGAGTCAGTTGTGCCTCGCTGCCCAATGCTATGTAAACTACAGACCCTTTATTTTGCCCGTCCAGCCATTCTTTGATATTGAGCCATGTTCCATCATTGTCATCTCTAGTCTCTAGCACGGATGGGGGCATAAATCCCACTGGAATTACGGGCTTATTATGAAGCTTTTCGAGGAGGCCTATCCACTGCGGTTCAAATTCCATACAATGTCGAATAAATATTGCATCCGATCCTCCGATAACTGAACCAGCACGAGGTGTCAACGAACCGCCAGATGCCCAGGCAGTCGCCTCATGGAACTTGAGCTCTAATTTAGAAGGAAAAGGGACCCAAGGTGGTGGCGCCATCCAATCCTCCGTTGTTTTACGGACATCACGACCGTTGATCATGTCATCCGCCGATGATCCAGTGAAAGTCAGGAACCAAGCAGTGAAGATGGAGAAGTAGGCGCGTGAAATGCCCAGCTTAGCTGCAACCCGGGGAACCCAATGAGCGATGAAATCGTGAATAATCCAATCGGGAGACTCTGCCATAAGAAACCGCGTCAGCTCTGTTTCCAGACCATCCGTGGCTTCAATGAGGAGAGGAATGTCGTCCATGCCAATGTCCATTGACGCCTCGGCGTTTTCGGGCAGGCCATCGACCCTAGGAAGATTGAGCTTTACGAAGGTCACAAGGGGAGAGTTTATTTTGGGAAGGCGATCGATGTTTCGAGCAGTCGAAACGAAGGAAACTTTGTGACCCTTTTGAGCAATGAACTTGGAGAGCTCTAAGAAATTGATCATATGGCCAAAACCTGCCCATGGGAACATCACTATGTGAAGCTGTTTATCTCCGTTCGCCATGATTAAGTTAAGGCTGGTGTGGTGTGGCTGATCAATCGTCTCCATCACTTCATTTTAAGTAGAGATTTTGATTGGCGTTTTCATAATTTAATTTAATTTAATTTGTTTCTATTTTTGTTCTTCTTATCTGAAATAAAGATATTTATAGTAATTAATTGTATATGAAAAGGCAAATACATTTAATTTGATGGATTACATGAATGTAGTAGTTATTCCAATTTCATATTTTATGGTACAATATGGTGAAAAAAACGTTTGTAATTTAGTTAGTCAAAATTAAATCCAACAATAATAATGACAGACAAAAGATTAGGGGTTTAAAAGGAAATTTATTTATTAATTTAAATTATCAACATATATATATTTTTTTTAGTAAGATTGTGAGAAACTTTACATTTAAATTTAACCCCATTCTATCTAAATTAAGGAGATGTAAAACCAAAAGGGGAAGAAATTCAATGATTTTAGATTATAGAAAAGGAAATTGTGATATGTTCGAAACCCATATCCATTACTTCCTTCATGACAAATGTGTGTCACAAATTATTTACGATTATCAATGAAATTATAACATTTAATACGGAATCGAACTAGTACGTAGAGACTCGTACAAGTTAATCTTATGTTAGGAATTAGATTTGAATCATATTTCTTAATTGTTTGGTGTAATTAGATTTATTGATTATACATGTCCTCCACTCAAATGTACATTGAGTGAAATTGGAGAGAAGTGTAATGAAGAAAAGCCGATTCTATTTGAAGCACTAACACGAGGATTTTCGATCATTTATTCTTTTCCGGTCGTCTATTCCATCAATGTTGAGTTATTTCGAAAATTTTTAGTAGAGACAACTTTATAAATGGTCTCTCAAACTTTTTGATTTCTACAGATAGTCCATTTTGCTTTGAATTTCGTCAATTTTAGTACAAGTTTGCAAAAAAGGAACAATTTTGGTCTCTGCCATCAATCTACCGTCACTGTAAAGTCGCACGTGCCGTGCACGTGACCATTTATTCAGGGGTAATATTAGAAAGACCTCAATCATCTCTCCCTCTTCCCGGTGCATGCCTATTCATGGATTGAGGAGAAATTTGTGCGGATCGATCCTGAAATTTGAGGTGGAGGCTAGGGTTTGCTAGCGACGCCGATTCATTTTTTCTGGCGTTCGGATATGTCCATTGTGCGTCCATCTCGGTTCTGACCCATCGCATCCATCTGGGTTTCGTTTGTCTCTATTCCTTCACAGTTGCAGAAGCAGCAGTTGGCAGTGGTTATGGAGGTTTGTTGGTTCGATTGTGGGAGGAAGGAAAGAGGGTGACAGGTGAGTGAGAGATGAGAGGTAAGGGGGATTTTCGGATTGAGAGAGAAGCTTGGATGAAGGAATTCAGGGCCTGATGATTTGATGGAGGAATAAAGGGGGTGTCGATGTGGGTGTTAATGGAGTTGTTGAGGGGCCGGCTATGGAGGTGTGCTGCCAGAGTTGGAGCAAGGGGACTCAGTGGGGTTGTTCGGTGGGATGGATCAGATAAGCTGGTGGTGGCGGGGAAAAAGTGGTGCGGGTGGGAGATGGGTGAATTTTTAATACGTTTTAATTTTTAAACTATTTTTACCTATATAATTAATAAATTAAATTTAGTTATTTAATTTAGTGAGTAAAAATAATTCAAAAATTAAATTTAGTTATTTAAATTGAGGTCTTTCTTTCCCCTGAATAAATGATCACGTGTACGACACATGGCACTTAGCAGTCAAATTAACGGTAGATTGACGGCAGGGACCAAAATTATCCCTTTTTTTTTTTGCAAACTTGTACAAAAATTAGCCAAGTTCAAAGCACATGGACTATCTACAGAAATCGAAATATTGAGGGACTATTTATAAAATTTTCCCTTTTTAGTATTACGTCGTGATATTCCTATCAATATTTTCCTTTCTAGATAGGACATGAATTAATTTGTAAGTGATGACATGAAAATTTTTGATCGTCTATATTTCAGTAATGTTGAACTATTTCAAATATCTTCGATATTACATCGTAATCATCTCTGTCAATATTTTTCCTTTAATATAGGAGTCAATATATAGAATCGGGTTGTACTCTATGTTCCTAACAAAGAATTCATGATTAAAACTTTAAAAATTTGGTGTATTTTTATGGGTTTTTGACATTTTAGGTCCTAAAATTTTCGTGGGGATTCAAAATGGACGTCAATGTTCCAAAAAAATCAAATTGGGCCCTGTTATTTGAAAAATCAATCAATCCAGAGTTTTTTTGACAATTTCGTTAGAAATCAAACGGAGACAGACCTACGTGCAAAACACGTGAGTTTTTCAGGGGTCTGAAGCTAATTTTACCCATAAATAAAGTTCAGGGTCTAAAATGATTTTTTTAATTAAACAGAAAAAAATAAAAAACAAAACAAACAAACGAACCCCCCTCCTTTCCCTCTCCCAGCTTCTGGCGATGAAGGGGGCGGGTTGGTTATGGACACCGGCGGTGCTAGCCTCCCCTTGTTGCTTTTGAAATTCTGGACGCGTGGGAACGATACTGCCTCTGATTGTTGACGGGCGATGATGGCTATGGCAAATTGCTAATTCCTTCCTCCATTTTGGCGATAATTGATATCTGGACGAGAGAGTGCTGGCGGTCGGTGACCAATGTAGACAATGAAGTTTTCTTACTAATTAACTCGATGATTTCCTGGAATTTGTTGATAGAGGGAGAGTGGTGGTGGTCCATCGCAGATTTCCCTTCCTCTGAAACCCTAAATTTTGTCTCCTCAACCGCCACATCAAAATCCTCCCATTGGGTGATACTATCTAAAGCTTTTTCAATCTGCTGATCCATCGTGGTTTTACCTCTATATTACTTGTCAGGTATCAGGCTCTTTGAGGAAGATGATGGGATGAAGGGGTTCGGGGATGCCGAAATCAATGGTGGAATGAGGATGAGGGCGGCAGTAGTGTTGGGGTTGAAGGGGATGGATGATTCGATTTTTGTGGTGGGTTTTGTTGCGATTTTAAGAGAGGGTGGGTTTGCAGGGAAGGAGACGAGGGGGTAGGGGCGGTGGATCAGTGAAGAAGACGGTGAAGAAGGGGGTGGGGAAGAGTTTTCGCCGATGGGGAATGCGCCGGGGGAAATTAATTAAGGCAATTAATTAATATATTTAATTAAGGTAAAAACATTTAAGGTAATTAATTAAGGTAAAATAATTAAGTTAATTAATTAATTAGGGTAATTAATTAAGGTATTAGTTAATTAAGGTATTAATTAATTAAGGTATTGGTTAATTAAGGTATTGATTAATTTAGGTATTAATTAATTAAGGTTAAAATTGGAATTTATTATGAATTATTTTTAATATAGGAAATTATAATAAGATTAATTTAATTTAATTAAGTTGATTATTTTAATTAATATATGATATCATACTTAATTTATTATAATTGTGTATTTAATTAATATATGATGTTTTACAAAATATTAACTTTTTTATAAAAATAAATTAAATAATTTGAAAAAACATAAGTTATATTTTAAAAAATTTCAATTTAGACTCTGAACTTTATTTATGGGTAAAATTACCTTCAAACCCCTGAAAAAATCACGTGCTTTGCACTACTAGAATGAGATGAAATAGGGACAGAAGAATTGGTCCCTAATTAATGATATAGGGACCAACTTTGAAGTTAGGGACCAACTTAGTCCCTAAAATTTAGTCCCTGCTGAGTAGTACCTAAAATTGGTCCCTAATAGGGACCGAGTTTGTTCCAAAAATTGGTCTCTATAATATAAATATTCAGTGACTAACTTGGTCCCTAAAGTTGGTCTCTAATAGAGACTGAGTTCGTCCCTATATTTAAAGTCTGTCCCTGATTAAATTTTAGGAACCAACATTGATAGTGACCAACAATTCAGTCCCTATATAATAAGTCGGTCCCTAACAGTGTCCAATAATGTTAGTCCCTATATTCTCAGTCCCTATATGGATGTTTTCTAGTAGTGTTGCTCGTGACTACATTTCCATTTGATTTCTAACAAAATCATCAAAAATTCTCTGGATTTATTGGTTTTTCAAACAACAAGATTCAAATTAATATTTTTGGAACATCGTCGTCCATTTTGAACCCCCACAAAAACTTTAAGGCCTAAAATGATAAAAACCCTATTTTTATATGTGTTTTTCTCTCTAATTTTTTAGTTTTTGATTTTTTTTTTTGTCTCATTGATCTAACATTTTTTTATCTCTATTTGTTTTACCTTACTCATAAAAAAACCCAAAAATCAAATTATACTTTAAACCTATTTTTAGTTTTTTTATCACTTCATATCTTTTAAACATCATATTAAAATTATATATTTTTTCTGTAATATGTGATAGAATTATTGTATTTTGAATATGAAAGAAAAATAATTGAAAAGAAAAACAAATGTTTGTAGCTTAAATCTTTTAAAGTGAGCTCTTTTAATAAAACGTCCCAAACTAAATGAAATAGTGAATTCGTTGTCCAAAATAGTGTGAATACTTAATTGTAATTTCAGATATCATGATATCAGTATGTGATACCGATATTATGATCGATATGAACCATATCAAGATACCAGCGGATATCAAATTCGTGATCCAACATCGAAAAAAAAAAAAAAAAAAGGAACATAGGAGTACTAATGAAACAATATACAAAATTATTCAAAGCAATTAAAGCGAAACATTCATTTCATGTCGGTCAAAAGCAACATACAGATTGTCTCAAATGTTTCTGGGAAAAACATTCCTATGAGTTTCAAGATATTCGACAACAATGTCCAAATATTTGTTGTGTAGTTTCTCGTCTCCAATGGTTGCACCAACTTCCTTAGCATTTTCCTTGTAAATCCGGCCTTCATCTTCAGACATGACCAAACTCAATGAGTCTGCCACCGAGTTCCTACTAAATGACCCTTCCACATTTCTTGGTATTTCTATCCCAAGCTTCTTGTCTACAATTACCCTTGCATTGGGACCTTGATCCCCGAAAAATGGCAGCATAACTAATGGGTGCCCAAACATTAGCCCCTCCACAAGCGATCCCCAACCGCAGTGAGTCAAGAAACAGCCCGTCGAGTCGTGACCCAAAATCTTTATTTGAGGCGCCCAACTCGTCCACACAATTCCACGACCTTTGGTACGTTCCAAGAACCCGTCGGGCAACTCAATGGTTGAACCATGGGGGGGCTTTCTAAGAGCCCAAAAGAATGGCAATTGGGAGAGCTCCAATCCATGTGCTAACTCGCAAACTAGATCTTGACTTAGCGGCACCTCGCTGCCCAATGCTACGTAAACTACGGAACATTTATTTTGCCCATCGAGCCATTCTTTGATAGTGAGCCATGTTCCGTTGTTGTCATCTATGGTGTTTTTCACGGATGGGGGAATTAAGCCCACGGTAATTACGGGCTTATTGTGAAGCTTTTCAAGGAGGCTTATCCATTGCGGTTCAAACTCCATACAATGTCGAATGAAGATAGCATCCGATCCCCCGATAACGGAACCACAACGCGACACCATTGAAACATCGGATGCCTTGTTAGTCGAGGCATCCCCCGGGGTCCAATCGAGCTCATGGACTTTCAGGGCTACTTTGGAAGGAAATGGGATCCACGGTGGTGGTGCCATCCAATCCTCAGGGGATTTGCGAACATCAGAGTCATTGATCATGTCCGCCGACGATGAGCCAAAAAAGGTCATGAACCAAGCATTAAACGTCGAGAAAAAGACACGCGAGATGCCCAACTTAGCTGCCACCGGGGGAACCCAATGAGCTATGAAATCGTAAACAATCCAATCGGGAGACTCGGCCTCGAGAAACCTAGTTAACTGGGGTTCCAGGCCGTCCACGGCTTTCATGAGTAGAGGAATGTCGTTCCTGCCGATATCCATCGTGGCCTCGGCGTTTTCGGCGAGGCCATCGACGCTCGGAAGAGTGAGCCTTACAAAGGTTATGAGAGAAGCCAAATCTTGAGGTAAGCTAATAATGTTGGGAAGGCGATCGATGTTTCTTGGAGTCGAAACAAAGGAGACTTTGTGACCCTTTTGAGCAATGGATTTGGAGAGCTCCAAGTAATTGATCATATGGCCGAAACCTAGCCATGGGAACATCACTATGTGTAATTTGGTTCCGTCGTCGGCCATGAAATCAGTTTGAAGAATTACAACTTTTTTTTTTTTTTTTTGGGGTTCAAATGTTTCATTGTGAAGATGGGCTATATATATAATATAGCCATTGGGGTCGTGGTTTTTAATTCCCTAGCTTTGAGATGAGTAATTTTGTAATTCAAATTTAATTTATATCTATTTTTGTTCTTATTGTATGAATCACAATATTACAACTAATGTTCGGTGAGATATTAAGGAAATGTCATAATTATAATATATAGAGCTAATGCTTGATTAAATTTCTTTTTTCATAACCAATACTTATCACCTTAACGACTAATATGAAATCAAATAGGCAACTATTATTTCGAGGGGTGGCAATTTGTAATCCAATAAAACTCGTGGATCTATAGGTTGTGTTTGGATATGTGATTTTTTGATTTGGTTTTTGTGGTTTTGTAATGATTATAGTAAAAAGTAAGAGAGAGATAGAGAGAAAAAGTGTGGGACCAATGAAAGAGAAAAATCAAAAATCAAAAATCCTGGATGAAAATCATCCAGAAGAACGCAACCATAAATTTTTAAAATTAACCTATTTAAGTGAATAATTATTAATAAATTTAAACCTATTTGATAATAATTTATTAAATAAATTTAAATTTATTAATTATCAACTCACTTAAATAAATTAATTTTATAAATTTTATAGATTCATAAAAATTTTAGGATCACAATTTGCCACCCCTAAATTTATTTCTTTTAAGAGGCCATACGAAGGTTATCTTGGTACAAAGTATAAGTACTAATACTAATTAATCCTAAGGATAAGATCGTGTTACCCAAAAAGAGTAATTTGGAATATGAAATTATATCTAACTAGATTTAAACCCGTACTACACACTGAGGGAGTGATTTAATAAATTAATTAATTTTGTTGTGTCTTTGATATTTGAAAAAAAAATAGTATATTTAATGTCAAAGAAACAATATGAAATTAAATTGTGGGTCTCTCTTAAAATTGTACATTTTTTTTTATGTAATTAAAATTGGATGGAAGAACAATGGAGGGAGGGGAGCTACATGATCATTTTACACAAAAAATAAATAAATAAAAAGGTAATTTGAGTATTTTATATGATTAATTGGGAGAAATAATTAGTCATTTCTTATATTACTTATGTGTGTGTTCAAGTGATAAAGTTTTTTTGTTATAAAGAAAAATTTTTATGCGTAATTATTGTTATTATGTAATTCATTGGTTACTTGCACTTTTCATTGCACATGTATCGTTAACAATATATATGTTGTCAATTTTCTTAATAACTTTTTCACATTTTTGTTGAGATGCTAATAAGGTAGGAATGATTTTTTCTTATGCTTGAAGTTGAAAAGAGTTAAGAATTAATAATGATATTATGTGTTATATATTTTTGAAACAATTAGAATTCACGATGCAATTAAGGCTCATGTAAAATTATAAACTCACGATCTTTGGAATTTTTGAATATTGAGTTTATTCATATTCAAATATGAGGTTACGTTTATACGTCAATTTAATTATCGCATTAAATTTCTCATATTTAAAAGAGTTTTTTTTATTGGTATGATGCATTCACGAATAAGAATCAAGGTCAATAAATTAAAAGTAAGTATCCTGAATTCGCATAAAAAAATATAACTTAAAATAAAACATTATTCATGGATTATCATTATAGGCAGTAATATATACACTTCTTTATTAAAATGAAAATTATTCAATTGTTTAACTAATTATATTTTGTTGAAAGTGTACATTACTGCATGTGATGATGAATATGAATGAATAGAAAATACTAAAAATACATTATATTTTTGGTTTAAGTAAACCACAGTAGAATGTTCATAGTTAATGTATGAAATAATAATGAAAATTGATGACGCAACTCGTTAGCCAAGAAAAACTAGAAAAAGAATCTAAAGCAAAAATTAAAATAAAAACAAAACTATTAGAAAAGTATCAATATTTATTTTTATCTAAAACCAAAAGTCAATGTCAGTAAAATTGAAAATAAATTTACAATAAAATCATAATCACCCCAAATTAAAATTAAAACATAAAGATTTTTTATAGTATGGAATTTATCTAAACTTATCATCTAAAATGAAATACTAAAATTAATAACATATTTTAAGCAATTTAATCAATGCCAAGATTAAATTATGAAAAGAAGATATTCGAAGCCAACAAATCATATTACGAATTCTTTTCATAAAAAATGGGGAAAAGGAAAAGCGAAGCAATCAAAATATGTTATACCTAGATATTCCAAACCAAATGCAAAATTTATGCGAAATTTTCGAGAATTGAGGAGATCATTTGTGACAGATATTTTTAATTGTGGAAAATAAAATTCGGAATCAACCGACTAAATTACAAATGATTTTCTTATAAAAGGGGGAAAAAAAAAGCCAAGAAATCAAAATTTGATGATATTGATTAAGGACGTTCTCGAAATATGTTATTCCCTTAGTTTTGTCACAAAAATTTCCTAAATTATCAAAAAATTTGCATAATTTTCGCATGTTGTTATAAATATGAATCGTTATCAGGATATCTAAGTACAAATAAATATTTCTATAATCTGCATACCTTTTCAATATTTAAACTTTTCGAGCCAACATAAAAAATTGCATAACTAAAAATATTATAAAACATATCCATAAAAATATCATAAAAAATTAAAATCAAAGAAAATCGAGAAATAATAGCAAAGTTTCAAATCAAAAATAGAATTGAAAAATATATCAAAATTGAAACTAAACTAAAAATATAAATCAAATTAAATCAATAATTGAACCGAAATCAAGAATATCAAATAAAAGCTCAAAATAAACACTACATTAACAAACTAAATTAAAATATTAGGAAAAAGTACAAAACGAAAAATATATATATAAAATTAAATCGAAGCACTTCTAATTAAAAGTCGAAATCAAGACTAAAATAATCACTTTGTTCTTTAAATTTTCAAGACAAATACGAAAGCTAAATCAAACCATACTTTATCCAAAAAAAAAAAAAATCAAATTAGAAAATCGAATGGAGAGAGAGAGAGAGAGAACGTTGATAAATTAATAATTTCAAGAGATGCCAAGATCAGTAGATATGCATAGTGACGTACACTGTTGGATGAAATTGGCAAGATCAAAAAGTTTAGAAGATGATGTTTTGAAATGCAACCAAATAGGAGATCTGAGTTTTGAATGAAAACTCTCTCTCTCTCTTTTTATCTCCCTTTCATTGCAACTCTTTACCTTCAAACTTTTAACATTCTATAAAAATATATAGGTGATTCTTAAACCTTCACATCAATTAGAACTTAGAAGAAGACATTAGATTAAAGCTTTAATTTAGTATTTTAATCTAGTGTATTCTTAGTATATATAAAATAGTTATAACATGATTAATATTATTAATTAGTACCAATAACTATACATATTCATTTACAGTTAGTATTTAACCTTTAATCTAATTTATTCTTCTAATTCTAATTATGGAAAATTAAATGATTTGAGCACTCTCAAGATGCCAAATGTCAAAAGTAGCAATGACATTTTAAAAACCCTTTTCACCTCCTTTAATATACTATGGTATCAATTTCTCCCATAACGGGATTGTTTTTTATTTTGTTTTCTTTAATGTCGATTAAGAGCTTATCCACGTAAATGAATACATTTATTTGTTGGTATATGGGAGGTCGGATTCTGTTTCATTTGGTGTTTTGTCCAATCTTTTTAAAATTTTATTAAAAGATAATTCTAAAATTTTAAATTCTAAATAAATGTTAGATTATGTGTTGGTATTTAAAAGATATGTGACATGAGATGAGAGAACAAATGAAACAGAAAATCTCGATTCATTAAATAGAGTAGTAAATACGACGATAAAATAAATGCCATATTTATTTGCTTACTTAAATAGTAATTTCTTATTTCAAAAATATGATTTTACTATTTCGTTTTTGAGGTGTTCTAAATTAAGTGTGTACATTGCAAAATTTTATATTTTAGTTTCAAGAGAAGGCATTTTGATGAATTAGGATTTTGTATTCCAAATGATGTCTCACTCCTGTTATATGATTTTTAAAAATGAGACATATCCAAAATTTTAAAGTTTAAAATTTTTAAGATCAATTTTTAAATAGTTAAAATGAAATTTTTAAAAATAAGACAAAAATTGAAACAATATTTGGGATAAAAGAACGGAACTTTATTTTCATCCCAATTAAACGTTCCGGAAAATTAATCACTACTTTGGGGCCGCAAGGGGAAAAGTTACACACCATTTGATCACTTCTCCATTTAGATTACTTTCTAATTTGGGAAGAATTTACAAACTATTTTTAGTTCACTTCATAAATAAAATAGATTATAAAGTTGGATAAATAATAACTTGAAAATATTGTATCCAAAATTACGGATACCATGGTAATTGAATTAATAGTACTTGTAATCGTGGCACAACCATCGCAAAAAAAGGGAAAAAAAAAAAAGTTGGCTTTGCTTTGGGCCAAAGAATTATAATTTAGTTTATCCTTATTAAGTAATTATGTGCATAAAAATTATAAAAATTTCTTTATTTCAATTTGAAACTCTTATTATCTATTGTTAATTTGAAATTAAAAGTAATTTGGGATTTTTTTTATAGTTGTGGAATTGATAAAGTTTAATTATTAATTGTGTGACATAATTTCAAATTGATCCCTCTCCCTTTGTAATAGAAATAGACAATATATTCATGAAATACATATTTAACTATATTCATGAAATAAAGTCAAGTAACAACATAATCAAATTTCAACAATAATTAGTGAAAGATAGAAATTCGTCTCATACTACTTCCTCCGTTTCGATTTTATTATCCATGGTAGCAATATATTATAAAAAAAATAAAATTATTTTCAGAATAATAAAAATGAAACGAATAGAGTATATCGTATATCATGAAGATCGGGATCTTCTAATAATTAGAATTAGTTGGAAAAATAAAAAAGTAAAGTAATAAATATCTAATGTTGTGAATAAATTCCTGAATTGATGAACAAACAAGATTAGAGATAATTGTGGGGAGAAAAGAACGTAAAATAAGAACACAAAGAGTTTAGGGGATAGAATAGAGTCGTATTCTCATTAATCTAATGGGGGAATCTCTATCAATAGATAGAGAGCCCTAGTGTTATAACTTACACAAAGGACCCTATACTATAATGTCAATCTAAAAATAGCCATCTACAAATAATGTTTACAACACTTCCCTTGGATATTTCTAGTTGAGCAATCATTGTGCACTACGTGTTGCCTCGTTAAAACCTTTAGTGTAAAAATCCAGCAGAAAAAATAAATAAGGTAAGGAAAAAGAGTATAACGCACAATCTTTCCAATCAGCATCATGTTGCCTTGTTAAAACCTAGTCAGGTAACGAAAATCCAATGGGAAAAATAAACCCTGGTCGAAGGGAAAAGAGTACAACATAGGTCATGAGTAATCTCTCGGATAGCTCATGAGTA
>JAOWAN010000024.1:35364-52970 GCA_028566635.1 Lobelia cardinalis
TCCAAAAATATATACAAATATATTCCTACCATATATTCCTAAAATATTTATACACTAAATATTTTCAGAATCACAAATATTTAATTAGAGTATTTTCATACTCTTTCAAAGAATCTGCATGTAAAGCATATGTGTCGATCAGATAATCCAAGTCCGAACTAACTTGTCGCGAAAAGAAGCCGCGACCATATATCAAACAAAAATGGCCTTAAATGATTGATTGGAAGCATTTGCATGTCAAACATGTACGTGTAAGTTTCAATTTTCAGCCATTTTTAACACCTTGCATAAGCTTGCTTCCACGTTCTCTCCATGCAAACCTCAAATCCCACTATTTATACCCCTGAATCAACCCCACATCATCAACAATCCTTCAAGCGTCGTCCTAGCTAAGATCAGAAATAGTAACAGCAAGCAAACCACAGATCGATCAGATGGCGGCAAAGCTGGCAGTTGTAGCTTCCCTCCTAGTGGCTCTTGTAGCCCTGGCAGAAGCATCCACCTACACAACCATCACAACCACCGTGGTGGAGGAAGACAACCCACAGGGGCAGAGCCAGAGGAGGTGCTCCGAGCAGGTGAAGAGACAGTCTCTCCGCCAGTGCTCAATGTACTTGTCCCAACGTGGCGGAAGCCCATACGAGATCGTGGAAATTGAGGAGGAGATCATGAACCCGATGGGCGGGCAGTCAGAACAGCAAATGAGGCAGTGCTGCCAGGAGTTGAGGAACATTGACCAACAATGCAGGTGCGAGGCCATTAGAGAAGTGGTGAGGAGGCAGCAACAGGGACAAGGAGAGCAGCAGATGCAGCAAGTGGTGCGCAAGGCACAGAACCTGCCCCAGAAATGCAACTTCCAGCAGCCGCAGCAATGCCAGATCCGCGCCATCTGGTTCTAAATATCATATATGTGCGTACCGATCGAGAATAAAGGTGAAGAGTTGAGCTAGCTAGAGAGGGATTAGCTTGTAATTAACGCACTCTTTCGCCTATCTGAATAAGATAAACACATCACCGTGTGTACTGTTAACTTGTAGTTAATTAATGAAACTTTTCATTAATGATTTATAAATCTTTATCCTTAACTGCATATGCGCTTTACATTAGGAAAATCAGGAGGGCATTATATATCTTTTCTCCATTCGACGGCTTTTTCGTTTATAATCCTACGTACAGCTTCATTCATGACTGATGAGTACACGTTTGAGAATTCATGGCAAAAAGAGCGAAAATTAATAATTGAACCAAACATACAAGTAATTATTAACGAGCGAATGGACTGGTAACACATCAATTGGGCTATATGAACCTCAAAAACTCTCTGAACAAATCGGGATGATCTTTAAAAAGGGCGCTAATTTCCAACGAAAGCCGAGTAACAATCTTGTGCTCTGTTTGGTACCTACTCAGAGCATCAAAAAATGAATTGTACACGAATTCGTCGTCCTTAAAACGTTGTCTCACCTCGGTGATGAAGTTTACGGATTTCCGAATTTTCTTCGAGACTTCATCTTCACCAATGGTTCGCCGCATCAGGCATTGGTTGTTGTTGGCCTCGGTTATGTACCTCTTGGGTAGAAAAAGATCGTAACAGCGAAGAAGGTCTGGGTGGCCAAGCAGTAATATTCGTACTTTCGTGATTACACCAGGGAGGCTAAGTTTTCCGGCTTTGAATTCATCCAGAGTATCAAGGAAACCTCGTGCGTTCGAGTCTCTTTTTCACTTGATTGACGTACCATAGGGCTACTTGAAGAATGTTGGTCGCCATCTTCATCTGTAGACTGATGGATCGAATTTGTGATGAGAAAGAAAAAAAAAAAAGAGTTGTTGAAGAAGAGAGAAAATCTGTAGAAAAAGGAAGTGAATTAATTAAATCTGAATATAGATTTGGAATAAAGAGGATAGAATTATGTCACCGGGTTTATATATAGTCTATATATAGAGGGATCGGGTGTAGTGTAATAATTTTAATGGTTCTTTTTCCAAGCAGGAGTGAGATTCAATGGTCAGGTCTGATCGCATATGGTCACAGTCACATATTAAGGAAAAGGAAAGGAAAAAGATCATCTGCTGGCTCCTAATGCCGTATGATAAAGGATTATCATGTTTATCCAAACAGTGGAAATACATATAAATAGAAATACAGAATATTATATATGATCATTCGCTATTATATTATAAATTAATAAATAAAAGAATATGTAAGATTTTAAAAATGAATAAATAAATAAGCGAACATGTAATATCATAAGAAAGAGTAACAAGAAAGCAACCACAGATCAGAATCATCAGATGGCGAAGCTGGCGGTTGTAGCATCCCTCTTAATGGCTCTTGTAGCCCTGCAGAGGCTTCCACCATCACAATTCACAATCACCATGGTGGAGGAAGCCAACCCATGCGGCTAGAGCCAGAGGAGGTGTTCTGAGCAGGTGAGGAGGCAGTCGCTCCGCCAGTAAACGCAGCATCCCATACCAGATGGAGTTGGAGTTGGAGGCCAACCCAAGTACTGGTGGACAGTCACAGCCGCAAATGAGGCAGTACTGCTGCCAGGAATTGAGGAACGTTGATCAACAATGCAGGTGCAACGTGAGGAGGCGGCAACAGGGACAAGGACAAAGAGAGGAGAGTGGCAAGGTGAGCGCAGCAGATGCAACAAGATCAGTCTCATTATATATATCCTAATCTCGCCATTTTTGGCTTGCTAGAGAGGATTAATTAGTGCGGACTCTTTATCAATCTAAATAGGAGCACAGCATCGTGTTTGTGTAACTTGGAATTGATGAAACTTTCATTAATGGAAAAGAAGAAAAATATGAGTTAGTGGATCAAATAATTAATAAAGCTTTTCTATGGTGATACTTAACGGTAAAGAGACTACTAGGAATCGACTGTATATTTAGTAGCTGTAAGTTTTACAATGTAAAACGACGAAATACGCTGTTAAATTCAGCCTACAAAGATAAAACAGAACAGAGAGATGAATATGATCTGGAAGTTCTGAACATAATAAAATCATGCCTTAGAATTTCAAAAGAGCAAATAAACAATGATACAATTATAAGCACAACATTTCTGTTACACCTACTGTAGCTTGTGCAGCTAATGTAAGCATTAGAACTTACTTTTGGTAAAAATTTGAGGAACCAATTAATCGCTCTAGCGAGGCACAAGTGAGCAGCTATGCTGAGGAGAACCTTAATTGTTTTAATTTTACTTGCATGCTTTCATCTTTTCCTTTGTTTTCCTTCAAAAGAATGATAAGATCCAGTTTCTCAATGCAGACGTCAGTTTGTTTTTGTATATAACCAAGGACCAAGCTCTCCATTGCGGTGAAACGAAGCTGCCAGTTTGGCTGCTTATGGAAACATAGGACCAACTGCAATAAAAAGTACAGATATTAATAACTTATGAATGCCAGTTGCAGAAGAAACAAAGAGCAGCCGTGGAAGCATTTGCATGTAAAAACGACGTGGAAGCAAAGATGAAAGCCAACCTCCACGTTCTCGCCATGCAGAACCCAATTTCAACTATAAATACCTCCTACCCTTGACATGCCTACTTCATCATCTTTCATTTTAAAACCATAGAGAGTAATTATAGCAAGCAAGCAAGCACAGATCATTGATCAGATGGCAGCAAAGCTGGCAGTTGTAGCTTCCCTTCTAGTGGCTCTCTTAGCCCTCGCAGAGGCATCCAGATACACCACCATCACCACCACCGTGGTAGAGGAAGGCAACCCCAGTGGCCAGGGCCAGAGCCAGAGGAGGTGCTCTGAGCAGGTGAAGAGGCAGTCTCTCCGCCAGTGCTCAATGTACTTGTCCCAGCGTGGCAGCCCATATGAGATGGAGTTGGAGGAAGTCGGTGGGCAGTCACAGCAAATGAGGCAGTGTTGCCAGGAATTGAGGAACATTGACCAACAATGCAGGTGTGAAGCCATCAGAGAAGTGGTGAGGAGGCAGCAACAGGGACAAGGACAAGGAGGGCAGTGGCAAGGCGAGCAGCAGATGCAACAAGTCGTGCACAAGGCACAAAACTTACCCCAGCGATGCAACTTTCAGCAGCCTCAGCAATGCCAAATCCATGCCGTCTGGTTCTAAATAGCTAGCCAAAGAGCTACCAAATTACATAAAGAGTTTATATCTATTAATCCTAATCTGGCAATTTTGTGCTGCCTTAGAGACTAGAGAGGATTAATGTCAACTCCTTTATGATCAATCTATAAATAAAAGCACATCATTGTACATGTTTGTGTAACTTGGTGTTTTCATGAATGAAATTTTGAAAGAAGAAAAAGAGCCAATGAGCCAGTGTATCAGTCAATGAACTTTTCTAGTGTGATATTCATGGTAAAAAAAATAATTTGGGGATCAATGATATATACTTAATGATAGCCATAAATTTTACAAGGTAAAAGGAATCATGATGTCAAATTCATCAGAAGGGAGAGATTAATATGATTTGAAGTACTGAAAATATTAATTATGCCTCACAATTTTCAAAGAATAAATATAAGTACTCCCAGCATAAGATTTCAACAATATCTACTGTGCTCATGCAACTAAAACGAGCATTAGAACTTTCTTTATTGAAACTTTGATGAGCTAGCTAGCTAGTCGCTCTAGGCACAACTGCGCAAAGAGAACCTTGTTTTTATTGTAATTTCATACTTTCATCTGTTTTCCTTCAAATCTACCAGAAGGATATAGAATCTGGTTTATCCTTCAACTGCAGGGAAAAGAAGCCATCAGTTTGTTTTTTGTACATACATATATAAAACCAATAATTAATCAAGCTCTTGCTGTGGTGAGACGAAGCTGCCAGTTTGGCTTCTTATCGAATATAGAACCAACTGCAGTGCACTGGTGTGAATAACTTCCTAATAACAATTTGAAAGCAGTCTGTATGAAACAAATGTTCAAAACGGAAGCATTTGCAAGGTAACCATACGTATAAGAGGCTTCCATCCAACAAAACAAGGACCTTTCGTGATTTTGCTACTCAATTTGCTGTACCAAAAGACATCTTATGCCTGGGATGAATTTGAGGCGCCTTGGACTGGAATATGGTCTGAAATAAATGATTGTTTTGTTATGCGTAAATCCAATCAATACAGGAAAAAGTGTTTTGAATCACCTAATTTAGAAGTTTAAGGAATTGCAAGATAATGTTCATCACAAAAAATCAATCCATATTCAATGATTTTTTTTTTCTTTTTTTTTTTTTGCCAATGAAGATCCTTTAAATCTGTGCCTCGGGTGCAAAGGGGAAAAATTTTGTTGTGGGAACTAAAAGAAAAGAGATCTAAGGACTATGGAGAGAAAAAACAATAGAAGGTCAGTTGCATAAGAAACAAAGAGCAGCCATGGAAGCATTTGCATGTAAAGACGACGTGGAAGCAAAGATGAAATCCACCCTCCACGTTCGCACCATGCAAACCCCCAAGTTCAACTATAAGTAGCCCCTTCTGCTCCACCATCAAATTCATCAACTATCCTTCAATCTAATACCATAACAGAGTAATTGCTATAGCAAGCAGAGGTCAATCAGATGGCGGCAAAGCTGGCAGTTGTAGCATCCCTCCTAGTGGCCCTCGTAGCCCTGGCAGAGGCCTACACCTACACCACCATCACAACCACCGTGGTGGAGGAAGACAACCCAAGCGGTCAGGGCCAGAGCCAGAGAAGGTGCTCGGAGCAGGTGAAGAGGCAGTCTCTCCGCCAGTGCTCAATGTACCTGTCCCAACGCGGCAGCCCATACGAGATGGGAATGGAGATGGAGGAGGAGATGAACCCGATGGGCGGGCAGTCAGAACAGCAAGTGAGGCAGTGCTGCCAGGAGTTGAGGAACATAGACCAACAATGCAGATGCGAGGCCATTAGAGAAGTGGTGAGGAGGCAGCAACAGGGACAGGGACAAGGACAAGGAGAGCAGCAGATGCAGCAAGTGGTGCGCAAGGCACAGAACTTGCCCCAGAAATGCAACTTCCAGCAGCCGCAGCAATGCCAGATCCGCGCCATCTGGTTCTAAATTTTGTGAACCCAAATAGCTAGCGAATAAAGTAAAGAGTCATACGCACGACTCTCTAATCCCAATCTGGCCATTGATTTTGAGCAAAATTGCTATAGTGGATTAGTTTGCCGACTCTTTATGATCAATCTCATCAATAAAAGCACACATCACTCATTGTACGTACGAGTTTGTGCAACTTCTGGAAATTAATGAACTTCAATGGAATATCGAGAAGAACATCAATCAATATGCTTTCTTTCTGGTGCAATCCGAGGCGGAGCTAGGGGGTCCGGAGGGGGCGGCCACCATGTTCCCGTCGCCCATTTCGATTTCTCCGGCGAAATCCCTAAAATCTTTTTTTCTTAATTCTAAAAATGACGTCGTTTATTTATAATCTTAAACTATTAAATAAATTACTAAAAATAATAATTTTCAGGGGCGTTCTCCCTAGCCCCACGTAAGCACCCCTTTCTAGAATCGTTCGCTCCCAGATAATTTGAAAAATACGCTATATCACTTCCGCACAAAATATAATATTTTAATATATTTCAAATACAATCGGAAATTCAGCTCAATTTTCACTTACAATCTCGTCCCTTTTTCTATGATATTCTTTCAAACCTAATCTTCCTAATACCCCAATCTTCGCAACAAAATGAAGGCAATTTTT
The DNA here is from genome assembly GCA_028566635.1 of Lobelia cardinalis. Taxonomy (NCBI): domain Eukaryota; kingdom Viridiplantae; phylum Streptophyta; class Magnoliopsida; order Asterales; family Campanulaceae; genus Lobelia; species Lobelia cardinalis. The sequence goes on from JAOWAN010000024.1 coordinate 42,045, forward strand.
TCTCTATATTCAGATCAAAAATCTAAATTATCCAAAATCACCAGAGAAGATGGAGTGCAGCAGTTAGGGGTGATAATTCAAGTCGCTAACCAAATCAAATCGAACTAACTCGATGAGTTTCGTTGGACTTCGATTAACAGCGATTCGGTTGCAATTCGAAAAAATTTCAAACCACACGGTTCGATTTGATTTGCGGTTTCGACATTAAAAACCAAACCAAATCAAACTAAACTGATATCTACTATATATTTTTTTTCATATATTTATGTACACCCTTTTTAATTAAGAGTTGCTTGTCTTGTACTAGTTTTTTTTTTCAATCATATAATGAACTTAATACTTTTAAGTTATATTGCGTTAAATATTATGTAAACATACATTAACGTTGAACTATTTTTGAATTTTTATTATGAATATAAGGCTATTATGTTAAACATAAATTTTATTTTTGAATTTATGTTAAATTTAGTTTTTTTTAATTAAAAAGATTTGTCCTAAACAGACCAACCGAATCAAACCAAACCACGTTTTATCAAGTAGGTTCGGTTTGATTTTCGAATCTTGTGGTTCGGTTTAGATTTGAAAATTTTCAAACCAATAGGGTGCGATTCGGCTTGCGGTTTATACCTCAAACCGAACCGTTGCACCCCTAGCAGCAGCGGTCCTCTTGTTCTCAACTCGTCTGTCTGTCTCTCTCTATCTCAAAATCTTCATCTCATACCTCTTTCTCCAAATCAGATCTTAGACTCATCTCGTTTGGTGCTCCGATTTCCATCTAAATCTCTGAATCTCGCTTGATGCTCCGATCTCCATCTCCGACATTTTCATCTGCGGTCTCCTCAAATCAAACATCATGTAAACTGAAAACGCAGCAAAAGGTTCACAAAGTCTCACTCAAAACAGATTCACCAATCAAGTCACATGCTGCTACAATTCTTACACCATATGCCTTTTGCAAACCTCAAGACTAAATTATTCTGACATCGCAATATGCATCCCTAATGGTAAACGAGAGTTACTTCATTGTGTGATATCATACAGAGTTGGATGAATGCTGCAAAGTGCTTTGGATTCTGAAAATGTACATTTTTAAAATTACAAGTGCACATAATAATATCTGAAAATGTATATAAAGTATATAAAAATGCACATAATATTTGAAAACTAAAGAACTTAGTGGATTTATGAATTGGTTTCAAAGCTGGGTTTTTTAGATGAATTTGTGGTTTATGGCTTATTTTAAGGATGATTTGGATGATTATGGATTTTATGTATATTGATTCTGCATGTATCGTTTCCATATTAACCTGATAAAAGTGAGATTGGATAGTGGATTTATGGAATTAATAATTTTAAAATAGGATTGGGGTGTGGATATAAAAGTCTTGCATGAAAATAATATTTTTCCTCACAATATGTCATTTTAAGAACAATGAAAATGATACGAAGGGAGTGATCTTCGTGCAGTAATGGAGGGAATTTTCCGAGGCCTAGTAACAAGATAAGAACACTGCCCCTTTTTCGCCCTAGGAGAGAGCACCGCCAATTGTGCGGTATATGGAAGATCCAAGTGCAACACTCCCTTGAAATTTTTCTCTAGTTTCCCCAATAACAGAGGGAGGAGGAATTTTGGGGAGATTGATAATGATTCTGAATCTTTCTACTTCTACAACAATAATATAACTTCTGAAAGTTATCAGTCTTCTTCTTCTTCATATATATCAGGTCTTTTGGTCGTTTAGATGGTGGTGAAATTCATCATCATCATTATCGTCCAAGTTTAAAGTAATCCGTTCATTACAACTTACAACAGCGAGCAGGCTTAGCAATTATGGTTAGGGGCAGATTAAAAAGGAGGAGAAGGGTCCTAGGCCACAGTCGCTCATTTCATCAATGAATGGGATCAGCTCTAAAGAAGGGTAATCAAGAACAAGAACGCCGTGAAAATATGTAACCCCTTTCCCAGCTAGGAAGTCTGCCCAATTGTAATGTTTACTTTAATGGGTTGATGGAGAGAGGAAGTGTGAAGGTGAATTTGTAGAAGAAATTTGGGGTTTCTGGTAAATTTTGACATGACGGGTGCCTGTTGGAGGGGATAATGGTGGCTTGAAAATTGTTCCATCTTTCTTGACTTCTGCAGTTTACAAGCAAAATGCATCTGTTTGGGAAAGCACCATATCTGATGTCTCCTGCTAATGTTGGTTGCATATATGCAGGACAATTCTAAGCTTAATGGGCTTAGACACTACTTTTGTACCCCTACTGTTCCTTAATCGTTCATTTGGTTGGAGGGGTGGAACCGTGGAATTATGAGGCATAGAAAATAGGAATGGCGAAAAATAGGATTGCTTAACTCACAACCTTGAGGGGAATGAAAAATGTTTTTCCCTCACATCGTAATGCTTGAACATGGGAAAAGAATTAAGTTTTATTTTTACTTGTTTGGTATTAAATGTAAAACAGCATGAAAGGAATAAAGACTTATAAAATTCATTTAAATTGTTGCTCACACTTTCCCTCCAATTCACTTCAATTTTGAGGGGGGAGATTTTTATGGAGGGAGTGTTTTAGTTCCCTCCACTTTTCCCCTCCCATATTTTGTCCTACCAAACAAGTAAAAAATAATACACCCCTCCAATTTTTTCTATGCATTTTCCACCCCTCCAATTTACCCTCAACCCAAACACACCTCCAATCTACCCCCAAACTAAACACGCTATGAAAGAGAATACATGCATACAAACATGGATTGGGAAAAACCTTTAACTTATTCTCAAAATCTAGTCAAACCAGGATGTCTACATTAAGGTCTGCCCTCCAAAGTAATATTAGTCTTTGATCAAACCACCAACAATTAACTTCAATAAATCAAAGAACTTAATACTCACGCGCAAAATGAGAATTTCAGAGTGCATTGCTGATGGGCAGCAGTGAAAGAAAGGCTTGCCAGATTTGCAGCATATGACATCAACAGCTTCACTAGCTGAAGCCCATCTTCATGTCCTTGGAAAAACTTATCCATATCAAACTTGCTTTTCTCCCAGGCCTGATAAGGCCCCAGCAAGTTCTTGAATTCAACAACAGCCACACTTGCAAGACGTGCTAATGGTTTAAGATCTATGAATCTCCAATCATGTGGATTGTCACCCATATGCTGCAATGGATTGTATCCCAGATACTGCAACCAAACAGATTGTTTCAGCATATACCAAATAAAGCTACTTTACTGAGTTTCAGAAATGATTTTTTTTTTTTTTCTTTAAAGGGAGGGGGATTAGTGAAAAGTTATGATAAGTTCAGTCTATTAACATACCTCAGGTGGGTAATCTACGACCGTCAAAACAAGCAGCTCAAGTCGAGGGGAAGCACTCAGCAGGAGGAGGATACCAAGGATCTCCTTATCCTCCAATCTAGTATCCAGCTCAAGATGAGTCATATTAAACTGCAAATTCCTTTCCCTCATCTCTATTACAGTCTAGAATACAAACAAAATTCAAATGGAGCACAAAAATCAGTGTATGGACCTTTATGTATAATTTTTTTACCAATATGATATACCAGAAAAATACTAACCAGAATGCTCCCAGTGCAGAGATGAAGCTTCTCTGCAGGCTGCAATTGCTCAAGTACCCTTGCGATATCCTTTTTACTCTGATACTCAGAAAACAAGTAATAGAATAGCCCATGTGTTCCCACAAAGCTGAGACTTGCTGCAACAGTATCAGGAATATTATCTATCGAATATTTCCTAAACCAATTACTAGCGAAAATCTCCAATGTAGCAATTTGTGCGGCATCAATTGACGTTTTTGATTCCGTGTTCCAATAATCTTTGTCGTCAATGATTAATTTGGATAGACTAGATCCTGCAGCAATAGTAATCTTAAGATCTCGATCCTTGTTGCAGTTGCTAAGAACCAAAGTTTTAAGATTTAAGCAATTAGCAGTAATGATCTCAATCCCATTGTCTGGTAGATGACATTTCTTTAGGTGAAGATCTATCAGTGAGTTCAGATGAAAAGGCGGAAGTGGATCAAGGTCGGCAAATGTGAGTTTCACCCGAACTAAGGAAGAACATTTGAATAAATCATCAGGGAATCTTAGAGTAGGATCTCTCTTTGTATTATTGTTCTGAGGTGAGTACAAGTCAAGGCTCAGCTCCTCAACTTTCTTTGAGGCAGCAAAAGCCATCCACGAACTGTACTCAGCTCTTGTTTTTGTCTCGTACCTGACGGAGACAAAAAAGTGCTTCAACTTTTCACCTTGGTGGTAACGGATAAATCCCGTCAAGAGCCTACTTGCTTTCTTCCCACCATATTTGCCCATGCGGCCATTAAACTCTACATTTGAAACTGATTTCCACAAGTTCCTCCACCTCCGTGCCAATGATGCGGTCCTCCCAGCATCTTCTACTGGTAGCTTATCTAGAATCAACAGAAGAATAACATCAGGTAAATTGCTAATTCGGTCAATCTCATCCAAGGAATGCACATTTCTTGAAACACTCTGTCGCTTTCCTCTGGCTCGAGTGACAACCATTTCTGAACCTTCTCCGTGATTTGGGGCCTCAAACAACTAGAATAGAGCAAAGAAAAGTTAGTCATTTGCAAATTGATACCAACAAAAATGCATGTCTGGGTTTCAATGATAATGTACTTCAGATAAAGTACTTCAGAAATTCATACAAACATCAACAGCCTACCCATTTGAATAAGCACTAATTGATAGGAATTATTCGATCGTTTAAAGTTACCCCGAATAAAGATTGGTATATGCTCCGAAATTAAAAAATGGGATAGGCTACAGGTGGTTCACAACATTACTAAGGGTGCGTTCAATAGAACAAGTTCTAGAGTTTAGGTTCAAAAAATTGTGGTTTTTTCTTTCAGTAGATTGGTTTCAAAAACCATGATTTTCTCTTCATACCTATTAATTTTACATACCCATACACCCAACTTTATATCATATTAAACATCACATCACATCAAATCACAACTACTACTCTCTCTCTCTTTCTCTCTCCAATCATACAATGCAATTTCACATACCCCTCAAGGGTAAAAATGGAAGAAACCAAAACAAACTCAAAAATTATAAAATCATAAAAATCATACAAAAAAAACAAACCTAACAAAAACATTTCATCCAAACGGACCCTTAGTCTCGTAGTATTTATGAATTCCAGAGCAGTTTTTAGGGTTCGCATTTTAGGCCTTAAAGTTTCCGTGAGCTCGCAAAACGAGCCCCCAATTTTGACTGTGTTGTTCCATTTTTTTGCGAAATGAGTCATTTTTGACAGCATTCGTCAAAACCTAACGAAAATGGGCTTACGTGCAAAACATGTAACTTTTCAAGGACTTTTCCGTCTTTTTCCACTCAAATTAAGTTCAGGGTAAAAATTGAAAATTTTCAAAATAAATCGTACACTTACAAAGGGGGTTAAGTGCAATTGCCCAAAAAAATGAATAAAACAAAGAACACCTAAATTTTCCTAAATTTTGTTTGAAAAACTTTCATTTATCCCTAATTTTCTTTTCTTCTTCCAGAAATCAAACGGTCTCTTCTCCACCTTCTCTCCGACCACCGACCACTTCATCCTCACCGTGCCGTCCAGCCACCACCACACAACCATTCTGATGTAGCAGCGTACCCTGGAACGGTGGCAAGTCTAAAGCTTACAAACATTCTCCATTAGCGAACCCAGATCTGGAGCTCTCCACCTTAGGGTTTCCGAACCCAGATCCGGCGGCTGTCGATCTGAACCCAAATTGCAAAGTTTGAGACCAGGGGGTTCGTTTTGCGAGCTCACGGAAATTTTAGGGTCTAAAATGCGATTAACCCTAGTTTTTAATATAGTCAACATCAATCTATTCTTAAAAGTAAATATCTTTAACAGAGCATGCATGGGGATTTGAAGAACGAGCATAAATAACCAAGCAAAAACTCCCTCCGTCCCAAAATCAATGCATTTTTTTACTACTTTTGGTCAACTTAATTCACTACTGACCAAATATTTCTTTAAAAAAATTACATTTAACAAAATGACACTCATTTTGGGACGGAGGAAGTAGGTAAATTTAAAAGCTCATAAAAAGAACTAAAAAGTTGCAACAAAAACGTTCTGAATTTAATCATGTCTAATTAAGCAAACAAAAAGGACATTCTAGGTTAATAAATGACGTCATACCGTCATATCCAACAAACATTAAAGAAATCGCAGATACCTACAAATGTAAGAAAAGTTGAAATTTCATAATTCCATCAGTCAAATATACTGATCAATTGAGATCTATGACATGAAAACTCACAAGTTCATAATGGTGAAGCCTAAGAGTGATGATGAAAAATTATCAATTCCGAGAGCACTATTACATACATGTATAACCTTTTGGATCAAAAGGGTCCTCTCCAATAAATTTAATCCATTAAAGCAGTCATAGAATTCTACAAATATAACTAGGCCTTTACGATCTGATCTCAATCTCAAATAGTCAGATCTGCGGCTCACCTATAGATCTATATAGCATGGAAACTCAAAAACATGAAATCTGAAAACAAAGATGAAAAAGAACCAGAAAAAAACTCTGAGCAGGCTATCAAGACGTAGATCTCCAAAATTGAACACACAAAACTGGTTTTTAGGCTGAACCCTTGGGGTCATCTCCAAGAAATCTAATACAACTAGGCAGTTGTATATCTTTATAACGATACGAAAGATTGAATTATCTCCTTATCTCTACTAGCTAGATCTGTTGCTAAAACCATGAAACATACAATAAGAAAACTCAAAGAAATGAATTCTCAGGAGATGAAAGTAAACATGAAATAATTCTAACACTAAGATACCTAATTTTTCTAAAACTGAATCTAACAAATTAATTAATGCAAGAATCTCCACCAAAAAAAAAACTTACACATGAATGCATTTATAAATTTCAACTCCTGATCTCAATTGATACTTATTAACTGTCTGAAGCAGATCTAATCAATTCTATCAACTGAAAAGAGTAAATTGCGATTTTATTTTGTGTGTGTGGGGGGGGGGGGGAGATAAACCCCCAAGAAAAGGAAAACTCTTACTTGCGGTCTCAAATTGCTTCTTTGAGTGATTCACCAAGGGAAATAATATAATCAAAAAACTCCAGTGCAAAAAGGCAAGGGCTTAAGGAACTTTTATATAGAGATCGGAGAAGGTATAGTTTCAGGCAAAACAGGCGATTTTATCGATGCAAGAAAAGTGTTTTGGCTCGGACTGAACGAGACTCCCTTAGTCTCATTTATAGTGGCCACGACACAGAAGTCAGCACTCGCGTGTCGTTAATGCATCTGTATTCATTGGCTGGTATCTAGATTTCCATTTGTACCCTTCTGCACGAGAAGAGTATTGGTTAGGTATATAATGAGAAAATAATTAATTAATAGTCATTAAATATTTAAGTGGCCAAAAACGTTCGATATCTGAAAACGAAAAGTCGATGAAGGGGGCATGAAGTAAACTAAGCTACCCGAAAGAGAAAAATAAGTCGTGAAATTAATTATGACTGTTCCAGCAATTAAGTTTCTAAGTGTGCTGATATTTGTCTTAATTTCTCAATGTGCTAGTAGGATGTTTTTACTTGTAAAACATACTGACTATTTTGCTTACGTTCATAAACTCAAGATATATGACTTGAAAGATAGTATGTAAAATCACTTATTGGCTCTTTTATGTGAAAAACTTAGGTGCGCGTGAACTAGCACACGACATGATTGTCCCCATTGAAAATGCAGGAACCGTGTCTCTCATCGGTTGTGCACAGTTAGATCAGCCTCGGCTTTCAAATATTTTGGACTACTCATTTAGGGTAAAGTGCACTAGTAGTCCTTCAGCTTTTAAACTTTTTTACAAGTTATCCCTATGTAACCAAAATGAACACCAGAGACCAAACTACGAATATTCTGCACATTAGAGGTCCCTGCCCTTAGCAACGGCTCCATACAGATTTCCTTTTTTATATAAGAAAAGCTTAACTTTTTAAGGATAAGAGAAAAAAGTACAACGAAGGTGAGCAAGAGATCAGCCAAAAATGAAAATAGAAAACACAAACGAAAGAAGGCAAACAAACATAAATGGCAAAAAAAAATCATGTGCCAAGCACATGATCCATTTTTGAGGGTAAAATTGGAACGAAATGATTGAGCAAAGAAGTTTCAAATGGTGGTGACAAATTTTGATTTGAAACTTTAAGGTTTAGTTTGACTTTTAATAATTTTGTCTTTTCCAACCTAACATCTCTTTACTCATGAAGCCAGATTTCAATCTCGTCATGAATGACGAAGTTCAAATCCTTCGGAGCAACCTTCTCCGGTCCACATCATCCCGCCTCTCCTCAATGTCACAATGCCTCCAACATGAAGCATTTCAAATCCCAACTCTCTCAGTTACACCCCCAAATATCAACTGCCTTTATGTTATTGTAAAGTCGTTCAAAAATCCATCGGGAACGAGGAAGGGACATCTAAGTAGAAGGTCGTCGCTATTTTTATACAATGGCAGTGAGGGGAACAATGGTGTGTATTGCATTTAGTGCAGTCACAGGAAGACCACTTATTGCCGAACAGAGGGGGTGTTGTTGACATGATCTTTACATAACCCACATTGATGTGGTCGAAATTGATGGAGGCTTTGAGGTGAGACTGAGAGGGGTGCAAGATGGCAGTTGGCAGGTTTGATTTCAGGGAGGGCGAATTGTGTTTTTATTATTATTTATTATGGAGGTGATAGGGAATATCATTGACCATGCCTTTTTTCATTGTCCTTCGTTTCGCTTTGACGTAGGCCGTGACGGAGAGAATTCATCAGTGTCAAAATGGGTGTAGAGACTAAAGTTGGAGGAACACCACGAGGAGGTAAACTGGAGTAGATGGGGAAGAGAGCTGGTCCAAACGAGGAACGTGACAGATTAAATCTCACAATTGCTGGCTATATTAAAAACTTGGCAATGTTGAATAATTAAAGGAAAGTCTTTATTTATCACCCTCACTTGAATTTTCTAGCTTGAAAAGTTCTCGTATTCCCATATTACCCTCAAAAGATTAATAATGTGCTACAGAGCCACTCTTAACTGGGTGCACTTTGGTCTCTAGCATGCATTTTTTAATTACAAAGGGACAATTATGAAAAGTTCAGGAATTACTGTCCTTCCCTTTCATTTTGGACTGGCACCAACAACATAATTATATTTTTTCTACATATAAATATTGCCCAAACACACTTAAGTTTGTACTCATCTTGGTCCATAGGCAATTGATACACCAGGTGCACTTAAGCTTTTCCCCTCTTTAGAAGGAATTATTGAACTTACTTGGCTCTGTTTGTTTCAAGGTCTTGCAGGAAAAAAATTGGAAAAATGATCCGTTGTTTGGTAAATGGTTTGAAAATGTGCCAAAAATGTTCACGTGTTTGATAAATCTTTTGAAAATTTGATGATATTGAATTTATATAAATGAATGTGAAACGAAAAGAAAGGTCACAATTGGAAAGCTAAGAAGAAAAATAATTTTTCAAATTAAGTAAAAAGGAAAAAAAAAAAACAGCAAAATAGGGAAATCAAACAAGTGTATGAAAACAAGTTTCTGAAAACAGCAATTACAAAAACAGTTGGAGATTCAACAGAAATAAAGAATAAATGAAAATGAATCTTGAAAAGCGCACAAAACAAAATTAAAAGCTGTTAAACACACACACACACGCACGGAGAGAGACAGAGAGACAGAGAGACAGAGACAGAGTGAATGGCATTAAAAGAAGGTGAGACTGCAAAACATTGAGCATCAGTAATGAAGATAAAGGAGGTGGGGAGAGCAATCACCATTGAGATGCAAATTTAGAGCAGGGGTCGTTGTCTAGGATGTAGCATATGGAGAATCTTCTCCATAAGTCTCTCAGTGGAGGAAACATGTCCTTTTCCCTTGAATCAGAGTTGTTCCGCATTGACTTACTTAACAAAGATCTAAACATCAAAATGTGGAAAATGTTATTCCGGAAAACATTTGCGGTGAAACAAACAGATTGTACTCCATTATATGATGCAATTCAAATCACTGGTGAAAACAAATAGGTTTACATTAATGATCAGGCATAGACTTTTCTAAACCCTCAATGAGTTCATATTGTTGAAAATCTCCTGTTCCACTTTATTCATATGCATGATGCCTATCAACTTAAAGTAATCAATAGAATTACAGAAGCATATATTCATATGTATCGTTATCAATCAGATCTTTGTTAAGAAGGTTCATGAGAGCACTAGAATCACCATAGAAGATATTGGGATTGCCGTGAACGGCCAGCTGCGTCCTAACCTTATATGCTGTTAGGCCTATTTCATACAAGAGGGAGACACATGAACTGAACAGTGCATTAGAATCCCTTGTATAAGTTAGACACTCACATTAGTCCAATAAACAAGGAAATTGTGATACCCCTCCATCTTTAAATGAATGTCCGGTTTTGAGGAAATTATTATCCCATATGGATTGTCCACTTTTAGTGAAGACACTTAGCACGTTTCATTGTCCACTTGTAATGCTATAGTGGTAACACTAAAGATAATTATACACAGTCGTCACTTATATTACTTATGTGTGCCACTTTTTAATTGCTTATGTGTCCCACTTTTTCAATTTCCATAAAAACTCAAAGCGGACAAGAACTTAGGATGGAGATTGGAGAGTATTAAACTCAAATACTGCAGCTGCTTAAACCCTCACAGAATGAGAAATTAGCATAACAAACACTCCCTCTATTCCCATAGTAAATTCTGGGACAGCCCAAACAAGCAGGGGCGGCCGCCCCCTCCCACGCCGAAAAATCCTTCATAGGGTGGTATGGTTTGGCCGGATTCGCCCCTTCCATTCCATGACTGCCACTGAGTTTTGAAGTCG
>JAOWAN010000024.1:53070-67338 GCA_028566635.1 Lobelia cardinalis
CAAACCGAACCGAACCAATTGAAACCGAATGTTCGGTTTTACATGATGATTGGTTTGGTGTGGTTTGTGATACATAAGAAACCGAAAGATTAATTTGGTTGTGATTTCAATCACATATACATAAAATCGGATCAAACCGAACCATAAACACCCCTACTAGGTATACCGTACTTTTTTATCGTAAAATCAATCGACAAGCATTACGGAATTATACGGTACAAATTTATAGTTGATTTTTCGATAGAAGGTGGTATATTAATCATATTTTCCAATTAAGAATGTAGAGAGAAGGTATGGAGGTTTGTTTTCCTTCCCTAGACAAAAATAGAGTTGTTCAACTACCTAACTTAAGGAAAATGTTGCTCTTTAAAATAGACTTGGATGTTTCTAATTACGGGCAAATAGGAACCCTTCCTTGACGCTCACATAGTGAGTGACATAGGGCCAGACTATTATTGTACTTTGCAAATTCTCTCATCACTCTCAAAAGGGTCATTTTTATTATTACTACTTCCTTCGTCTCGAAATAAATTTTTTTTTTAATTTATGCACATTTTATTAAAGAGTACTTTCTTCGTTTCATCATAATAGATCTTTTATAAATTATAAATTATTCGAAAATAGTTATATTTTTATAAATTTATGCTCTATTTTTTTCATAATTACTCTTACTCTCAAACAATTAATAAAAAAAGAATTTAAAGAGATATTTAACTTTAAAATATTAATTGAAGGGTAAAAATAGAATATTAGAAGATACAGTACTTAATAAATCTTGATTTTTGTGCTCCATCCTAAAATATCTACTATTGTGAAACGAAAGATGTAATATATACGGACAAATTCACTCTTATTAAATAATATCTCTTTATTAATGATAAAATAGGTAAATATAATTAATAATCATTGATAGTTGGAAAAATAGAAAAATAAATTAAGAAAATATGGCTAAATTTTTTTTTTAATTTTTAAAAAATTAACTATTGTAAAATAATTTTTAATTTCTAAAAAATTATCTATTTGGGGAGAATATATAGGATAGGCACTTGCTAATTCCGTGAGCACAAGTAGTTGCCTTCTTCTACTGTCATGTCATCCCCTCCGCGTCATAAGGCATTCCTTTTCGCGTAGTTACTCACTAACGGGTTGTTCTAACTTACACGGTCCTTTGTTGATAAACTTTTGGGGAAAAAATGTTTTGCCACACCTTATTAGAAGTTTTATTACCCTTTTTATGGTTCTGATACACTCGAATCTAGATTAGTCCTCGTTCAATTGTTTAAAAATAAAATTGAGATTTCTTGTTCCATATTTTTTAAATACAATACGTATCTAATTATTTAAAATTTAAAATTTTTTGATTATCTTTTAAACGATTAGGATGAAATTTTAGAATTCTATGATAAACAATGAGATACCGAATGGAACAGAAGATCTGAACTCTTAAAAACATCCATGTCATCTACGATGTATATAACCCTCTCATCTCCCCCTCCCTCCCCCATTCTCCCCCTCCACCTGACGGCTCAATTTCTTACCGCTTTAACTTGTTAAACAGTTTAGTTCAATTAAATTTATTTAATTATAATTTTATGTATTAAAATGTAAAAATATTTTTTTTAGCGCGAAAGAATATCTAACGTGTTTATTCGAGTTTAACTTAACTCATTTATCACATAATATTGAGTTGATCGATTAATTACATATATTTATTATAATTCAATTTTATTTTACCCATTTAACTCGAATTAACGTGAGTAAGCGCCACCCCCAATATATGCAGGCAGCGATGATAGTGGAGGTTAATGTGACGGCTGTGGTCACATAATTTGCCGTGTTTGATGATGTATGCTCGTGTTCAGATAATGATGCCGACTACTTGGTGGTGACATTCCAACTAGGCCACATTTTTGACTTTTTTTCACAAAATTTATAAAGAAAGAAGAGTAGATATTCGGGCAGCCAACATTCATAATAATATCCAACTTAGAATCCAGCAAATAGATTATTTTAAGAGCTGCAGTGCACCATCACAATTCTGGATCATATTTTGACCTCAAAGTATAATGTATAAGCAGACGGTCAACGTGGCACATGACTAGAAAGTCAACTATTTTAATCTGTCTTCATCAAATCAAATCAAAATAAAATAAAATAGTATATATATATAGGTAAAGAATGAATATAGGTAAGCACTGGAAAGAGTGTGGTGGCTGTAAAAACATTACAGCAACACAAAGGTTGTTTCTGCTTTAATGGTGATCTGTTAGGTTTATATCAGCAAGAACTTGGCATTATAGATTAACTAAACAATATAGAGGCGAATCGGCAGTTTCTGGTATAAGAAAACAGGAATTTAGGAGAGAAAAAATTCTTATAAATCGATTTCTCCTTTCATGGATCTGAATGTATATCCTGCCTACTAGAATACAACATGTGTATTTGCTAATGAACTAAGCAAGATTTACCTCAAACACTCTAACACAATGATCAGCTCCACACGAAGCAAGCTGCAATGTCTTTGAATCTTCGCTCTTCTCTGAGTTTCTCCATGCCAAACGGTGCACTGATGAAACATGGCAAATAAATGGATCAAACTGGATGACACTCGATGCATTTACTCTTGGAAATCTCAAATCTTCCATTGCTCTAACAGAAATGCTCCACAATTCAATGACACCATTTTCCATTCCAACTGCTATATATCCATCATTACTCTGCCTACGAAGGCCAACCCAAGATAGGGCAGTCACGCTACTTTTAAACTGCGGTAAAGTCATGAGTTGCTTTACTGAGCTTTCATTTTCAAGGGCCCAGATCTTGACGGTTTTGTCCCTTGAAGCCGTGGCAAATTCATGACCGAACGGATTCCAAGAACATGCCCATACTATTCTTTTGTGTGCCTCCTGCCTAGTTAGCAGCTGGTAACCAATCTGATCTGTGCCTGCAGTAGAAAATAAATGTAAATAGAAATGGTTTGGATGCAATATTCCAAGGAAACCGGAGAGTTATGAGACCTTCAAGTATGTACCTGTTTGTTTGATAGAAAAAAGGGAAAAGTACCGATCCCTTGAGACAGCCAAAAGAAATTTGTCATCGTGAGAGAATTCCATGTGTGTCACAGTTAAGTTGTGAGAGTGCAAACGGCCGACTGCCTTCCAAGAACCAACTTGCCATAGCCATATTTCTGCAACTGTTGCTGACTGGGCCTGCAAGATTTACCATCCATAAGCCACATATAACTCCTATGCATTATTCTCTGTCCCAAAATGAGTGCATGGTTTAGGTTTACATAGAAATTAAGAAAGTCAACATTCATCATAATTTATAAGCCAATATGCATAGATAATCCTCCCTAACAAGTCAGTACTGGTTAAGAAAGGCCTGTAAAGATACATCAGTAAACTGACATAGTTGGTTATTGAAAAAGAAGGGGGGGGGGGAATAATAAGAAATGACTTCCATTTGGGAAAATAGTAGTATAAACTGCTCCAGAACAGAACACCCCCTGCATAAGTTACTGCTGCTAGTGATTTATCTAATGTAGGAGTGTAGGACATTAAATTTGAGTATATTTTCTTTCATTCTATGTGGTGAGGTATGGAGTGTGAATATGTATCATTATGTATGATGCTGATTATGCAGAAATGGTCTGTTAAACATCTGAAGTATCGCACTATAATGCTAATACACCATAAAGGTGCGAGGTTCATAACATAGGTAATGGATAAACCTCAGTAGTACATATGGGCCAGTAAGAAAATCCCCACAAAATGAAAACAAAAACTATTTCATACTCGAGCCTTCTTTACATGGGACACGGTCAAGGAATCTGCTTATCCAGGAAGAATGTAGAAACTCTAAAGACTTACTTCATTCGAAGCTATCTTAGATATTGGGAAAAAAATCCCTGCACATGCACAGATGTGATTAAGTTTATCCAGAAGCTTGATTTTCTAGCCCAGAAAGAGATTAGAAACCAAAACTTGAACCTTCGCACTGATCAATCTCATTGGATATAGTGCAACTGTACAGTGTATATTAAAAAGACTTACATATTCAACTGTTGAGATGCGAAAAAATGTTCATGATAAAGATTTGGTGTAAAATGGAGGGAAAATAAACAAATCAAGCCTCCGGGTAGTCTTCCAGTAAAATGTCAGCAATGCCGCAATTACAAATCAATAAACTTGTACATTAATTTGTGTGATTGGCAGTGATGAGCAGCTACAAAACACGGTAGAAGATGATATCCACAATCCTTCTTAGGAGTTAGTACCTTGTGGGAGCATTTTATAATACTTGTAACTTTAGGTAGCTTAATGGTTAACTTTTTTGCTTAAAATAATTGCAAAATACCAAGAAGAGCTTCAAGCTAGGAAAATGACACCATAAAATTGCAACCACTGTTGCTCCACCATGTTTATATATAAGAACACCACCATATATGTAATTGCATTAACTGATAGATGAATTTGGCAATCTGGATAGCAATGATTAAACTATATACCTTGCATGATGAAGCAACGAGCCCTCCATCATGACTGCAACATAAAGAAAACAATTCATTCCCGTGACCATAAAGTTTGTGGGACTCGGGCCATAGTGTATGCCAGGCCAGCTGATCCTCAATAGGTGGCGCAGTCAGCACAACCGGAACTGCGTCAGGAATAGTTTCAAGTGTGTCAAGACTTTGATTGCCATTTCTGGCTGGAGTATCAGATGAAGCTGCACAAGATTATAGACCATTAGATTGGCTTTTTATGTATGCATATAGCAGTCATGAGCCTTTATCACCAGTAACGAGTAGAAGTTAGCCCAATGCATGCCATGTACTGATAAATGCAATATTATACTCATCAGATAACAGTAAGTAACATAAATTACAACTGTGTGTTTTCAATTACAGGTAGTAATCCATGAACACATACAATATAAAAAGGTCAATACTTCATGAAGAGAAGTTCAGTAGATAAATAGAAACATAAAGAAAGCAGCATGTGAATAAGCACAAAAATAAACTAATGCAATCTTCAAATCACATAATCGAGGACATACAATTAAGAGAGCAAGCATTCGATTACAAATAGGAACCAAGCCAAAGATTCAGGGGAAAACAAATAGGTTGTGCTACTTTGAAAATCTTACTGTATTACTAAGTTCACATATTCAAGGGAACACTTTAAAAGAATGAGAGGCTAAAGCAACCGATATTTTTTTTTCTATTGTGTTGGGTTGCCTGTGGGAGTAAACCCAAGGGCAGTCGCTTTCTGGTTGATATGATTACTAGAGGACTGGATAAAACTCAACTCAACTAAACCTTAATCCCAATCACTTGGCATGTTCATAAGTGATTTGTAAAGTTTTACGCTGGTTGTGAGGTTACCCTACGCAAAAATATTATTTAAGGTCCTGTTAATCAAGTCGTCCCACTTATTCCTACGCCCCTCTTCAAAAACCCAGACAAAGTGGTTAACAGCTTCTACGTTGCGTAGCTGACGAGAAATTTTCTGTGGCATGAGAGTGCGAGCGTTCAAGGATCGTTTGGAAACTAGGAGAGTGTCCAAGCCGGTTGATGAGGAGGGTCATGGTTTGGGAAACTTAGTCCTGTTCTGAGGTGTAGTTTTTCTTTCTTTTTTGGTGTTGATTTGCGATTAGTAGGATATAAGGCGCACGAGAGAGAGAGAGAGAGAGAGAGAGAGAGAGAGAGAGAGAGAGAGAGAGAGAGAGAGTAAAATCATTGTTATGTGGAAAAACCAAGATTCCAATGACATGGCAGAAAATGATAGAGAGACTGAAAGAAATTGATGGGAATGAAGACACAAAAACCAGGAGATAAAACCAAAACCATGAACAAAAACGACACCTTCGAACAGGCCAACAAATCCCCACAGGCGAAATGGTTATGGCAATTTTCCCTCTATTGGGCTCTGGAAGCACGAAGGGAGATGATCGTTTGGGAGTTGACCTTTTTACTGAGATAACAAAAACCTTTGTACTGAGATAATAGATGTGGACGTTCACTCTGATTTCATAAAAGCTCCTCCCAGATCACAGATAAAAATCAGATTTTAGAAAAGTTGGGATGCTAAACATGCAGTCTACATTTGCCATACAAGTCCTATGGATTTATTTCTCAATTAGCAGATCGCTTCCGGTCCCAAATTCCGTTAAGAATAGGTTGTAGTTTGTGCATTTGCTTCTTGAAAGATGCTTGGATTGGGCGAGACCTCCTACTTGTGGGTTTCAACATCTTTCTTGGCTATCTTTGTTACATGGGCCTCCTATAGCTAGTTTCACATGTTCACTGATGATAATCTTTCTTGGGACCTTCAATTTTTTTTAAGAATCCTAAAGAAAGAAAGTGCATGAACTCCTGTTTCTAATTCCTTGTTCGGGGAATTATATTCTTATAATATTCCAGATAGACGCATTTAGAGCCTTTCCGGTGGGAGGGACTCCTAGTTCTTATTCCTTGTTTCGGGAATGTCTCATCTGATAATAATCTTGGCAGACACATTTGGAAACTCAGCCTTCCGGGTGGGTTTCTATAGTCTGTATAATCCGGTTTATTAATGGTTTTTGTGTCGCTCTAATATTCTCATGCATTTCTGTCTTTGATGATTTTATTTAGAAGGCTAAGATCCCATTTAAAGTTAGACATTTCATTTGGTTTCTGATTCATGGTAAGCTCAACACCAACAGAAAGTAGCATCCTAAAACAGCATTGAGTCTAGATATTTATTCTTTGAATGCAAGGAAGTGAGTTGGATCGGCTTCTCTTTGTGGAGCTGATCGTTTGCAGTCCTCAACAAGTTTTGGGTTTGCCCTCATGGAGAGGAATTGTTCGATCCAAAATTTGAGGATTTTGGAGAAACAAAAGAGTGGAGACTGGAAAATGCTTTGGATTAGTGCTATCTTCGTATCCTTTGGTGCACCTGGAGCGAAGGGAATTCAAGAAGCAAGAAGTTATCTTGCAGATGGGAGTGAGCAATCTTTTTGACCTCCTTCATGACAAAGGCTTAGGGATGTTTTAGGGTTTGGCCTTGACAAAAGCAGCAAGAGATTGACAGACGTGATTTGAGTTTAGTTGTGGATCCTCTCCGCTTATTTATTTTTCTCTTCTCCTTCAGTCTTAGTTGCAGCCATGGGGAATAGCTAATCCAAGTTTGAACATTCTTCCTTTTGATGTAATTTTCTTTCCATCCAAAAATAATTAGAAAAATATAAATGCTGAGACTAATTACAATTCCCATTCATGGTCTGTGTATGATGCATCATGCATGTATGCTAAGTCTTTTTTCTATACTTTCTGTTTCCTCTATTAGCCAGAGGGAACTGAAGCTTTTCGTACAAGAGATAGTAGCTTGGAGTACAGGGAGCTGCTGAGAAGCATGCCCTTTCTCAAAATCGTCTCAATCATTTATGTTGTAAGTACTAGTTGAATCAAGATTGCCGAACAGAAGTAGACAAGGCCACGCTGAATGGGTGAAGGCTCCCCACTGGAGTTTTCTTAATTATGTTCACAAATATTTGTTTGGCCAGAAACCAAAATACAGGAGATTTGTTGCCTTCAATGGGCGCCCTACCCTAGAAAATCATAAAGCCTGCCTATTTCATCCAGCATCAGGAATGCCTATTAGTCTAATATTGAAAACTTTACAAGTGACTAGAATGCAAATTTTATAAAGGGGTGGAGGTTGTAAAGAAGCTAGTATTCATTAGCATTAAAAGAGCAGTAAACTGAAAGTTAGTTAAAATATAGGAAAGTGGAGGACCAAAAGAAAACCTCAGATTTCGTATTATGGCGGTTTGCCTTCCAAGCTTTTGGCAGATCTCTGGCTCACCTTCTATATATTCTTCCAATCGTATTTAATATATTTCTTCTTTTATCAAAGGTAAAAAAATTGCCACAAGACACCATTTAAGCATCTATTTTTTATTGCTGTCTTACAATATAAAATCACTTGTAGTGAAACAAATAAGGTGAATTGCGTTTTTAACCAGGATCATGGATTGATCGACAGTGTAGCAACCTTTGGTTGGCATCCTATGAAAGAACAAAGTTATCAAGTAGAAGAAAGATCTGAAGCAACTTCATGTTTCACACACAGCACCCATCCTAGACTACTAAGTCGCCATCAAGCTACTCTCTACTTATCAGTCTCCAGGGACCTTAAGCTGCCTGAGAGTTATCAAATATGAAACAAGCCACTTTCAAGATCCAACGGGAAAATCTCCAATTAAGTGATGGAGATTTTCATACCACCAAGGCTTGAGGCTTTAGTTTACTTTTTCGTTTAGATAGGCTAGGGCCTATACCCTGGTGCACTGTATGATGCTTCCGCATACTTCTTCATTCAAACAGGGACTATGATGGATTTGGATGCATAAAAATGTAAGCAAGAATATATAAGATTGTCAAAGACCGTTAACCTTGAGCAGAGATGAATATGATCTTACCTTGAACATAAATAGGTTTCTGTGATAATCCTAGCGCAGACATATTTGCCCCCAGAATCTGCACACCAACTTGGGGGTCCTCAGGAGAAGTAGCTATATGTGAAGTAGCATGATTCAATGTCTTCAAAAACGACAAAGGAGCTTCAAAAACTCTAGCAACTTTCTCGTCAGCCCCACTCACAAACCGGTGGTTCCCCTTCCCTTGTACGATTGTTACACAGTTCATGTCGTGACCATGGACTTGAGGGCGAGCAATTTCATGCCAAGTGTCCTCACTGTCCAGTGATGCTTCTTTAAGCCAAGGAGCGAAAATTCTAGTTGTCTGCACAATGTGGAAGTTCACAACATTAAGAATCAGTCAAACTTTAGATGGTATCAATTATGCAAGTGATTGCTATCCGCTTTGACTCCAGATGACTAAATACTAAACTATAGGCAAATAGTTTCCCATTGGAAAACCAATTTTAGTTCTTTTGTGCACACTATATCCCTCTTTAAACCAACGTAGCTCAATCTGACAAATAATCCAGATATACAAGAATATAATAAATATCAACTAAATTTGGGACATAAACACCAGAACAACACAATAACAAAATATGGCTCTTTACCACCTTTGTGGCCCCTTTCAATTGAAAGACTTCCTTAGACTATGAATCCAAAACATGATAACAAGTCAATGGCCCTTTGCAAATCAACACCACCCATGTGTTACATTCTCAATGAATACCCAACTGTCCAATACATAGACAAACTACCTAACTGTGATATACATGGACCAACATGTGTCTATTTGCATATCTACTTCATGCATATGCATTCATATATTTTTTTTTCAATAAGGAAATAGGTAACCTTTAGAAGTGTAACCATTTATTAAGTAAACAGGTCAAACATCACAAACCCTACAATCTCTAAAGCGACATTCATATCCCATGCCTTTACAATTTTACAAGCATTGCTTGATAAAAGTTCATCATCAATATGCGTTCAGTAGTATGTATTAACTGCATAGAGTTGACTACACTCAACGTCTCAGGGAAGTTCACTTGACCCAAGCTATAACCTGGAGGCGAAGGAAAACACTCTTGTACAAAGTGAAGGATTGGTCGAAAAAAGTTGCAATATATGTACAAGCAAGTAGGTTGAAATATTACTACAGATGAGCTATTTATTAATACTATTTTTCCAATTTCTTTTTTTTTTGTTGGGGGGGAGGAAGTGGTGGGGGCTAGAAGAAATTAGATTCGATCATGTTATCTTTCAACCAACGTTCCAAACTACTTGCAATAGAATAACTTCGGCTCAGTGACACATTAAAGTTTTATTGAGCTTTAATGGATGAGAACTTCTTCAGCCTTCATTTCTCACCCTAGATGATACACACTTCAAACGAATATCTACCAAGAAAGAGTCTCAATTGAATTCCCTATCAAAATTTTCTAACAAGAAAATGGTACCTCTTAAATCATTTCAATGTATGGCATGTAATACATTATCTGAGAAAAGGTTTGTACAGGCTATTAATCCCTCCGTTTCAAAAAAGAAATGACCCAATTGACTTGCACATAATTTTAGGAACAAAAATTGACTTTTGAATGTGTGGTTAAAAAGGGTTTGTTTGTAGGTCCATAAAAAATTTGTGGCTTTAATTCAAAATTGGACATCCAAAAGAGGAAAGATTCCATAGAGGACACTTCTTTTGGAACATCCCAAAAAAGAATGAGATATTAATTTGGAAGCGAGGGAGTAATATAATAAAGTTTCCATCAATCAAAACCCCCCTGAAAAGTTTCTCAAAATATTCTGCACATCCAGACTATATTCCACCATCCCAAATGAAGTACCTATTCTGAGCATCAAACTTTTTAACAATGCCTTGGGCTTTCATTTGTCTCCTCAATTTGAACTAACATTACATCTTTCTTCGTAGGACACATAAAAGTACATGATGTTGCAGTGAACACATTCAATGTGATGAAATAAAAGAAACAAATTCGCAATTAGGAAACTAAAACAATGTAGTTAGAAAATGATGAGTGTAACACACATGCATGATAATTTGCAAGGTAACATAATACCTGATCATGACTGACTGAGAGCATATATTCACCGGATCTAGCCCAAACAATATCTGTCACTGCAGCAAAATGCCCAGAAGGAACTGTTTGTGGCTGCCAATTATCAAAGTCAACACCAACATTCTTCCACAAATGGAAAGATCCACCATATCCATGAGCTAAAATTGAATCCCCATTTGGGCTCCAGTGTCCACCATAAAACCCTAAGGCACAATGACTTAACTCCCCAACAGTGACCACATTCATCCAGATGCCTGTAGTTTTTTCCGGTTGCCAGATCATCATTGTCTTGTCCATTGATGCAGATAAAATGCTTTGGGGCTGATAACACACGATGCCATCCACAGACGAAGGGGGCTGCCACTCCACTGAATACACCCAATCTTCATGTCCAATGAGAAGAGATTCCAAGGATATCTGATATGAGGACGAGCCACCTACAAGTACGGGTCCTTTAATATAAGAAGCCAAGCTCATCTCCTCTTTCCTGTTAGCTAGAAGATCACGCAAGGCAATCTTCCATATGCGTATGCCTCTGTCCTGCGATGAACTTACAAGTAGAAGGCTATTTGTTTCACCATTAACAGATACGGGCAATGAAAAATCCAAACTTCTGATCCAGTCAGTGTGCCCTTTCAACTCACAAGCTAGAACAAACTGAGTTCATTTACAGAGACACGAATAAGCATCATAAAGGCCAAAAAGAATAAAAGGAAACAAATATTTGAGCTAGATGTATCTGGAAATACCTACTTTTCCGGTCCTCTCACCGCAGTATAGATGAATCTTGTTATCAAGTCCTCCCATTGCAAGGACTAGGTGTGTGGTATTTCCAGGCAACTCTGCTAGTGAAAGCGCAACCATTGTTTTTGAACCAACAGTGAGGGAATCTAAAATTGAAAATGTGCAGTCACCTAAAATTATTGCAGCAAGTTGTTAATTGCCAAACATTTGAAAGTTCATCATTTTGGATAGAACCATTAGTAGACGAATCCGACTGTATTTCTAGGAAACAATAAATGAGTATCATATAAAGAGGCATAGATTCATAAACTGAATAGTGGTCAGGATCTCAAAGGTATTCAAGACGTCAGGAAATGTAGCTTCACCTGTCGGTATGTCGTATAGGAATTTGTAGGCTCATTACTGATCAATTGACAGTTTTCATAAGGTTAAAATAATTAAATACGAGTAAGAAGAAGGTAAGTCTTCATTCAACTATCTGCATCCAAACCGATATAATTTCCCAATTTTGATAATTAGCCCATGACAATACAACTATAACGGACATGGAGAAGTTCCAGGTGAAAAGCGTGAGGCACCACACTTTAAATTGAAGAAGGAAAGTTACTAACATCATTCTGGATATAAGTAGTTATTGGGACTAAGGCTGAGGTGAGTTGAGTTTCAGGACGTAAACTTAGTTTCATTTAACTTGTGAGGAGCATGAAGTACGAACTTCTGCAACGACAATATGGAGCCATTCTCAAACTAGGCACTCTTCCCGTGTAGAAATAAAGATTGGCAACCGAGTACCTTGTCATAAACCGCCCTAGTATAGATGAAAAATGTACGATGAGTGTGCCTTTAAAGTAGACCTACAATCCTGTAAGTTGCTGTCAAAGTTAGCAAATCCGCTTCATTTCAATGGTGTGCTTTGTGTTCGTTACTGAAAAACCTTAGTCACCCCTTTCTAGCCTGATAAAGTCTACAGTATAATTGACCCAAATATACAATAAACATCATTCAACTTCAATTTGTATCTTCTTTTTTTGGTCAAACTCATCTTAGTAGAGCAACAAAAATCTAATTCTGGATAAATAGAAATCAAACTCTACACGGCTCCCACATCCAACACACATGTATGTTTGTGAGTGTCTGCACAAGTGCTTCTGTGCTTGAGTGCGTCAACAATATAGAATCATACTATATTAGTTGCTCTTGCCTTCCGTAACATGTGTCCAGATGTTGAGAAATCTCAGATAAAGAATATAGGTGACAAATATTACTGAAAAATTAATCTTTGGAGATTATATGATACATTGCAAAAAGTAATTTTTTTTTTTTACTGAACAATCCAGATGCATTCTGAAGCATTTTAAAATCCACGCTCATTTATCAAACAGAAGATTTCAACATTCATTTGGGAACAATGGTAATATTTATTTCATGCCACCCTCTGTAAGGTCGTGAGACAAGAAAACAAACAACTCAAGAAACTCAAATTACCCGAATCATAGACCCTTATGCTTAGCATCAAGCACATCAGAAATAGAAGTTCACAATTTAGTAACACAGAGAAGCAACAACACACAATCATAAGTATCTACTTGCAAGCTAACAAGCTATATAGATCACGAGGAAATAATATAAGCTCTAATTTGCAGCAGTAATAACCATAAATTTGAAGAGTTGAACTTGATACCATAACACTAACCTCCAAAAGCATTTGGAAGAACCACTTTCCAAACATTAACCGTGCCATCAGACGAGGTAGATACAAATATTGCTTCAGCTTGAGAAATCATCATTCCAGTAATGCATGTGACCCCTTTCTTGTGTGCTTTTGATACTTGCGACACACATCTCCACTGTACAAAATTCCGAAAATAATTGTACATAAACACATATCATGAGATCATTTACACACCAGCAGCGAAACAGTGAAAGCATCAGCCAATATGGAAAAGATAAGAAGCCAAAACAGTCTAGCATATTCAGTTGGCACTCCCCCGCTCATTCCTCCCTACATGTTGCATGTCTTTTTCTGACTAGGCCACATGGGCACCTATGAATGGTCCATGCAACCAAACTCTGCATTCTAGAATCTTAGCCAAAAGCCTTAATACTCCCAAACTCAGGCAAATTGACCTGTGACAATTGCCATGTACGTCTCACCAAGGCGCTACTAAAGAAATGTGGTGCAACGTGCAAGGCTGTCTCCTACAGCTGATAAGGAACTTGTGGGCAAGCAGCAAGACATAGTTGTTAAAAGGGCACCAGAGGAAAGCCTAACCCACGAGGCTCACATGAAGCTCACTCTTGGGCCTCGCCTTGCCTGAGGCGAGCATCTTGCAAGTACCTTATCGCGATGCAGAAAGGCTTGTTTTTAGTGTACACACTCTCCAGGGCTGAGAGCAATATTAAATAATTGGTGAGTAAAAGAAGTCCTGATTTGAAAAAGGCCCGTATATGATTGTGACAGTAGCCAGCTATCCTAATATATTTCTTCGTGACTGAATTTCAATTGTTTCGAACTATACGCAGATACGCCTCACTATAGTCGTTAGAATCTATTCGATACGATTCAAAGCCCCAAAGATACGAATCGCATACTTGAATCGAAAATCAACAAAAAATATACAAATCGACGATATGTGAGGTGAATCGTACGAATCGTACAATTCGTTTTCAATTCAGGTGGTCACGGGTCAGATCCAGGCCTCGGTAAAACCCTCAAAACCTTTTTCACGCTACGATTGCTACCCACCACGATTAAACCCCACCGCGAGAACACATCAACCCTTTTGAAGCTTCTGAACATGTCGGCTAGGGCATCAGTTTCGTGACAAAGACATCGGCAGAGGCTTGTGACAATCGTCTCTCAATTTCGACTATCTCTCTCTTTCTCTCTCCTTTACAGTTTCAATCGATTTCTTCAACGATTTGTTTTATACTCAACGATTTGTTTTATACAGCAACTTCAAAGTTACAGTTACTTCAT
>JAOWAN010000025.1:0-13631 GCA_028566635.1 Lobelia cardinalis
AATTCATTTAATAGATAATCTCAAGAGAGACATCAAAGATCAATCATACAATAGAAGATCTAATAGATCATATACAAGAGCATTCAATTTCTAGACATCTCAAGAACATCCATTAAGAAATAGATCTACAAGAAGCATCCAAGATGATAATAACATATAGATCTACATTTTTACATTTCTAAAGTTGTAATTTAAAGCATGAAGATTACATAAAAATCTAAAGATGAAAAAAAGGATTACCTACTCCCAATGGTTTACTTTGAAAAAGGAGAGATAAAGAGGGGGGTTATTTATCCTCAAGATCCCATGATCTTCCTTTAAGCTCCAATTTCAAGCCAAAGAGGGAGATTGATGAGAGGTTGGATGGGTGATTCTTTGAAAGATTTGAGTTGGAAATTCTCTCTTGTGTATTTTTGATGTTTGATTTCAATGGAGAATCAAGGAGAACGGCATTAATGGCTGAAATTTCTGAATTTCTCTCTAATGGATTTTTCTTTCTGAAAGGGACACTCACATTAACTTAGCAATGAATGAAGAGAGAGTGTCCTCCCTTTTTTTGAAAGAGGATGAGGGGGTTTATATAGGGCGAGGGTGAAAACCCTAGAAAGTATTTTCAGACGTTTCCTAATGACCAAAATGCCCTTGGGAGGCACTTCCTAAATTATAAAATTGCCCTTGCAAAGAGGGCAAAAATTGGAGAAACAACAGCTATGGACCGCAGCGGTCCACAACTCCAGTTTTCTCCTTTTTTGCTTTTTTGCTCCTTTTGGCCGGATTTTGGGTGGTCCCCACACGTTTTTGGAGTGGTTAGGGAACATTGGTCCCCTCCCTAATCACGCTTTAGTTGGTGGTTGTCCCCTTGATTAGTTCTCTTTGCTTAACCTCCAAGTTTGCCACCTACAAAATAAAAATGTGACATTTTAATTAGTTAAAATGTAATATTTGATGATCATGCCTAAAATATAATTTTGAGCAATTTTAAGACATGTGTTATGCCATATGTGACATATTATTTATGTTTATCTATTAATTTATGATTAATTATGTATAATTAATTTTTAAATTAATGGTCAAAAAATAAGATGTCTACAACTTCCCATTTTTTATCTAAAAGATTAAGGGTGTGTTCATCAGTTCAGTTTTTTAAATATTGTTTGAAAAACAAACTAAAAACACAAGTTTTTTAAACATAAGTTTTCTCTCTCTACTTATTATTTTTACATACTTCTATATCACCTTTATATCCTATCAAATATCACATCAAATCACAACTATCATCCTCTCTCTCTCTCTTTCTCTTTTCATCACTATCATATAATTTTTTCAAATTTAAAGGATAAAATTATAAAATTCTTACAAAACTAAAACTAACACAAAACAAACACAAAACACAAATAAAAATAAAGGGTGTGTTTGGATGGGTAGTTTTTGATTTGGTTTTTGAATTTTTGTAATGATTAAAGTAAAAAGTAAGAGAGATAGATAGAAAACTTGTGGGATCAATGAGAGAGAAAAATTAAAAACTAAAAAACTTAGATAAAAAATGTTCAAATAAACACATCCAAAATATATTAAAAAACTCTACTTACAAACGTATCCTAATAATGGCAGAATAACTGTGTAAAAAGATCTTAGATCATGATGATAGTGACGGAGACCAGTCCACGACTACACGATTCACATACCCAAAGTCGAAGGAGAGAGGCTGCCTTGCCTTCCTTCCTTCCTTCTCGTCTGCGATCCTACTTGACAGCGCGCCTTTTGCGATCTTAATTCTTTCTCGTTAATTTGTTGCGATTCTCTCTCTCTCTCTCTCCCCCCCTATTCTTTTGAATCATTCCATCCAATTTTTCTCAAAAACTTTTCTCCTTCTTATTTTGTCATAACCAATCCCGCTTCTTTCTCTCTCTTTATCCACAGACACACACTTAGTTCGAAGTTGGTTTGTACAATTGAAAGCGGTTATGGGTTTGATCTGTGATTGATTGTAGTGATATTGATGCTCTGTTAGTTGGTTGCTACTACTGTTACAATTCACTCTTTCTAAAGGGGGTTTGTTTGAGTGATTCTGTTGCTTGCATATGTGAATTGTTTTTTTTGGGGCAATTTACAAGGAAAAGAAAATTTGAGTGGAAGAAGAAGCTTGTTTAGCAATAGATCTGCTCATCTGGAAAAAGCAGACGCCTTTTTCATACCCTTTTCGTGTCCTCGTGATTATTCTCTTTGGTTATTTTGAAGGGTTAGAAGAAAAGAAAGAGACTGTGGAGATTTGTCCTGATTCTGTTTGTTTTTGGAAAGTGTTTTATATAATTCAAGAAAGATTCTTGTGGCTGAGGAGGTTTGGGTTGTATTGTGAATTGGGTTGTGATTATCTTTATTGAATTGGTGGTAAAGTCGAAAATCAGGCAGTATTTTCGTGCAAAGGGTTTTCGGAGGGGGGGTTGTGACGACGGATCCTTCAATTGATAATAGGGGTTGTGATTGTGTTGCTGGTCTGGAGTGCATATTAGGTATAATCAGGGCCCTTAGGATGGGGTCCTGCTTGTCCAGTGAAAGCAGGAGCCCTCTCCACACGTCCTCCAGTTCCTCGTTTGGGATCAAGAAGCGGAAGAGCTCCAAGAAACGGGCCCCCGGATCGCGGAACTCTTCCTTTGACTATAGGAGGGAAGAGCAGCTCCACAGGATTCCGGGCCGCATGTTCTTGAATGGGTCTAGTGAAGTTGCCTCACTCTTTACCCAGCAAGGCAAGAAAGGGACCAATCAAGATGCTATGGTTGTTTGGGAGGTCTGCTTGTTTTTCCTTTTTGTGAAATCTTATTTTTGCATAATGCTTTCGTTACAGTTTCTGTTCATGCACACAAGTCTGAGGAATCAACTAGCTTTGATAATATCGTTATGATAAAATTTGTAGCTTTGTTTGACTGCTGTTAGAATGTTTAGTTCGTGGATATTTGTATAAAAATAATATTGATATTCTCTTATATGAATGTGCACTGATTATTGTAAGAAATAGGAATAGCCAAATAGTTGCATGTTTGAGATGTTGCCATCAACTAGAATATATGCAGTTGATGACTTCAGGAGTCTTATGACTTGTGTCTTTTATGAAGGTCAATCTACCCCAAGGGTTTTCTATGAATTATTATATATTTATTCAGAAGCAGGAATTGGTGCACCACTGAGATTGGCAAATCAGAAAAAATTATGTGAATGCAGTCTTGGATGATTGCACGTGTTTGAGTATGAGGATCCCCTCCCTTATCCTTTCTCTCAATTTATCTTAATGCAGTCTTGGATGATTGCCACATGTCATTTCTTCTTAGGTGACAAACATCTAATGATGTGGTTAGGTAAAATGATAAAAAAGTGTAATATAGGGCCTGGTCCCATGTTTGAGAAGTTGCCACTCACTCGGATGTAGTTGATAACTTCAGTAGTCTTATCACTTATGCATCTTGTATGAAGGTCAATATAGCCTAAGGGTTTCCATTAATTATCATACAATATTGTTAGAAGGTAGGACTGGACGCAATGAGAAGTGCCTTGCAAACTAACGCAATGGCGTATGCGTCAGTCCTGGAATGAAGCTTTCAAAAATAGTAGGTCTGGCAGTCTACAGTTCACCTTCATACCCTAAATAAGCAGGAGCTTTGTGCCCACTGGGTTAAAGCCCATTTTGATAAGTACTCCCTGATCGTGTAGCTTGCCATATGATTGGGCTTGCAAAATTGAGCTTGAACTAATCAGTTTGGAAGACAAAGCGAGTGGTGAGAGCCGGTGAGCTGCCACTCCTTTTTGAGCTCATGAATATTACGGAGGGTCATAGGTTCTAGGTTAACTGAGTGGTGACGTTGCATACCTTTCAGAACTAGCTTACAACTTCAATGAAGAGGATAAATAACAACTACGGTAGGATATTATGAATTATTACCTCATTAAAAGGGTTTGATGAACTTGTAGTCCAACTACAGTACATGACTGTGACATTGTCGTGTTGTTGGGAAGACCAGCCTGATATAAGAATGTGCCGTCAAACTTAGCCCCCTTTTTGATGGGAAAAGATAACCTAATAACAGTGAGATATAGGCATATAGCTGCTCTCGAAGGCTATAACTGTTGACTTGATGCTGCAGCACACCAGCAGTTGAGCTTGCAGGCTTCTTGCCATTTGCCACAAAATGACATGAGAGAGGAATAAAAGAATTGGATGCCAGGTTTGAGCTCATCTTTTAAGAACCGAGTTGTATACTTCCATTCCTGCATTTCTCTTACCACTCATCTCATATTGTAAGGGAGGTCATACTCTTTGTGCAGCAAAAGTATGGCAATGTCATCACCATTCCTCCAGTTCTAAGTCAAAGTAGAAAACTGTTTGCGTCCTTTTGTATCTTCTATAGGTTTAACTGTGTATAAGAGTTTCTCCTACCTCCTTATTTGGAATTTCCGTGGACTTAAATGAAAGTTTTATACAGTCAGTTGAACTTTTAATATAGATTTTAACTACCTAAGTTGTTTTCTAATACCTCTCAATCGTGTTACCTTGAACTTATTTTGATTTAATGTGAGTTGGATAAATTGACCAATTTGCATGGTAGCTCTATTAATGTATACTTCACCATCTTCAGTTCTTTAATATTGATATGTTTCATTACTATTCTAATAATTCCAATTCTCATGCAAAATGATTTAAGTACAAAATTTCTGATTTTCAGAATTTTGGTTCAAGAACCGACACAGTCTTCTGCGGGGTGTTTGATGGACATGGTCCCTACGGTCACATGGTTGCTAAGAGAGTGAGAGATTCTCTGCCATTGAAATTGAGTGCGCACTGGGAAGTTAATATAAATAGTGGCGATGTTCTCCGGGAGATTAGCCTTAATACCACAGGTAGTGTGAACTCTGAAGGTACTTCTTTTGTATCTGCTGATACAGATTCCAGGGCTTCCATTGACGTTGAAGAAAGCGAAAAGCACCCTGAGCTCTTGCAGACACTGAAGGAGTCATTTTTAAAGGCTTTTAAAGTCATGGACAGGGAACTAAGGATGCATACGAATATTGATTGCTTCTGCAGTGGGACGACAGCTGTGACTCTAATTAAACAGGTCATTTGATTGATAAAATACAGAACTGATTAGCAGCAGTGTTTGCTACTCCTGAATCACAAATGCTTGCCTGTTTCTTATAGGGCCGGGATCTTGTGATTGGTAACATCGGTGACTCCAGAGCAATATTGTGCACGAGAGACAAAGACAATGCTCTTCGTGCAGTTCAATTGACTGTGGATCTCAAACCAAATCTTCCAGGTCTCTCTCTCTCTCTCTCTCTCTCAACCAGAATTTTAGTGGTTTTGCATGTTCTGCGGCCATGTGGCATAGAATATTAATTTATACTGTCTGCTGAGACTGACTCAAAAAGATTTTATTCTTTCTTTCCTGCTTGCCACCTATGCTATATACTCTTTGTTTGGCTGCAACTTCTTAGCATTTTTCGAGTCCCTTCACTGGAGAGAGCTATGCAGACTAACAAGACTAGATTTTTTTAAGAAAAAAATCTGGTTACTCTATTAAACATTGGTCTTTAAGAAGAGTACATTGGCTCTCTGTTTGGCCTTCTTTGCAAGACATCTCTGCAATATATTATCCTCCCATTGGCTAGCATCAGTGTAGCTGTAGATGTTCTAGTTGTATGCATAAGCTCAATGCTTCACAGTCTAGTCTAAGTTACTGAAGGGTACAATATCAAAACCCCCATATGTACAACCATTTTTCATGTGCTCCCTTGTGGTCCATTTTTTTAATAGACCCCATTAACCTAACAGACCTAATAGAGAGGATAAAAAGGCATATGTACCATTAGAGGAAAGTTGCAGCAAGTAAGCAGTAGCTAAGAGGTAGAAGAGTCAATAATGGTATACTGTATTGGAGTTGAACAATTCTCACCATATCTGGTGCATATGTGGTGCAATTTTGTCAATTTTCTCACTTATTCTGTTAAGTGATGATGTCATGGGGCTATATAAAAAAGAGGACCATAAAGGTACTTGAAAAATGGATATTATGACTTTGTTTCCCTTCATTTTTCATATTTTATCCTTTACTTAATCGTTGGAGGATGAGAGTAAGCACATGGTTTGCCTGTTGTGGATGGAATCGGTGTAAGGTAATGGAGTCATCAATGATTGCTCATTAGTTATGGATGTAAACAAATGGAGAGAGCTCTTGTTATCCTTACCGAAGAAGTGTAAATTGCGTTGGGAGTATGATTATGGCACCGACATTTGCACATTGGGATGATGACGTGTTGCGTGGCTCTCCACCGGTTTCCATCTTGGCCTCCTTGAAGGAAATCATGTTCATTCACTTCCATGCATAGGCACTAGGCTCAGGCGGGCGCAAGTTTGGAGCCTGGAGTGGGCTAGGCGGAGCACTGTTTCAAAGGCGTAGGCCTAGGCGCTCCTAGGGCTTAGGCGAGGGCCTTGATAAGCTGCGCTTAGGCGCAAGGCTCATTAACTAGCGGGTCTTGACCCTTTTTTATACAAGATCTTGAATGCCTTTTAGTTCTATTACATAACGCGGCAGAAGCGAGAGACCAACGGCAGACCAAACTCAATACGCATCCTAAAGGACTTACCCATTACCACGCCACCTGCAGCCAAACGTCTCCGTCAGCGCCGGCGAGCACCAGCGACCCTTTCCAGCTCAGGCCAGTCTTCCTTTTCTTTTTCTTTTTCTTTTCTTTCCTTTTCCCCCGTTCTTTCTCCTTTCTACTGTTCTTCGTCTCCTTCCTTCTGTTTTTCTTTCTTCTTGATACTGTTTTTTTTAAGTGTGGCCGACTGTTTTTAATCAGGCCGATTGTGTTTTTCTTAAGCCTTTTAGTGTCGCGAGAGTCGAGACACGTGGTTTCTTAATTTCCAGTTCAGTGTTCTTACTGATATTTTTTTTTTTAATTAGGGCCTTCTATTTTCTTTCTTTTTCCCAATTCTTTCTCCCTTTGACACTTTCATCCCTTGGTTTGTTAGTTTTTTGGATCAAGTGATTACTTTTGCTTATGTTGATGTTGTTTATAATTATAGTTACTATACTATATTTTAGTAAATTTTAAAGCATTTTTGTGAGCTTCGTCACTCGGGCGCGCGCCCCGGGCACACCTTTTGCGCCTCGGCCCCGGGCACACCTTTTGCGCCTCGGCCCCGGACACACCTTTTGCGCCTTAAATAACTATGCTTCCATGTCAGATTTTCCATCTCCTAGCTACACTCTCCATTTCATAAAGAGTGTCTTGGTTACTAACTTTATCCGTCTCCAAATGCTTGTCCGCTATCTTATGACACTTAACTAGGTTAATTTTCTTGTACCCCCTCCTTAAATGCCCTGTTTTAGTTTCTTCTTCTCATCGGATACCAAAATTTTGAGATCCAACAATTGTACTATAAATAATAGGGTAGTTCTGGAAAAAGTATTCAAAAGTGACTCTTATTTATGTGTTGCCTTAGTGAGTGTGCATTGTGCAAAGTAAAACCAGATCTACTGTTTCGTAAGGAGGGAGCGATGTAACTATGACTCGACTACAAGGATTGGGTTATGGTACGGATCCGCCACAAGTTTGAGATTTTACACCAAATGTAGTATAAAAAGCCGTGCCCGCACCCATGTCATGTCGTGTAGACACGGGTACTTTTGCAAAAGTGGAGGGTTCTGATATCATAGGGAGGGACATTTTTTTGATAAAAGAAGAGTATCATTGATAGAGAAAGGCCACACAAAGAAAGGCGGACAAGAAATTCACCTAAATCATCTAAAAAACAACAGAAACACACGAAATTACTCTATAGCAGTTTTTCAATCTCTAGCTAAATCTTCTAAAGACAAACCCCGAAAAGCGTTGAAACTCTTAGCCCGAGAGAAGAATGCACGGTAATCTTCTTCCACAACAATGAAAGCGACAACTCTCGATTTTTGAAGATCCGAGAGTTCCTCTCTATTCAGATATTCCACAACAAACCGAATGCGGCACAATCCCACAGCAAAGAAGCATCCCTCGATCGATCAAAGCTCATGTGGCTGATCATAATGATCTCTTCCACACTGTGAGGCATAATGCATGTCTCACCGCGAACCCCGAACAACGTGCACCAAAGACTCCAAGCCATCGAGCAATGCATAAACAGATGCTCGTGAGACTCACTAGCTCCCATACACGTGACACACACATCTGGAGAGAGATGCATTTTTGGTTGTCTCCTTTGCCGCCTATTTTGATTACTTGGTAATCTCATTCACCTCATTTCCTTCTAGAGACTTATGAAACTTCCTCGAGCTAACCTCATAACATGTTAAGTGTCAGTTGGGGAGTCTACCTTTGCGCCGAAGTGTACTGAATTCGTCTCTACATACCTACGGCCAAGAAACTAATGACTTTTTTACTGTACATTCGAGACCTGCTTCTTTTACAAGCATATGGTGTAAGTGGAAGAAGTGATTGTAATTCATCGTACATTTGTCTGGGTTATGGATCATCCTTGGAATCACAGTAGAAATCCAGCGTTAAGTGGCTGAAATGTGCAGCATTGGCTTGGTCAAAGTCTGAGCAGCAGTGTAGAATCAAAGTTGTTTAGTT
This sequence comes from Lobelia cardinalis, assembly GCA_028566635.1. Taxonomy (NCBI): domain Eukaryota; kingdom Viridiplantae; phylum Streptophyta; class Magnoliopsida; order Asterales; family Campanulaceae; genus Lobelia; species Lobelia cardinalis. The sequence continues at coordinate 8,617 of JAOWAN010000025.1, forward strand.
CTTTCAGCATGTGTAATTACTTCTACAATTTTTTCTAGGAATGTGTCAAAAACCAAACCAAAATACATTGAATCTCTTTTTGGTCATGAATTTGCATTGGCACCAGTGGGAGTATCATCCGTCACGTGGTCATCTGTTTCTGGTTCATGGTTTATAATCATTGCGGGTGTGGATTACTCCTCTGTCCCAAGAAGCAGCCTTCTAAAGTCCTTTTTTGTAAACTGTTCTGTAACAGTATTGGTCCAGCTTTTGTGGGCTGAGCATTTTTGGTACAAAAAGAGAGAAAGGGAAATTGTTTTTCCTTCTTTTCCGCATCTCTCTTGTTTACTTGATAAACAACTCATTTCGTACCTCTTTCTTCCTAGGCAACACACTTTAACCATCATGGCCCCGGATCCATCACCATTCCTCCAGCAAACTTAATTAAGCAATTGCCTGACTTAGCATCTCTACACCATAAGCTCAAGAAAAACTGTGTATATCGGGTCAAATGCAAAAGGCGCTCTGGTGACCCAATTGTTGGGGAACTTCTACAATGGAAGTTAAATTACAGGAGGGCAATTCATGTGATGAAGAATATATTATTAGCATCACATCTTGTCAAAGGATAAAGAAAACTTCCTGGGATTATGTCTCATAACAAGCTGCATTAAACTTAATTAAGCCACGAGTAAAGCTTTATCCATACCTATCACTTATCTCCCTCTCCCTTAAATATGCAAGTCAGGTAGGCTTGAGGTGCCAATGTGAAGAAAAATATAGTGATATTTGCAAATGGAAGCACTGCTGGTGAGAAGAGTTAAAGTCTAGGGTTCCATCTCAAAACCAGTTGGCAGTGAGAGGAGTAGCCTAGGATGTTTATAAATGGTTTGCACGGTTTGTTGGTACCTGATGTAGGTTTGTATCTCAATATTTCTTAGGTGGCCTTGATATTGGCAAGGGCCAGTTGGAATCTGAAAATCTATGCGTCCCCTGCAGCGAGCTATTATGGAGCGACTGAACACAATGATTTCACTTTTGGCACATTGACAAATTCTACTTGATATAAGAATGGAGCTAAAGTCAGAGGAGAATAAGTACGAGGGGGGAGTAAACATGAAAGTATTGATTTGGGTTGGGTTGGGATTGTTTTACTATCTCAGGAATGTCTGAACATTGAGCGGAGAAAAATGTCTGAACATTGAGCGGAGAAAATGGTTGCATTTTGGACAAAAAATTTCCTTACATTTTGACATTAAATATGATCACTTCCTTCATGATTCACAGAACAACCTTACTTGGTGAGGTCAGCATCAGTCATGAGCAGTTGCCTATTGATTGAAGGTGTTCTTTTTTTAAAAAATTCTTTTCACGCTGTCCCATAAAGGAGTCCTACTTTCTGTTTTGCTTAAAAATCCAGCCGCCCTTCTATATTAAGATACAAATTTCTATAATTTTGTCCAAAATTATCCTTTCTTTCCAAACAAAAGCTTGAAATTGTTGTGTGAAATTGTGCAACCTTAGAGAAATTTAAAGGACATCTAGATTATAGGAGTAAATTACATTATAATTAGTTAAAGTTTCAATGTAAGACTAATTTCTTGGGATGTAGGGAGGGCTTAATATGGATCAAATGCATTGACTAAATAACTTCTTTTTTTGTTTTGTTTTTTTCCCTTGAATTTTGGAGGGACATGGCTCTTACCCCTACCGTTATTATTTATTACTCCCTCCGTCCCAAATGAGATAAATTGTTCATGATGGTGAATAAATTGTGACACTCATTTTGGCACAGATGTAGTACACAGGTAAGGCTTTTATACTAAGTAGGGCTTAAAAACTAACAATAGTGCTTACCAAGACTAGAACATTTGACCTCTCCTTTGGGAGGAGCTAGTTGGTATAAGTGGAGCTAGAGCTCATTTACTAGAGAACTGGTTGAGGGACTTATGAGAGGACTGAAGATTGATTAACTATTGTCTACTACAACTACTGAAAGTTGCGACTGAATTTAATCTTTTGCAGAACTGCTTGCTATCATCCGAATATGTTAAAACATGCATGGAATAATGGAGCATCTAGACGTATATGTGAAAGAACAAAAGATGCGATCCAAGTCCTCGGGCTGTTGAGCAGAATCCAACCACACCGGAATGAACATCTAGAGTTTAAGATGTTGCCAACTTTTCATTCACGAATTCATCAAATATACCTGAACGTGCAGAGTGACTTGTAAACTATTTATGACAAGCTTAATGAGTGGTAGAGGGCCTATGAACAAGCAAAATATCAAATGAATCTAGGCATGTATTGGTGAAGCATTCAGATGGTCGTAGCGGAAATAGACGATCTATGGTTTCATCATTTTGATTGATGAAATCGTATCCTTTCTGTTTTTAGGAAGTCATAAACGGTGTTTTCATATGTAGGCTCGTGATCATAGAAGTGAAGTGTTAGCCTTTATGCATTTCGGAGCCGATATGAATCTGAAAGATGCAAGTAGTTGCTCTCTGAATACCAAATAGGAAGGGAACAAGTATCTTTTTACTTATCCAACTTCAGTTTACTTGCATCTCTTAACTAATTAGGCAATCGTAGTTATTAGTGCCAATAAGATTCAAAAGTCACTGCTTACTACGTATGGTGGGACATATTGTTTTTGCATATGGAATGTGCGATATAAGTACCATCGCACCAAATTACAACTTAAACCGTGATTTCTGTTGCAAGGCATCCAGAAATTGTTTTGTTTTTTTCTTTTTTCAGCCGAACACTAAAATGTTAATCTTCTTTTTTTTGGCCTGCTTTGGCTTTTGGTTGATCTCTTGTTCTTTCTTGTACTATCCAAAACTTTTCTAAAAAAAATCTTCTTTTATCAAAAAAAAAAAAAAATCTTCTTATAATTTGATTTACTGACCTCGAGAGATGATTTGGAGAAATGTGGATAAACTATTCTTTGTGCAACCAATTTAGGAGGAGCACCAGTAACTCTTAGATTTTCTTTTATCCTATTACAGTGACTTCCTTTTTCCTAGTTAAGCTGTACTTATTTGTTACATGTTAATGTAAGCACAAATATAATTATTGATTTTCTTGTTTGTTTAATTGCTTCATCTTGCACCAAAGGCTGCACTTTTCATTCTACCAGCTTCTGAACTGCATCATCATTTTAACTCTCAACAGCGGAGGCAGAGAGGATTCGCAAATGTAAAGGCCGTGTCTTTGCCCTTCATGATGAACCTGAAGTTGCTAGAGTATGGCTACCAAATAATGACTCTCCAGGCCTTGCCATGGCCCGTGCTTTTGGTGATTTTTGCCTCAAGGATTATGGGCTTATCTCCGTGCCCGAAGTTTCTTATCGCCGCCTCACAGAAAAGGATGAGTTTGTGGTCTTAGCAACAGATGGGGTGTGAAAAATATTTGATTAGTATCGCGTTACTTTGTTTAGTTGGACGATTGTTAATCTGGGACTGATTTCCTTTCTAATTTGTTGTAGATTTGGGATGTGCTCACAAACAAAGAGGTTGTAGACATTGTAGCTGCAGCTCAGACACGTTCTTCAGCAGCCCGTACTCTGGTTGACTCCGCAGTTCGAGCATGGCGGTCAAAATATCCAACTTCCAAAGTTGATGATTGTGCAGTAGTTTGCCTGTTTGTAGACTCCGTCTCAAACCATCTATCTAGTGCTTCAACTGCCAAACTCGAAGAGAAAATCACTTCTACAGAACGAAGCTTTAATGGTAGTGGTAAAGATGGTCTCCCATTCGCGTCTGAATTAAACCGTTCTGTGACTGTTCAAACTGGTCAAGAGGTAGCCGGTGAAGATGGAGCAGATGATGACTTGGAAGAAAGCGCAGACGAGTCATTGACAAACGAGGAAATGCACTCAGATATGGGAAAAGACTGGTCTGCCCTTGAAGGGGTTTCGCGGGTCAATACATTATTGACGTTGCCGAGGTTCGTGCCCGGAAAGGAGGACACGCCGGGAGAGAAGAAGCGCAAATGAGGAAAGGGGGGCAAAACATCTTTTCTCATTTGTTTGTTATCTATTTTTCCAATTTTTATTAATTTCTATTTTCTCTGTCAATGTTTATGTTATTATTGAAAAATAGAAAAAAAAACATTTGAAAAAGATTAGGGTGGTTGATGTTATATTCAAGATTAGAGAGGTGGGCCCGGCTATATTAGAGTGTCTGGGAAATTGTCCACTCTCTGCTTGGGTAGAATTGGAATTTTGTAAACACAAACTTACCTTTATTTGCCCTTGCATTTGTGTGATTTTTTTGGCCAGATTTTTGCTGATAATAATCATGTGGGAATGGAGCCTCCTTTTGGTTTCAACTTGCAAGTTTTGTGTCTCACTGGTTTGGTTTTGTGATTTTGATTTTGTAGTAATCAAAATAAGAGTTTATATATATATATATATATATATATATATATATATATATATATATATACTAGTAAATGTCCGAGGGCACGGCGTATCAAAATATTTAACCGCAAATAATTCGTATTTTCGAATACGATAATATTTAAAAGTGATAAAATTATTTTTTAACATAAAAAATATGTATATAATTATATATATTTTAAATTAATTGAGTTAATAAAAAAATTACACATAAAATATAATATTTTTTAATACCCCTATCTCTCTCTCCCTTTCCAACACACACCACACAATCATATTATTTGTCCCCCTCCACCCCCACACCCACACATAAACATATATTATTTTATTAATCCCAATCCCACTCACCCCACCACTTTCCCAATACATTTACTCCTTTCCAAACCCCTCCTCAATTTCCGCACACACCTCTCTATCTTACATTGAAAATTAGGTCAAATAGTACTATTCATTTGGGTGGGCTCCACTGAGCCCATTTATAAGATATATATATATATGGAAAATACCCCATTTGGTCCATGACCTTTGACCCAGTATGCCTTTTAGTTCCTATCCTTCAAACTTACCCCTTATCGTCCTTGAGTGTTTTAAAAACTACCACATTTGGTCCTTACTCCAATTTTGA
>JAOWAN010000026.1:0-15636 GCA_028566635.1 Lobelia cardinalis
GTGGCAATGTGAAGGTGGTGATTTGAAATTGGTGGTGATCTGGTTTGTGTATGTAAAGATTACTATTTTACCCTCCCTACATTGCCACATCAACATTTATTTTACCAGTCAGCACACCAAATTAGGTCAAATTAGGGCTAGTGACCAAATGAGATTTTATTAAAATTGTTCAGGGACTGATGAAGGTACTTTTAAACGTTAGGGGCATTTTGGAATTCTGGGTCAAATGTTAGGGATCAAATGAGGTATTATGCCTAAATGTGGTATAGGGGTATATAAAATTAGTAGGTACGAGAGAGAAAACCATGATTTTTGAAACCAACCAAGTGAAAAAAAAATGGTAGTTTTCGAAACTATGGCTCCAAAAATAACCCAACTAAACACATATTAACAAAATCCAAACAAACACAAAATAAACACAAAATACAAACAAAACAAAATATATTAAAAAACTCCACGTTCAAACGAACGCAGGTTTCTTCCAAGATTTTATTAATTTGAGACCATGATAAATACACAGATCTCTGTATCAAAACTTCTAAAGGAAAGTATATCACAAAACTTCACTCAACCATTTATCTCTAGTCTGTAATCATGGATAAAATCTCCACTATCAACGACCAGTTGGTGCAGTGGTGTCAGCGCTGCACTTGGAAGGGAGGACTACGGTTCGATCCCCCGTAACTATATTGAGAGAGGTTTAAAACGAATCGGGATCCTCTGTCCCATTTTCTATCCCACTTTCTGTCCCACTACTCATATTGTGGTGGACCCTATTATTAATGGATCCCACTACAATATGAGTAATGGGACAGAGAGTGGGATAGAGAATGGGACAGAGGATCTCACATCGTTTAAAACCTTAATTTCGAGATCCGCCTCGAACAGGATTAATCGGCCAGTGACCGAACACCTGAGCTTAGACAAAAAAAAAAAAAAGATAAATCCACTTTCTAAAAGTTGTCCCCACTAATGGTTTTAGCATAATAAGTACTCCACATTGGATAGGGCTCATTGCTGCAATCACTTTTTTTAATTAAAACAAAATTATCTTTTATCGATATAACTAAAAGACAAATTAAATAAGAGTTTAGCTAATATCCCCACTAATTGTAGGAGGTTAGCAATGTCCTTATTTTTTCTTTTCTAAAATACCATCACTTTTTAATTTTTAATATTTTTTTGGAGGGGTAAAAATGTTAAAACTGTGTATAGAAAAAATATGCTTGGTAATTAATTATCATTTTAATCATTGCTTTAATCAATATTTCAATCATTGCATATGTACTTTTCACATACATTAAATACAAGCACATTTTTATATACATGGTTTTGACAATAATACCCCTCCAAGTAAATATTAAAAATTAAAAAGTGAGGGCATTTTGGAAAAAAAATGGGGATATCGCTAACCTCCTACAACTAGGGGAGATATTAGCTAATTCCATTAAATAATAATCTTTTAATATTTCTTACAAAACTTTATCCTTTTTTTTTTTTTAATTTGGAAATGATGCCGACCTCACACCTCTCATCCATTTTCGGCGTACAATATAAAGATTAATAAATAATCCTCCAATTTTTACTTCTTTTTTTTTTTTTCTAACTCTGTTGAATCAGTATAAGCAAATAAAATAATTACTCCGAATATACAAATTAGCACTCAAAAAAAATAACTCCTTCCCTTTCTATGAAATTCGAATTCGACCGGCGACGACCACCACCGTCATGCCAGGGTCAGCGTCGTCGTGGACTCACCGCCCGGAGGACTTAATTACACGGCTTCGCTCCGCCGCCTCCTCCGGCGAAGCCAAATTGAAGGCTTTGAGGGAGCTTAAGAACCAAATTATCGGTAATCCGACCAAGAAGCTGTCTTACATTAAGCTCGGTGCCGTTCCCTCGGTCGTCTTAATTCTCTCCGAAGCGGCTTCGGTCAACGTCAAGGTCAAGGTCGCGGTGGTCAACGATTCGTTGCTGGTGGAGTCTGCGGCTGCGATTGGGAGCTTTGCATGCGGTGGTGATGTTGGCGTTAAGGCGGTTCTTGACGCCGGTGCTTTTCCTCATCTTCTTAGTCTCATTTCTCACCCTAACGATAAGGTATTGACTCTGAATCGTCCATTTTTTTTTTTATTTTATAGAACTTCATTGAATTTTATTTTGTTATATGATGCTCAGTTTTGTTATTTATCTGCACTTAATTGGTTTGAGTAGTGGTAGTAATTAAGAAAATGTGCATGATTGAGCTCCTATTGTCTCTAGATTGAGCTTAAGTAGGGCAATTGCGGATGTGGGCAACTTGTTTTTTGATTTTTGAAATTGAGCTCAATGAGGTGTTCTGTTTGGATATAAAATAGTTTTGTACGCTCGTTTAAGGTTGAATCCGTGGTGTTACAGTGAGGAGTTGGCATATTTTGATGACTAAAGAGATAGTACTGTATGCATATGTAGGATTGTTTGATCTGAGAGACTTAGGGAGGCACGAAAGGTGCGTGAAACGTCTAAGATACATACCATATATTATTAAAATCAAATCTGCCTAATCTGCAACCAAGCGTTTACACTTGTGTCATTTTTGAGAAGACGTGAAACATATATGTGTAGAATTGGTATCCGAATCATAGGAGCTAGCAATCGTCGATATGCTCATATTGGTGACTTTACTGTTGCTGTGATCAAAGAAGCAGTTCCACAAATGTCACTAGAAAGATCAGAAGTCTTCAGACCTATTATATTGACAATTTCAAAAGTTCGTTCATTTTGCTAAGGGTCCGATCAGGAATGCGATTTTCAGCGATTTCCGGTGATTTTCGTTTTTGATTTGGTACCGTTTGATATTGGTTATTTTAGTTAGTTGATGAAATGACTTCATTGCCCCTGATGGCTCTCTGCCGGAAATTATGTCAATTGGGTATTTACCAAAAAGGATTAATGAGTTGGGATTTCCTGTCTCATTCTCGGTTCCATTGCTTTTAAAAACTGACACATATGCTGAAATTTAGAATTTAAAATTTTACTATCATTTTTGAACGGTTGAGATGGGGTTTAAGAAATGTGAGACAGAAAATGGGACAGAAGATCTTGCCGGACTCAAGATTAACAAACAAAAAACGAGAAACCCAGCTTCTGGGCCGTATAACCAGGAAGAGGTTCATCTTCATCGGAGGTGAAGGGTTTTGGTGGCCGGAACTCCGACACCCACACAACGAACAAGAAGCACCAAAAGAAGCCACCAAAAAGCGCCAAAAGTCCTGTAGTAGAAAACCCCACCAATTACACCAACGAACAAGCAGCACCAAAAGAACCCAGGTTCGAAAAACCACTAACTCCAAGCAAGTCGGGAAACTCAACTGCCTAGTCATCCCAAAGCAACACGCCGAGAAGTACTTCCCGCTCGATGGCGAAAACGGCAACTGTAACAGCATCGGTTGGAGGAGACGTGCCGTGGTTGTGCCGACGTCGACCCACGATGGCGTTCATATGGGGTTTGTAGCTCATCAGCACCTGCGCGGAGCAGCTGGTGTTGCGGTGGCGGTCGGTGTTGGTTGTGGGTTCTTAGGGTTGTGGGTTGAGAATGGTGGGTGAGGGGAGAGAGGGAGGGAGGAGTCGTTCTTTGGTAGGAGGAAGATGACGGATAGAGAGAGGAGGAGGAGAGGGAAGGAACCTTTCTCTGCTGATTTTACTCCGGAGAAGGATCTGGGTTATGTATGTTTGTAGAGAGAGAGAGAGAGAGAGAGGAGAGAGGAGAGAAAGTGATGGATTTTAGAAATTGAGAGTTTGTGTGCCAGCTGTGAGTAGAGGAGAAATGTTATAATAGTAAGTAGGTGTAGGGGTAATAATGGAAAGTGTGTAAAATTATAGTGTGAAAATAAAGGAAATTAAAGTGTGAAATCGATATCGTGATTGATATGATAATTTCATGAAATCGCAAAATCAACGAAAACCAAGTTTGTGATCTCAGCCTAAGTCTCTATATACGAAGTATCCAAATTAAAAGTATCATATAAGAAGTATAATAGCCGTTGAGCAAGTATGCCCCCATCGTCTAGTGGTTCACTTCTTCCATCCAAAAAAAAAAAATTTTTTTTTTATCTTCTCGCAGAAGATTGTCCCGTTTTCTAAACTTAGGCCAGGGATTTCATTGTTATTCGTCATTGTCTTTTGTAGGTAAACGTGGTATTCTTTTTCCTGTCACACGAAAAACAATAATATAACTCTAGTGCAATTTAAAGAAATGTAGAGAAGTATAATGACGATAAAAGGTTTAGCAAATGAGACTATATTTTTGGGACTAAATGATTTTTTTTATAAGAGACATCAAAGTTACACATGCTTACTGTATATGAAATATAAATAGACTCCCTATATGATAATTTAGGTACGTCACACAAGTCACTCTATCATTCACTCGTAAATTGGTCAAGATCTTCAAAGTTCAGGCAATTTTCCCTCTTTTGCTGCAGATGTAAATTTAATTTGTGAGTGCATCACTAGGCTTAGCAGCCAACGATAATTTTTCTAGTAGATCATGTATATACTTATTATGAACCAAAACTAAAATTAAGAAAATTAAAAAAATAATCATTCTTACAGTTAGCATCTAGCAGCATCAATACCTAAGAAATGCTTAAGCACCAACTAATCTAGGTTGAAGATATACTTGAAGAAAGACCATACGCAGGGACTTGTGCATAGTCACTCCCAATCATAACATTATCATGATATTTCTATGACCAACAATCAATGGTTTCCTCGTGAATCGAAAGAGAGCAATGACTATTGTGGCTGTGGAGATATTCAATTGTATCTTTTTGGTGAGTTGGTGTAGTTGACTGGAGAATGAGTGAGTCCGTTCCTGAAGGTTATAAGAAGATTAGGTAAAGGCGAATGGAAAGGAAACCTCGATAGGGGATTTTGGTCATTTTACACATGCTTGTTAGTAGCTGAGCTTTGTGTTGACTTACAGGGGGTCAATCTGGGGTGTAAAAATCATAACAAAGTTCCTGGTACGTAGTCAAACCACTTGGGAGAGGGGTATTTTACCCTTCTTTCCATGTCCAGTGCATAGATCAATTATGCCTTTAGGGTAAGGTTTGACCTACTATTGACACCTTCCATATATATTTTTTTATGTCGCATGTTCTAGTCCAAACTTGCCAAATATGTTTGGCCTTTGCTGATGTAGGTCGATTGTTCTCATCCATGTCTTTTTATTTTTTATTCTAATTTTATCAAACAAATATATAATAATAAGAATCAAATATTGACAATCAGTTGTGATGAATGAATACAGAGATTGTCTCTCAATCATATATCATATGATTACCCTAATAAGTCAACTATGCTGGTTAATCGAATTCGTTCATCAGGCGATTGAGTTACGTGTTTGCCAGATTGAAGTTATAAAAAGAATTATAGCAAGTTTGATTGAGTTTGGATGATCTGTGCATTCTCCCAAATCTTTCATTACCTCCCTTTACGGAGGGAAATGTTAAAGAGCAAATCGAGGAGATGAAGGGGTTTTGAGTGGGAGGTTTGTTTATCTATGTGATAGTCATTTCTTTCTTAAGATGATTGCTACCATTGGATCTTAAACTTTTCATCTATATTTCTGTTTGTAAGTTTGATGTATGATTTGAAGGCACGGCCTTGTTGCTGTGCAGGTTCTCGATGCAGGTGCCCGTTCCCTTAAGATGATTTATCAATCTAAGTTGGCTCCTAAATATGATTTCCTTGTGGAGAAAAACATGGGATTTCTGTTATCTCTGTTGAATAGTGAAAAGGAAAAGGTAACTGAACTTGGTGCAAGTATCATAACACATTCTTGCCAAACGAGTATAGAGCAGAAGGCATTAACTGATGCTGGAGTTCTGAAGAAACTTCTTTCTCTCCTTGGAGGTTCTGGAAGCCGGAATGCTAGTTTAGAGTCTTTAGCCACAATAGTGAAGGGGAATCCTGAAGTCATCTCAGAATTTGTGGGACTTGAAAATGGAAGAACAATGGGTACTATAACCGAATTCACGAAGGATAAAAATCCGAGGACAAGATTGCTTGCATGCATGTGCTTGATTATAATAAGAAACATATCTCCTTCTTATCTTCAATCTGTAGGAATAAAGACCAAAATGATATTAATTTTACTAGAACTTCTTGATGACCCTAGTCAAATTGGAGATGAAGCTGCATTTGCTTTGTCAAGTTTCATTGCGGAGGAGGAGGAGTTGCAAAAGTTAGCATTTGAAGCGAATGCTGTTGATAAACTGTGTGACCACTTGCGGAAAGATTCATTACAAGCCAAACGCTTGCAGGGAATATATTTGACACTTGCTGGTCTGTGCTCAAACTTGGAATACAGTAGATCTACACTCCTGGGATCACCGAAGGTTTGTTGATTCATACACAACATTAAGTGTACATGTCCCAAAGGATTTCTTTTAGAGTGATTTTCCTTATTTTCCTGTGTTATAGTTACCCTTGATTGCTTCTTCCAAAGAAGCAGTTCTGCAAATCAGTGGAATCAGAGCGCTTGATTCTTGACCTGTACATACAGCCACAAATTGTGGAATATCAGCAGCTTAAGCATAGTTCTTAATCTTTGACAAGATATGCACACTGTCTTGTTTACACCCTACTATGTTTTTGTTTTAGAAATAACCTGTCATTGGCGAAGTAGTGATGCATCTCTTATTTAGTTATTTCCATACTCATTTGGTCAATTAACATGTGGATGTCTTATCCACTTTTAATGATAGTTACTTTATCATAGGTTTAATGTGAAGTGCAATGTTTAAATTCAACAATAACAAACTATATTATCCCATAACCACAATATTAGTGGCTTTGCGCAGTTCTTCCCCATTATAGGTAGCAAATGAAAATGCAAGAGGATATCCTTTCGTTTCTTTTCTAGTCTCTTCACAAGCAATATCCGGATCTTGGTAAGGCTTTTAAATAGTGTTTAATGGAATAAGATGGTGCTTGCTGCCATGATTAACGAAGAAGTTGGAATTATTTATTTTGCATACTAGAGTGTTTTATTTTAAAAATTTTAATTCATACTCTGAATTTATGTGGATTTTTTGTTCCTATATTTGGACCATAATCAGATTATGAGTCCTATAGTGGCACTTTTATAATGTTACGATTTACGTGAGTTCTCACTGTTGAGATTGTTCCTGAATTCATTCTTGTTCTAAGAAAAAGCCACAAAAGAAGCGTAGACTCCAATTAATGAAATGATATACAACGTATTGATTTTCTACTAATCTCCGTGGTAATGTATTTTCTTGTGTTTTCTGCATCTTTATGTTTTTAGATTTCATTTCTAGATTCGATATTCAACATCTTGTCCGTGACTGCAGTAAAAGTAAACTGCTCTAAGATTGCCCATTCTTCGGAACTCCCTACTCTGTTGCACATCAGCAGAATACTGCTGGCATTCCAAATGACGTCCATGTAATAATGTTATCTAATATACGTAGGCGCCTGGCATTTATTCCAATCAGTCTGTAGGAGAGGTGAAACCTCTCAATCATACCAGTGTTAATAGGTTCTTGACAACATTGAGAAGCAAGGTTAAGTTGCATATAGATATCTGAAATATAGGCCTTCTGTATTTGAGTTATGCTCCTTTGTACATGCTTCATCATGCATCACTTTGCTTTGTTAACATGACTGAGTTTTTAGTTCGTTGGACCCGAATTGTTTGATTATTTCATAGTCAAACTAGTTAGGTTTTGAGTCCTAAAATAACCACTGTCTGTATGTTCTAATTAGCCATTACCAACTTTTCAAACAGGCCTTGATATTTGTTACTAATGCACTAACTCATGATACTGCTGAAGTACGTGCTGCAGCTTGCATCTGTTTGAAAAATGTCACTCGGTCAATCAAGGTATGCAACATCTATACCACGTGTGATTTGCTTCTGTTGTGCTACAAGCTCTTGTGATCGTGGCTGATATTCTGTTGTTCAGTATCTGAGTGCAGGTCATTTTATGACTGAAAATATTCTCATTCCCTTAATTCAGCTTTTATACGATACTTCCACTTCTGTCCAGGTTTGCTCTTGATATTTACATAATTCAGTGATCTGATCTCCATGAATACAAACTAATTGCATTTAACTCAATGTGATAGAAGTTCATTAAGTCGTTTCATTTTGATAGACTTAATTGTGTAATCAACTATCCGTCAATCCTCTGATTTTCAGATTGCTGCTCTTGGGGCTATTTGCAACATTGTGATTGACTTTACAACGCATAAGTCTGTTTTTATACAATCTGGAGGTGTGAAACAGCTTGTTCAGCTATCGAAATCCATGGATTCAACTGTTAGGCTAAATGCTGTATGGGCTTTGAGAAACTTGATGTTCCTTGTGGACAACAGGTGTAAAGATGGGATTTTAATGGAGCTCACAGCATCCACATTAACGAGCCTCATATGTGGTAATTTCCAGGTTAATTATACATGATGACTTGATTACAGTATTCTGAAATGTTCACTACCGACAACTTTATTGTACGTTATAGACCCCAAGCCGGCAGTCCAAGAGCAAGCTTTGGCCCTTGTTCGCAATCTTGTTGATGGACCAGTAGATTCTGTTGAGTATGTCTTTGCTGAGGATGGTCTTTTACTGCATGCTGTTGGAAGGCAACTGCGAAGTGCTTCAAAATCTGAAGTTCTGATTCAGGTTAGAGTCTTTTAAATGAGAACTTGGAATGTCGGTGCTTATTGATAATGAGAAATAGTAAATTTTCAAATAACTGTGTTAGTTTAGTACCCTTGCTTGTGAGTCGTTTGTTAATGTTCTTTGCATCCTCTGGCAAGGAATATTGAGTTTCAAATGACATTTGTTTTTTCGAAGTTGGAAGTGCATGGTGTTACTACTAACTAGTTCTCCATTGTGACGGACGTATAGTGAGTCAAAGCAACTTCTGTTGTGTTTAATCCTTTTGGGTTCTGTGTCTTCTTAAGAACTTGGAAGTCGTATAGGGGTGCAGCAGTTCATTGTTTAAATATTGGAGAGAGGGGGGGGGGGGCACTTAGTATTTTACGTTAATAGCATCATAACAGTAGTATTTTGTTTTTGGGATCTGCGAAACTGACTCACTGGGGAAGAGAGTGCTTGGCAATCTAATCACAAGTCTTAAGAAATCGTCTGATCTATTCACTCATTAACTTCATATAGCGTCACTTTGCCCCTCCCCTTCTTTTATTGGGGTAAAAAAGTCCAATAAGCTACTATCATAGTATTATCCCATATTTTTTACCTTTAACAGAAGTATTTTATGGTTGATTGGACACTAGATTTAACTGCGCATTGTTCAAGCTTCAGGCGCTTCTCTTCACAGAAATTCCATAGTGCGATCAGCAGGGACGGACAATGAAATTGGCCAGCGGCTGTCACGTGGAAACTTAATGCCTTATTATGCCTCACAAAATGCAGCTCTGTCATGTTCCAAAGAGGTTTAAATAAATTATATATTACAAGTCTACCAAAAACACAACAGTAAAAATAAAGGCGTAGTGATGAGAGATCGCCTAGGTCGACCAAGCTTTAGGGTCCTTTGACACGGCTAGGGCAAAGAAGCTGCTAAATGGTTTCTCACAGTTAATATCGAGCTATCAGTGGGACGATTCTGGCAAGGAAGACCAGGAAAAATTATCCTCTGTATGTTTGGTCGAAGGGCGAGGAAAGACGAGCATAAAGGAAGGCGAGCACAAACTTGCTCGGCATACTCGGCAAGCTCGGCAACGACCAAGTTTTCCTTTTCCGTTTTGGTTTTCTATTTCCGTCGCTAGTTAATTCTTAATTAGTTTCCTAGTGGATTTCCTAGTTTAATTCGTTTCCTATTTGGTTTCTTAATTTGAATTGTAATTCTTTTCTTATTAGGATTTTCTATTTGATAGTTTTCCTATTTCATAGTTGGTTTAAGATTTCAAGATTTATGCCTATATAAAGTCTTGCATTGTATTCAATTAAAATCAGTTTTGATGATCAATTAAAAGTTTGAGCCATTTGCTTGTTTCTTAGCCGAATTCTCTACAAAAGAATTTTGTTGTTCTTGAATTATTGTTTTTGTTCTTTTACTTAAACAATTAATTCCCCTTTTAGGTTCTTAGATCAATTGCGATTTAAGGGTTTCATTCCTTTGTCTTTTCGGTTCTTCAATCAATTGCGATTGTTGAGTTGATTCGCCATCCATCTTACCTTACCAATTAACGTTTCTAGGGTTTCCGCACTTGAAAGGGGTTTTGATCTTCCATTGATCAAGGTTCCTCTCATTACGTAGGCCACTAACAAGTTACAATTCTACCAAAATACATAAGTACAAAACTGAAACCAACTAGGAGAACTCCGAGAGACTAATAGTTAAAAAGACTTCTGGTCAAGGCTATATCCTGAACAGCCTTAAAGCGGTTTTCTCCAAAAGGAAGCAAGATAAACTACTAGGTCCCTAAGAATTCTTCTGAATATGCTCACATCTGTTTTGTCCATATGCATACTGCATCATAGATTTGCCATCACCCCACACTGCTATTATGCTTCACAATGTGGGTGCAGAACTGTTGACGCCTCAAACTTCCCAAAAATCTTATCTTCTGTTCTCTAATAAAGCTTCTTCGATGAGAAAATTTCCTTCCAGTGAGCTTCATAGCTCATCACAAACTGTGAATTGACGATGCCAGCGGTTTGCTAGCTTGCGTAAACATTGTATTAATAGTACTTCTGTCCTGTGGATCTGGAATAGTGTGAAATAAACAATAGTCGCTGGTTATTGTTCTTTAAGTTCTTTTCACTCTTTAAATCTATCCGGAGATAACGCATGGCGACATTTTTTTTTCAGTTACTTTTATTTGGTGGAAAGGTCCATAATTAGATGACACCAGCTCCATTGTTGATGCTAGAGAAAGGAGATTCCGGTTGTATTTAAATATAGGCAGATCATGATTGAGCATTATCTTCCATGGCATGAAGCTTCATCCTGATTAAGCTGAGAGAGAGAGAGAGAGAGAGAGAGAGAGAGAGAGAGAGAGAGAGAGAGAGAGAGAGAGAGAGATTTGTACCTAAGGTATTTGAAGCAATTTATTCATGTTGGGACATTGTTAAGAGTGATGTTTTGAAAATGATGTCTGAGTTCTTTGCTAATGGGATAGTTTGCCAAAGTATCAATTCCACGTTCATAACCCTCATTCCTAAAAAGGAAAGGTCACTCAAGATTAAAGATTTTCGGCCTATTAGTCTTGTGACTAGCATTTACGAGATCATTACTAAATTGCTATCTCGCAGACTCGGTGAGGTATTGGGTGATACCATCTCTGAAGCTCAATGTGCTTTTGTTAAGGGTCGTCAATTGATTGATGCTTCTCTTGTAGCAATTGAGGTTGTAGATGACCTGAGGAGAAGAGGTAGGAAAGGGTTAATTCTTCAATTAGATTTTGAGATGTATGATGGGGTTAAATGGCGATTCCTTGATCAAATTATGGATAGGAAAGGTTTCGGTACTAGATTGGGGAGATGAATCCAATGGTGTCTTTCCTCTTCCTCGTTCTCTGTCATGGTTAATGGGGAGCCTAAGGAGTGGTGTCGTGCTTCTAGAGGTCTTCGTCGTGGAGATCCTATGTCTCCTTTTCTTTTTACACTAGTTGTGGATGTTCTTAGTAGGTTGCTAATGAGGAGTGAAGCAAGGGGTGTCTTAGAGGGCTGTTGGGTTGGAAATGATGGCATGAAGGTCTCTCATCTTCAATATGCTGATGACACCATGCTATTCTTGTCTGAGGGGTATGGTAAGTTTGCAAATGTCCTTACCATTCTTCAAATCTTTGAGATTGTTTCTGGCCTTAAGATCAATCTAACCAAATGTGGTTTAGCGGGCATTAATTTAGAACCTTCAATTTTAAATTCATATGCTGATCTTTTGGGCTGACCTATTTTGAATTTTCCTTTTTCCTATCTTGGTCTTCCTTTAATCCTAGGGCGACCAAGTTTTGGGATTCGGTTATTGACAAGGTGTCTAGGAGGTTAGCTGGGTGGAAGGGTGTGCTTATTTTTCTTTAGGGGGAGAGTCACTCTCATTGAGTCATGTCCGTCGAGTATTCCCATTAATTATTTATCCTTGTTTAAGTTACCCACGGGAGTGGCAGAGCACTTAGAAGGGATAATGCGTCGATTTTTGTGGTGTGGAGTTGGAGAGGAGAGTAAGTCTCAATTGGTGGCTTGGAAGAAGGTGAGTCGACCCAAGGAAGAGGAGGGATTAGGGTTAGGGAACTTGATTATCAAGAATATTTCTTTGATTGGTAAGTGGTTATGGCGTTTTCCTCTGGAGCATGATTCTTTATGGCATAGAATTATTCGGAGCAAATTCGGTGTTAACCATAATGGGTGGGATGAAACTGCAAGTATTTCTACTACGTATGTCAGTCCCCGGAAGTTCATTTCGAGTTGTTTTCACCTTTTTTTAACCTCATGTCCGTTATAAGATTGGAATTGGAAATCGAGTCCGATTTTGGGAGGATTACTGGATAGGAAATTTTCCTCTTAAGGTCTCTTTTTCTCGTTTGTTTCGACTTTTCAGTTTTCATAACGCGCCTATTGCTACTTTTCTTGTTAGGGTGTGGGGCAGGATACCTGGGATTTTTATTTTGTGAGGAATCTCTGATAGAGAGTCCACGTCGGTTGCAGATTTATTGCTGCAATTGTCATCTCTTCGTCCTTCGGATCTTCAATCCGACCGGTGAATCTGGGTTCCTGATCAGATCGGGTCTTTTTTGTGAAATCATTCACCAAAATTCTTCGTCTACATTTACAGATAGATTTTCCTCTTTACCATTTCATTTGGAAGTCCAAGGTCCCGTTTAAATATAAGGTCTTCGCTTGGTCAATGGTCCTTGGCCGTTTGAACACTAATGATTTGAGGCAATGGAGACAATCGAAAATGTATCTCTCTCCAGATGTGTCCGTCATGTGTACGAGAGCTAGTGAGTCTCACGAAAATATTTTTATGCATTGCCCGATGGTTCGGAGTTTTTGGTATAAGATGTTTGGGTTACGAGGGGAGACATCCATTATGCCTCGCAGCATGGAAGAGTTCATTTTGATTAGCCATGTGGGTTTTGGTAGATCGAGGGATGCTTCTATTTTGTGGAATTGCGCCGTTTTGGAATATCTGGATCGAGAGAAACTCTCGGATTTTCAAATATCGTGAGTTGTCGCTTTCATTGTTGTGGGAAAAAGATTACTGTGCAATCTTCTTTATGGGCTAGGAGTGTTAGCACTTTTTCGGGTTTGTCTTTGGGAGATTTAGCTAGAGATTGGAAAGCTGTCATAGAGTAATTTTATATGTATTCGCTATTTTTGGATGTTTTTGTTGGATTTCTTAACCACCTTTCTTTGTACATTCTTACCCTATCAATAATATTTTTTTTATCAAAAAAAAAGTATTTAATTAAAAAATCATATCTTAATTAAAAATACCTAATTATATACTAATTAAAAACTAATTATATTCTAAATAACTAATTATAGATTAGAAATTAACTAAAATTGAACATTATATATTAAACAAAATTAAAGACTACAAAATTATCTACAACCATTTTACTTTAACCAATTTCACCTAATACCTTAATTATTTTCATCTAATATATATATTTTTTACTTTATTAATACCCGATTAAAATTTTAATTATATATTACTTACATAACTTAATTAAATATATTAATATTTTATCTTAATTATTTCACCTAATACTTGAATTAATTTCATCTAATACCTTAATATCTAATTCATGTCTTAATTATATCTTACCTAAATAACTTAATAAAATACTTTAATTAGTGGTGGTTGGATTTAGAGAAAGAAGAAGGTGGGGATGGGTTAGACGGTTAAATAGAAGTCTATGGGTGGATTTTTGGGTTTTGGTAGGTGAGAGGATCGGGTTGAGGGTAGAGAAAGGGGAATGGGATAGTTAGGTATAATTAAGGCATTAATTAGATATTTAGGTAATTAATTAATTAAAGTATTTTATTAAGTTATTAGGTAAGATATAATTAAGGCATTAATTAAATATTAAGGTATTAAGTGGAATTAATTAAGGTATCAGGTGAAATAATTAAGATAAAATATAATTAAGGTATTTAATTAAGTTATTTAAGTAATATATAATTAAGGTATTAATCAGGTATTAATGTAGTAGCAAAAATTAATTAAAATATTCGATTAGATTAATTAAGGTACTTTGTGGAATTAATTAAAGTGAAATGGGTGCATGTAATTTTGTAATCTTTAATTTTATTTAATATACAATGTTTAATTTTAGTTAATTTGTAATCTTTAATTAGTTATTTGAGTTATAATTAGTATGTAAATAGTATATAATTAGATATTATTAATTAAGATATGATTTTTAATTTAAATATTTTTTAACTTTTAATTAATTAGTGGATTAAAATTTAAATTTATTTAAATTAAAAAATAAAATAAAATATTAATATCTTTAAAAAAAAATCCAAGTTCAAATTGTACAAAAAATAAGATTTATCTGATAATCGCATTTTAGGCTCTAAAGTTTATGTGAGCTCGCAAAACGAGTCACCCGTTAGATTTTGACGAAAATCATCGAAAAAGATTCGAATTGCAACAAAAAACCAACTTTAGGGCCCAAATTGCAAAGTTTGAGACATGAGGGATCGTTTTGCGAGCTCACGAAAATTTAAGGGCCTAATATGCACATAACCCCCTTTAAAAACAAACATGGGAAAAGAATGTAAAAGAATAAAAGGAGAAAAAAGAGAGGAGAAAACAACCCCCGAAAGCTAGGAATCTGTGATATGCCAGCATTTAGTCGGGCATTAAATTCATTAGAGCAATAACTATAACCAGTCCTCTGGTTTTCTTGAATAGGAAGGCATAAAGAGCATCATTATCTTCTCATCGTTTGTAAGAACGATAATAATATTGTTGATTGTGTAAATTATTTGATTGTATTACCCACCTCGGATGTTCTTCCAGTTTGACCGTTTGAATTCTTTTGTGTGTGTAACTATTTGATTGTACAACTAATGCAGCTGGTGTTTGGGGCTCTGATGGGTATTGTAGGCATTGTTTCGCCTGATCGGTATCAAGCATAACAGAAGTTTGCATGCCTCATAAACTGTACAAAGAGATTAGTAGCACTTTGAATATATGTATGAGCCCATGTTGGATAATACCGTTGCAGGAGTTGAAGGTTAATCGACATGGAGGACAGGAAGGTTGTCCAAAAGTTGTGAAATGAGAAAATCAGTTTCACAACTTGGGATGCTTTAGGGATTGTCGGAGGGTTATGTAAGCTTGGATTTCTCATTCTTCTTTACTGGAGGGTGTTTTAAGAATGCATGTATGGGTTGCAATTTAGGGTTGGTACTGGAATATCTTAAAGTCTGTTTCCGTCATTGTGCATGTGGGAGATAGCTGTCTTTTGTTTATTGTTAGATGTTGGCCCGTTTCTTTCTTTTTGGTAATTGTTTCATTGGGGGTTGGGGGGGGGGGGGGGAGGGGGGAATTCGTTATATTGGCTACCTTTAAATTAGGGATACGAAACCAATGGGCGGGTACAATTTAACAAACAAACAAAAAAACACCACTAGAAAAATAA
>JAOWAN010000026.1:17960-33356 GCA_028566635.1 Lobelia cardinalis
ATAGATGACCTTTGATTTAATTTTTGTACATTGGTGACTAAATATGAAAAACCGGTATAGTTCAGTGATTTATGATGTACTTTTGCCTATTTTAAAAAATCGAAATTAAAAAATAAAAAGAATAAATTACTGTAGTTACTTTCTACATAAGGTTGCTATCATAATCAAGTAATGCAGAAAATTAAAATTTTGAAATACTCCATTCATTTCGGATAAAAAGTTTACGACCGAAAATCAAACCATCTAACTTTTGTAATTTTAATGCTTTAAATTTTTTTACAAATTACGTTAAAATCATAACTTTTTTCATGGAAATACAAATTATACTTTTAATATGAAAGATTTTCTTTAAAAAAATAAACTAAACAAATTTATAATGCTCTAATCAAGAATACGATATCGTGAGATATTTGATTTTAATATTTAATATGTAAAGTAAAAAAGTATGAAAGAGATAGAAAGAAAATGATGGGACCTATGATATATAAAGTAAAAAGGTAGGAGAGAGATAAAAAGAAAATAACATGATTTCAAATATTAAATATCAAAAAAATCAAATTTATGATCTAAGCATAAGTTAATTTTTTAAACAGAATGAAATAAATAGCACGTCCTTTTGGAACCCCGGGACGGAGCGAGTATTATTTACGCCCACCCTCCTCAAGTCCGCGCACTGTACTCACTCAAAATAGGATAGCTAGGCAAACACCATCCCTCTTGGAATCCCGCCGCACCGGTCTAACCTCACCGCCCGATTCTTACCGACCGAGAAATTTGTCGGAAGCCCATAAAAATCAAAATCATGTACTACCGAGGGTAAGTCAGCTCTTCTTTAATCACTCTTCATATTTATATATCTGTAGGATCCGAGTCTTGTGGTTTTGGTTTCCAAATTGATGTTTGTGTCTGTTTTGGCCTCAAATTCATGCCACGTATTGGTAGGATAGTAACTATGATTACTATTAGTTGCCTTTTGCCCAATTTAGTCGTAAAGTTTTCTTTTTTATTTTCCTGAATTCTTTTGACTGGTCCTTTATGGGCTCTACTGTTTACAAGTGAAAGCACCAAGGCTACAGAAATACTTAATTTATCTATGTATTTGTTTCTACGTACTTGCTTAAGAAAATAGGTGTTATTTGATTAATTAGGAAATTTAGGCCTATAACCTAATGGGTAATGCCATTAACCTAGTTATTCAAGAAGAACTAGGGCTGAGTTCAGTTCATACCCTTTCCGTTTCTTGTTTCTTTGACGTTCGTCGGTAAAATTTTGTAGGATAGCTATTAGACCTGCGCTAGTGTATGAAACTGAGCGTTGGGCCACTAAGAAAGAACATGCTGCTGACAATATGATTGTATGGGAAATGTGAATGGTAAGATGAATACATGGTATAATTTGAAAAGATAAAATTTCCGATGAACAAATTTGCGAAACGGTAAAAGTCGCTCCTGCATTATAAAAAATGAGATAGAATTGCCTAAGATGATTTGACCACATTCAACTTAGGCCCCTTAAGGTACGGGTTAGAAAGTGTAATGAAATCAATCTTAATCAAGCTAGGGGTTGGGTAGACGTAAGCTAACATGAATATCCGCGTTATGGAAAGAGATGAAGGACTCTGGCCTATATGGTGATTTGAATTTGGCTTGTGTGGAATGGCGGAAAATGAGTCATGTAGCCAATCCGAATTGATTGGACCTAAGGTTGAGTTGAGTAACTTCGTCCTTTCTAGTAAGGAATACAATGTTTATGAGTCCTTGATTAGCTTATAATTTGACTTAATAGTGACCCTTAATTAGGACGGAGAAGTGAGTATGTGCTGTGGCTCCTGGTTAACTAACATGTCTCTCTCTAGAATTTGTAACTTTTGGACTTAGAATAGAAAAAACGTGGTAGGGTATCAGTTGGGGTAAAATGTGGGACCGGATGTTCATGTTTATGGAGCTCTAGGTTGCCTACGTCGCTATATAAACAAGCAGAAGCACTAACATTCTTGGTTAAGACAACATTGAGAGCAAGTATTTTAAGCTGTAGCCTAAATGTAGTGGGAAGAATGAACAGAGGGCCTCTGGGAATTCAGAAGGTATATTAACTGATGAAAAGCTCGCAAGATTTGGAGTGATCAAATGCTGTAAGTCACATTATTTGAGGCAGTAATATTCCGACACTGATTCCTATCACCTATGATGGTTGCTTAGGTTGCGTAGGGACATGAGCAAAGGGGGAAGTAATGGTAACTGGTCGCGGTTACTAAGTGTGGTTGGGACCATTACGTATTTGCAAGGGGCTGTAGCCTATAGAGTAGTGTTGTAATTATACATGGTGGTAGCAGCGATTGGGATAAGGAAAAGAGATGATCTCGCAGCTTGCCTACTACAGTAGTGACTATGATACGGCGATGTAAAAGAAAGGGGCTTGAGCTTGCTCGCAGCCCCCCAAACCTAGACTGTGCCCAAGCCCAGCTCAGCCCCGCCAAACCTAGACTGTGCCCAAGCCCAGCTCAGCCCCGCCAATGGTTAGGGTGGCCCCAGCAGGCGGAAGTGACGTTGGGCCTGGGCCAAGGTTTTTGCCATAGGATTGATCTTAAACTGAATGCTAGGTCAACCTGTTGCCCATCCATGCAGCTTGCGTATCTCATCCTTAACTGGATATCATTTAACTATGCATTAAATTACACCAGAAAATTGGTTTGCAAGGAACTGAATTGGGAGTCCTTTTGTTGGAATGTATAACTACTCCCTCTGTTCCGGCCTTCCGGGCAAAGAGTCCACGTTTGAAAGTCCAACTTTTTAATTTTGTACTTTTATCACTTTATATCTTGTGCAAATTATACTAAAATTAATATTTTGATCTACTGATAAAACAAATCATGTTTTTGATATGTAAGAAAAAATTTGGAAAGAAAATAAATATTTATAACTTACACTTTTGAAAGTGGACTCTTTGAATGAAACATCCAAAATGGAGTGTGGACTCTTTGCTTGGAACGAGAGAATAATAGACTACTAACATTTTATAGATGCAAATACCGTAAAAACATTGAAAAAAGGAGATCATATTATATATCATATTCTTTGAGGCTTAAGGCCCAAGTCCAACCATATGCGGAGCCTTAGCACCAATCACCAAGTCTGTTTGTTTCGAGACAGTTTCCTGGCATTTGCAAAAGGCCCACCTCTCAATCGTTCCAAAAGCTCGTCACTTGGCATGAGAGGCACACCCAAGTTGGCCTCGTATGGCCTATTCACCATCATTACTGCCAACGTTACTTCAATAAGATTTGAATGACTCTGTGATGAGAGAACCCTTAACCAATATGTGATTAGGAACCCTTTCTCCAACGAAAACGAAGGAACATTGATTAGTAAGGATTTTAATGAGCGGCTAATCAACCCAACAAGCGCAATTGTTTGAAGAATTGAGAAGATAAAAGAATGAATGCTACTAAACCCCTGGGACGCAATTACCCTAAGAACTCAATAAGGGAATTAATTATTCAAGAACGAAAATTCAAGAATAAATAACTCGGAATAAACATAAATCTCACAAACAAAATTTCCAACAAAGCAAAAGCTTCAAACTTTAATTCAATAAACTCAAAACTTTATTTAATTGAATACAATAGAGGCCTTTATATAGGTTATGAAATTGAAATCCTAAACTAACTTGGAATAAAAAAACTAGTAACTAGTAAATCCTAATTCAACTATGAAAAAGGAAAACTATTAAATAGGAAATCCTAGAATTTAAGGAAAACAATTACAATTAAAATCCTAAAGTAAATAGGAAGATTAAAATAAGGAAAATAAATTAAACAAGGAAATAGATGTTAATAAGGAAACAGTAGCCTAGAAGGAAACGACTTTAGGAATCCTTGCTGAAAAGGAAACTGCCGCTGCCTGCTGTTGCTCCCATTCATCCCGAGCACGCTGATGCTCGTCCTCGAGCATGCCGAGCATGATTGTACTCGCCGCCGAGCAAGTCGAGCTCGCACCTTCTTTGATCCCTTCCTTAATCGTTGATTTCCTCGCCTGTAATCTGTTCGTCATTACTCGCCATGAGCGGAGCAAACCCATTTATCCATTCCTTGGCCTTGAATCTCGTTAATGGACCTGTGAACTAGATTGAATCGGAGGTTGGCCTAGCCGAACCCGCATCATACTCGCCTTCTTGAAAAGGATTTTTTCTCAAATCCGAACAGTCATAAGGATCAATTCCATCAATGGTCGCACTTTTCCCCTCATCACAAAGATCGTCCTTGCTGTTCCCTTGCTCGGAGTAGATACTTAGTTTGTCACCTCGCTGCTCGGTTGGAACGATGGCAATCTCGTTCTTCAACTCGCGTTCTTCCTCGTGTGGTGTTTCTCGATTACACTCCTCAATTCTCTCGGACTTTTCGCAATTTCGTGTCGGGGTGAGAAGAGTTAGAATAAGTTTCTGCCCATCCGTATCCATGCTTGGGATGGTCGTTATTTCTTCCTTCAGCTCGCAGTCCCTCGTTGGCAGTGTTTCTTGCATGCCTTCTGGGATGGCTACCTCGCCCTTTTAGTCGATCTTCTCTTCAGAGTATCTTTCAACTTTCTTTGTTTCGATCCTCGATCCTGGTTCTTTTTGTTGTGAATTGCTATCAACTTTGGAAGAAACAAATCCTCCTCGACGGACCATCTTTATTCTCTCGAATTCTTTGGCGGCAAACACCTTCAATTCTTCAAAATCAATCCCAGTTTCCTCGTCGGGATCTCTAAATGCTCCTCGCAGGGATTTGTGTAGAAACGCAGTTTCTTCGGACTCCGGAATTCTGGATGCTCTCCTTGCTGGACGAGATCGGAATGAGGTCTCTGTTCTTCGCTCCCCAAATCTCTCGTCCTCGTCTGAACCAAACTCGGAGTGCCTGAAAGCTCCTCGCCTTGGTTTACGATCGAACGTGGATTCTGATCGCTTGTTACCAAGCTTCGCATCAATTTCTTGGCTAATATCAGCTCTCATGCGATTAAACTCCTGGGACAGAAACTGTTGCAATTCTTCGAACCCAACAGATTTTACTTCTTTCTTAGGCGAAGACATATTGTATTTTGATAGATATGAATGTGAACTTACCAATCAAAATTAGCTCTGATACCACTTGATGAGAGAACCCTTAACCAATATGTGATTAAAAACCCTTTCTCCAACAGAAACGAAGAAACGTTGATTGGTAAGGATTTTAATGAGCGGCTAATCAACCCAACAAGCGCAATTGCTTGAAGAACTGAGAAGATAAAAGAATGAATGCTACTAAACCCCTAGGACGCAATTATCCTAAGAACTCAATAAGGGAATTAATTATTCAAGAACGAAAATTCAAGAATAAATAACTCGGAATAAACAGAAATCTCACAAAAAGAATTTCTAACAAAGCAAAAGCTTCAAACTTTAATTCAATAAACTCAAAACTTTATTTAATTGAATACAATACAATAGAGACTTTTATATAGGCTATGAAATTGAAATCCTAAACTAACTTGGAATAAGAAAACTAGTAACTAGTAAATCCTAATTCAACTATGAGAAAGGAAAACTATTAAATAGGAAATCCTAGAATTTAAGGAAAACAATTACAATTAAAAATCCTAAAGTAAATAGGAAGATTAAAATAAGGAAAATAACTTAAACAAGGAAATGGATGTTAATAAGGAAACAGTAGCCTAGAAGGAAACGACTTTAGGAATCCTTCACGCTGATGCTCGTCGTCGAGCATGCCGAGCATGATGGTACTCGCTGCCGAGCATACCAATCACCATATTTCTTGATTTCTTAGCCAACACCCTTTCTTTTGCTCGCTTCAGCTCGCTGCCGAGCAAGTCGAGCTCGCACCTTCTTTGATCCCTTCCTTGATCGTTGATTTCCTCACCTGTAATCTGTCGTCACTACTCGCCATGAGCGGAGCAAACCCATTTATCCATTCCTTGGCCTTGAATCTCGTTAATGGACCTGTGAGCTGGATTGAATCGGAGGTTGGCCTAGCCGAACCCTCATTACTCTGACCATAAAAAATATGAGTTGGAGTTTTCACCATACTGAGGTGGCTTCTTAATGTGAGTAGGTATTGTGAAATAAGAAAAGGTTCACAGATTAAGAAGTTCCAGAGCAAGTGTATATAGTGGTGGTTTTAGGATTGAGAAGGGGTCGACCAGGGTGGAAGCTGTGATGAAAAATGGGCCAAGCCAGGCCAGGTGGGCATATGCCTAAGGTGGGCTTATGCCGAGCGCCGAGATTAGGGAACCTTATAGGCTTTTGGGAGGCTGGGCCAGGAGGGTTTAGGGTCGACCTGGGTGGAAGCGGTGATGAAAAATGGGCCAAGCCAGGTCAGGTGGGCTTATATAGGCTTTGAGAGGCTGGGCCAGGAGGGTAAAAGATGAAAACAATTAGGCTGGAGATTGGCCCTTAGAGTGGGCGGGGTTATGGCCGCTGAGCCTCACGTCAGGATTACCATACAAACTCTTTTGGCATACTTGTTTTGGATAGAAAAATAATTAAATTATAACGAAAGAGAAAATGCAAAGAGCCAGACCATGGATCCAGCAAAAGCGAAGACTGCTAAAACACACCAAAACAAATGATGGAAACACAAAGCTGCTTTCCAAACCCTTGTGAAATCCACAAAACTGAAGCGCGTAAAATAACACATAACAACTCCAAACATAGCCCGAATAGAAGAAGATAGCACATGGTCTCTAAAGGTCTAAGAGTTCTAAATATTCCATAACAACTCCACACATAGCCTGAATCGAGGGATGCTGCAATGTTCCCCTCTCACCGCAAATAACTAGCACCATAAAAGACAGGACATGCCACATGGCAGTGTAGAAGCCGGTGATTATGGTCTCATTCCTCCTCACACATAACACTGACGTCGGGAGATAAGGCCTTATGCAGAAGCCGCCGTTGCGGCTCATCATTACTTACGGCAATATCCTTATCAATGAAGTGTTTTGTGTTAGAAGTCTAGTGGTTCGTGTACTTCCAAAGAAATGCCCAAATTCCTTGCAAAAATTTGAGTGTTCATGTAATTTTGCCTTGTAGGTGGTCTTCCCAAACTGTTTGGCTGGCAGGCAGACCTAGAGGCCAGAAATGTCTTCTCTTTTTTATTTTCGGAAATCTTGATTTTGAAATTACAAACGTATGATTTCATTATGTGAATATGGATCTAATGGTCTAGGGTTTCTTTAGAAGTTGAGAGAAGGATGAGAGCTGAAGAGAAGTTAGGGTTTCGTAGACTTGACAAATACTCCCTCCGTTTCAAAATAGTTGGCCTCTTTGAAATAAGAATTTGTTTCAAAATAGTTGATGTTTTACACATTTTTACTACACTTTTCCTAAATTGCCCTTTTATCTTAATTCAAGACTAAGAAGCAATTAGTGTCTCAAAAGTTAATGAGAGAAGAATTTGAAGAGACTTCATGTGTGAAGAGAGGGCAAAAATGGAAAATTAGTAGATACTTAATGCACTCCTTGGTTATTGTAATTAAACATTAAACATCAATTACTGTGAAACGAAGGGAGTAGGTCTTTAGAGTTTTGGTCCCGTTTACAAATATTGACATCCAAGACCAGGAAGAAGAGCACAACTCTGTCCCCATGGAGACGAATTCTGTTAACGTGTCAGAGATAACATTAAATCCCTGAATCAAGTTTGGCCTACGTTTTGAAACTCGACCCACTTGATTGAAAGCCAAGTTAGTGGAACCCGGAAAACCCTAAATATTTGTTCCAACCTAGGAAAACCTTGACTTGTTCTACTGTTAAGCAATATTGGCGGCTCTCTAATAGCTTCTATTTTTGCTGGGGAAGATAATGGACTGAGGTTTTATGATATAGGAAGTTGGTGCAAGTGATCTTGGGCGAGTGGATGGGGAATGGGAATATATGGATGGACCAGAACTCTTGGATTTTCAGAGGCCATTTGTTGATCTCTTCTTTGTTTTGGGAGGAGATTTCCTTTCAGGATTCTCTCTGGGAAAGGAGTTTGGGGGCTTTTAAGGGTCTTCCTTTTGGTTACGGATTGGAGACCAGCTTTTTGCTAGTTTTTCTCTGGCTCTCTTGTTTCTTCCTTTTATCTTGCTTTGCCTTATTTATATCCTTTTCTCCCTTTTCTAAGAAAACCTTCTTTCATCGGAGAAAAAAACCATGGGAAATGGAGATGGTTGGTACTTGTCGGTGCTAGGAATTCCATCATTAGAGGTGGTTTTGGGCCTCTTGGCTCATGGGATTCGAGGCCATGGCTGAGAAAAGGCTCTAATATCAAATACTCCATCCCTCCTCCAAAAATCTTCCCATTGTACATTCAATATATTTTAAGGAAGTAAATTAAATGCTTGTACCATTTTAAAATCACCCTAAATGTTTGCCATTTTTTAGAGATGAGTAGATTATTTTGGGATAGTTAAAAGAAGAATATTGATATGGGGGGAGTAAAACTAAGAATATATTGGGGTCACCAATTGTTTGAGTTAATCTAGTATGTACATACATGGCTTGGAATACAATCATGTGCAAATACTGGATATTGCATGATTTGACATGTATTGTTAACTCGGCAGAAAATCAAATTCATAATGTCAGACTTGCAGCGGCCTCTATTGGTTTTTCAGCTTCTTCTTTTTGTTTTTGATAAAAGAAGAAACATCATTGATAAGAGAAGAAGATACAAAATTGGCGGACAAGAAATCCACCGAAAGTAAAAACAACTTAATTTCTTCTTTCTCTCTAGTCTATATTACTTTAAATGGAAAATATTTCATTAATAAGTAAACATAAATAAATTCCCATTGGTCTAGGAGTCTTGGGGCTTTCATCTTGTATCTTTAGCAAATCTTTGTAGGGATTATGGAGTTACTTTACATTAGTTTTGAGAGGCCTTCTATGTATTTTCTATTTTTTACCGGCATGTTTTGGCCTTGGCGGATCTCTTGTTCTCGTTCTTTGTACTATCTATTTCCTTTCTAATGAAATTCTTCTTTTATCAAAAGATAAAAATAAAAAGAAATAATAAAAAATCATCTGCATACCTTTGAGATGTCCAAATTATAAAGAAAAATAAATTTCTGTAAGAAAATTAATGAATTATGGTTTCAATAGTTACTTGCTAATATTCTACATTTTCTACTAGATTCAATTTTCACTCGGTTGGTAACAAAGTTCCTAGAGGAAGAAGCCAATTTTAAAATATCTGACTTGAATTCTATTGATTTGTTGGTTCCTCAATATTTTATTTTGTGCTGACATCATGATAATTGTGTGTGTTTGTTCTGAATGCAGTAAATACATGGACGCTGGTGATGGGCGTGAAATGGGTCTGAAAAGACAGCGAGTGATGGATCAAGGTTCTTCATATTATGGGACCCCCCCTGCTTCAAGTTATATGTACAGTCCTCCTCCTCCGGCTTATGCTCACATTAGTCAGCCACCTTCTTTCCCTGTTGTCCGTCTTCGGGGTCTTCCGTTTGATTGCTCAGAAGCTGACATTGCCGAGTTCTTCCATGGCCTTGACATAGTTGATGTTCTGTTCATCCACAAGAATGGTAAATTCACAGGGGAGGTCTATTGTGTTCTAGGGTATGCATTTCAGGTTGATTACGCTCTTCAAAGAAATAGGCAGAACATAGGCAGAAGGTATGTTGAGGTGTTTAGAAGCAAGAGGCAGGAATATTACAAGGCAATAGCTAGTGAAGTTTCAGATGCTCGTGGTAGCTCACCTCATCGTAGTGCCCCTAGGGGAAAATCTTCTGAAGATGACTCTGTTGAACACACTGGCGTTCTGCGATTGAGGGGATTGCCCTTTTCAGCTGGGAA
Organism: Lobelia cardinalis; assembly: GCA_028566635.1. Lineage (NCBI taxonomy): Eukaryota > Viridiplantae > Streptophyta > Magnoliopsida > Asterales > Campanulaceae > Lobelia > Lobelia cardinalis. The sequence goes on from JAOWAN010000026.1 coordinate 27,792, forward strand.
GGATGATATTATGGATTTCTTTAAAAATTTTGTGCTTTCAGAAGACTCAATAAATTTTACAGTTAATTCTGAGGGAAGGGCCACAGGAGAAGCATTTGTTAAGTTTAAAAGTGCCGAAGATTCAAAAGCTGCTATGGTGAAGGACAGGAAGACTCTTGGGAGCCGCTACATAGAACTCTTCCCTTCATCACTTGAGGAGTGGGAGGATGCAGTTCAAAGTGGCCGGTAATTATTCTTCATTTTTTCCATTTTCCTATTCCATACTTTTGTTTTATACTAGCTTCATCATGGATTTCTTGTTTTGGTAATTTGACTTGGAACTGATATCAATCAATTTGTTTTGTTATTGTGATAATATCTTGCTTGTTCCGTCAGGTTTTTATTATCTCTATCACATTTATGTAAGATGGCTTGTACTTGGTCAATTATATCTCCATGACATTACCATGAATTTTTCCATGCTTTCATTCCTGCTGGTATAACATGCCATGCATGTATAATTAGCGAAAAATAATGTGTTACTGCGTTAAATTTGGATATCTTGCTCGTTCGTTAGGTTTTTATTATCTCTATCACATTTATGTAAGATTGCTTGTAGCTTGGTCAATTGTATCTCCATCACATCAACTGTAAAGTTTTCCATGCTTTCATTCCTGCTGGTATGCTATGCATGTATAATTAGCAAAAAACAATGTGTTACTGCATTAGATTTGCCCGTGTGACTCTCAGTATTCATGCTTGCATTCCCATTTCCTGGTCTCTATATAATTGCATTTCTCCTGATAATGAATCGGTAACCCCTAGAAGGTGGTATATCCACTCCAAAATAAGTGTTCCATTTGAGTTGATGGGCCAAATTTGATAAGTCATCTGACTCTATTTTAATAAAAAGCTTGTAGACGCAACCCTCTCTTTTATTTCCCACCATAATCATTTTCAAAGGGGACACATGTTTTGGAACACCCCAAAATAGTATGGTGGATGCTTATTTTGGAAGAGAGGGAGAACTGATTACTGTTGTCAAAGGCCTCCTACAACTGGATCCAACAGAATTTGATATCAGTGAAAGTGGATTCATTATGCGCACTTGAAATTTAATTGGACTATTTGTGATTTGATTTGGCCGATTTGGGTATCAGGACTTTGTTGCTTAAAAAAGAAGAAGAAAAGGACTTTGTTAATTGTGCTGATTCGGGTAGGAATTATCTGGCTAAACTAGGATGTTGGATTGTTGGTGTTTGATATGTAATCTGTGTACCATAGGATTTTGGAGTACATGGATGTATCTAGTGTTAAGGTGTATATTTTGAGTTCATGCAGCTTATTTTGTCAAGAAATAGGAAAAACGGAATCAGATCTCCAGCCATAGTAAGGGCACCTGGGTGGGTATTTCATAGAGTTTCGAGATAAAGCTGTTCCCTTCCGCTGTTGCTTAATGTTACTCCCTCCTCATTTGTTTCAGCCACATTACATTTTTTGGTCTGTCTCAAAGGTTTGGCGACTTCAATTGCGATGAACATTAAAGTAGTTACCTTTTCATTTTACTTCAGTTTCGAGTTAAACCAACATTAGTTAAGGTCAAGTGAATAATTAATAGGGCATATGAAGAAAGACAAAAACTTTTTATGCATTGGTCAAGGATCCTCAAACTGTGAGCTTTTGTCTTGTGCGCAATGTAAATGAGACTGAGGAAGTATTTGCTTATGGTGGTTCTTTGGTTGATGATTAGCCAACATGTATAAAGTTCAACAAAATCTGTTTGGTGCTTGGTTGTTGGGTGATGCCAGCCCTCCAACACCCCCCCCCCCCAAAAAAAAAAAAAAAATTGGAAACAAATCATGTCCAAATTTTGACGCTATTGCGGCAAATTCACAAACAGGCATTACATGGATGTACCTTCTCCGGCCATTTTTTTGTATCCTCCATTCTCATTTCCTTTATTTTGAAGAAAGACAAAACTCATGTGAACATGAAGTTGGAATTTTCTTATGAACTCAAATGATCACCCTATATATGAAACCATTTCATATCATCTTTTCATAAAAACATAAACATCATAATAAAAGCTTAATTCAGATTAATATACCTTAAAAGATAGCTATACAAGTGCATGTTCGATAAAGCTACGCTATCAAAAAATTTGAAGGATCGATGCTCTAATCAAAGGAGTTTGGGTAGGTCGAGCTTAAACCTATTTTACATTAGTCCTACTAAACAGTTAAAACATCGATCATTGGACGGGGAATCACAATTGGAGACAAGTTTGTGGTCGTATATGGTATTATCAGTTACAAAGCTAATGTAGCTTGGAAATTACATTTGTGTCGCTAAAAGGGGTGGACGAAATATGACAATGAAAAGGTTACAACATTTTTCTGTAAGGCTACAACACTCAAAAATAATAATTTAAATAGGACAACCATAAGTTACAGAGGGCCACCAAAACTACATGGAAATGCTTAATTAATGTAACAAAAAACACGAAATTCGCAAAAAATTAAGGACATTGTTTAATGTAACAAAAAATCAAGTTCCAACTTATAACCTAATCAGGAAAGTAAAGCACGAGATTTGAACAAATAAAATTTACGTATGAAGTTTAACCTAATCAATTTTTGATCACTTTGAATTGATTGGAAATCTCGAACAAATAAACTGACCGGTCTTTAAGGTGTGTATATTACATCTAGTGCTTGTACGACACGGGTTGCCATGGTACCGCCCCTCGTTATCGGTTATGGTACCAGTAGGGGGGTGATGCATTCGTTGGTCGGGTAAAGGTTTGGTAGCCAATAGTCCCTTCCAAAAAACTCATTGGGTGGTGGTGGAAGACGCAAGTGTACTCTGTGCATGTGTGCGGTCTCTAGGGAGACTAGGAAAAATAGAGATTTTTGGAAAATCAAAAGTTTTTTGAAGGAAAACCTTTTCGAAAACATTTTCGCGAGTAAGAGCATGTGATATCACAAAAGGGGTGGCCCTTTAAAGAGGTAAAGAAAAGAAATGAACAAAAATCTTTTCTTTTCTTTGTTTTATAAGCATGTAAGGTTGATTTTATCTTGCTTAGTATGTGAGGATGATGAAAGCAAGTAAAATGCAAGAAGTAAAGGGGATGGGGGATGAGGCTTATGCCTCGGTACATATATACCCAAACAAATATAAAATGAAAAAAATCTATCTAACCCTGTTATATAAAAAAATTTCCTATGCTCCCCATAAAAATGGTTAAAATAAATCCTCACATCTCTCATGTGTTTACATAAATGAAAGAATATTCTTGGAGTTATTGTCTTGAATCGCCTTGGTACGAATGAGTAGGTCTTACCATCCAAAGATGAGCCCAATTAGGCTTACCAATTCGAATTGGACTTATGCAAAAGCATAGAAAAAAACATATATATGTATAGGCTTTAAAGCCCCAAGTAGCAAGTAATGTGAAGGCACATATAAATGAGCTATAAAGCCCCAAGCAAAACATGGCAAGGTACCCAAGTTGGCCTATAATGGCCCAAGTCAAAGCATGATAAAGCAATTAACGCATAAGAGCATGTAATGTTACAAGACACGAAGAATGATTAAGCAATTAACTCAAGGGAGTAGCATGATCAAGGGATCAACTCAAAGGAGCATAGCATGATTATGTAATCAACTCAAAGGAGTATAGTATGATTATGTAATCAACTCAAGGTAGTATAGCATAATTATGAAATCAACTCAAGAGAGCATAGCATGATTATAAAATTAACTCAAGAGATCAAAGCATGATTATAAAATCAACTCAAGAGAGCAAAGCATGATTATAAAATTAACTCAAGGGAGCATAGCATATCATAAGATAAAGCATGATTAAACAATCAACTAAAAGGAGTGCAAAGCACCATAAGATGCAAAGCATGCAACTGTGAGAACCCCCGTTCTCCGTGCCCTTGGGATCGAGGCTAAAGCTCAATCGAGTTTTGGAAATGGATGATAGTCATCGGGCGCTTTTTGTTCGTGTAAGAACATTCTTTTACGATGTAGGGCATCTCTTCTTGACTATTCAACCTATTCTTCTTTTAAATTGAGAGTCGACATCTTCGTTTGGTCTTAGGCTTCGGAAGTACAATTAACCCTTTTGTGAGATTTCTAGGTTCGGGGGCTTAGTTACGAATTAGGAAGAATAAGCATCACCCAATTCACCCTATATTGGTCTCTAAATGTCTAGCATGCATGCCACCTAGAGGTGAGTCGAGGGATTAACCTAGGTCGGTCAAGGTGCAAGGATACATAAGGGTGAGCATTAGTCTCATTACACTTAGGCCTAAGCTAAGAAGCAATTGAATATGAAAACATGTATGCGTGTTCTAGGCATGTTAGGTCTATAGTCAAGACAAATAGATAGTCACATATTTGTAAGAGAGATGGTTTGGACATGAAAACATGTGATTGATTTTATCCTTTGAAAGCACCTTCATAGTCATTTGAAGACTATGAGGTAAATCTTGATATTCAAGGATTTCGTGTAAAAATGTTTAGAGTTCTAAGCATGTAAATGCATTGCCAAGGTCGAAAGCTCCTATTATCCTTCAATGTCATCCTTCAAGATACATTCTCATAGTCATTGATGAGACTTATACAATGATATCTATCATTCATGGATTTTTAATGTAAATAATGAAAACATTTACAAGGTTCACACAAGAGTGGAATGGAGATTTGGTTTGCATGAAATTCAATCCCAAGATAGGGCATGGCTTTTATGTGTTCATATCAAGAGAATCTTCAAATGAAGATTGACTCTCTCCAATCATAGAGGGCTTTAAAACACAAGCTCACCCACACTTCAAGATCCTTTTGGAGATCAAGTTTTATTTATGAACATAAAGCATAAAGATGTTAATGGAAGAAATCATTGATATTTGAAAGAGATTTTGAACCTTGTGACTATTTCATTCATATTCATGTGTTTTAGAAAACATTCATCATAGATGAGCATGAATGGTATAGAAACATACTTCAAGAGAAAGGAACAATATACATGAAGCATTCAACACATATTCATGTAACTTTATTGGAAGGAGATGATAACATCATGTAAAGACTAAGAAGTCATAGTTCATTCATAACATTCCATGGAGGAAACCAAGAGACATACATGTTTACATGAGTAAGGCAAAGATATAAATCTAGATCTACACTAAAAAACTAGCAAAAGGATGATTACATTTGGAAAAGAGATTATACCTACTTCCATGGGGATGATATTTTGATGTCCAAAGCTATGAAAGAGATGAGGAAGACCTTCTCTTGGATATGGAGATAGAGTAATAAAGAAGAAAGAAGGGGAAGAAGAAGCTTCTTGGAGCATGGTTGCCATTTGGATGGGTAGGCTTGAAGTTTTATTTGTGTTTAGACTTGAGTATTTGAGAGGTATTGGAGGCTTAGACAAGGTGATGCGAGGACGCCAAGGCAGGCAGCGAGCTCGCGAGGACCAGCTATGCGAGCTAGGACGAGACAGCTCGACAGCGAGCTTCAGCAAGCATCTAGCGAGCTACAGCGAGGATATGGGGAGCGAGGAGAACGCGAGGA
>JAOWAN010000026.1:86899-104014 GCA_028566635.1 Lobelia cardinalis
GAAAAAATTTAACACTGACTGCTAAAAGGTATTTTATCAAAATTGTGCAAAAGAGTTCCAAAAGCCCGCTTCCCTCATTATATTTTCAAACAACTGTGCAGTAATCACCTAATAATTAATAGCAACAACATTAACATGATAGGCTAAAACAAAATTGACATATAGTACAATGCATTGATGCAGGGTTCCTAGGGAGAAAAAGAAACAACTGCCACTAAGAGAGTACTGAAACAATATTAGCATAATGTAAAGTTCACTAGAAACTTGAAAATGATAAATACCACTTGAGAGTTGAATTTATAACCAGAAACCATAAAACTACTACACCTGGAAATCAGATATTCATGCACCTCAAATCCCTTTATGGACAAAGGCCGAATCTCATAACCATGAAAAACACTGAATAATATCAAGAATTTACAGGCAGTGATAAAAGAACTTACAGGAAAAATCTCTAAATGAGCTGGCCAAGTAGACAATTTTCTCTTCCCAGGCCGAACAGTTTTCACCACACGATCACATCGAACTAAAAGATTCTTTCCCAGTAACGCATTTGCAATATCTTCTACTTCTAGATTCTTCTCCGACTCTAATATGTCTTTAAGTTCTGGATGATTCCTCAAAAAGCTAACAAAATCTTTTCCCCTAAAGTACTCAACACGAGTCTCCTGCAAAACAGCCCACCTAGACACCAAATCTTTATGATCTCTAACTTTCTCCGCGAATAATTGGAACATATCCTTCTTGCTAGCTTGTTTCTGAAATTGAGAAAGAATTTTAAGACATTAAGGTAAGAGAGTCTAAAGATAATTGAACAGATTAATACCTATGAGCATAAAGAGGAACAGTTTCCATAGATGATTTCATTCAGATAATTATAAACAAATGACATGAAAAGGTGTTAACCAATCAGTAAGTTGCAAACTTTCCATGTTCCACGTGTAATGAATGTAATATGTAGGAAAATTAGGTCAAATAAGGAGACAAGTTATGTGTATACTGGAAGTAAACCTAGATAAAAGATGAATGAAGTTGCATAAAAGCAGTCCAAAAAACTCCAGAAGGATTTTTTTGAGTCTGGGATCACCTCTATAGATGCCAAACAAACAACATGAAGCATGGATGCTTTCAGTCTACTTAGAAGGCAAACATAACACTCCACAGCTGACTCATTATGATGCAATGCACACGATAAATGATTCAAGTTCCTATATGTTTGCATATAAACCACCAATTTATATAGATTGTCTGGCAACATTGAAACATTATCCGCTGCCACTATGATGGCTTCAGTTAGCCTAACATTTATTTTTCAAGTCTCCTTTCCAACTTTCCTTCACTCAGATTGGAAACAAGATTTAACTGAAAATTCCATCCCTGCCCCTCTCTTCACATCGCTGTTTCCACGGCTGCCACCATTGCATTAAAACCAGGCAGTGCCACGGAAAACATAATATTTCTTTTATCCCCAAAAATGAGTCCTATTCTAAAATTCAAATTTTTAGAGATCAATTTAATTTCCAATATTTCTTTAGTTTGCAAAAGCTATATCTATTTTTTGTACGGCATGCAACAGCTAAATCATGATTTAATATTGAAGACCCTTTTTTGGAAAACAACAAATCTCCTCTTTTCTTTTTTTTTTTTTTTTTTGGGGGGGGGGGAGATGGGAGGAGGGGCAAGGGACCAACTACAAGGGATAGTACTCTTTTCATGAATGGAGGTCAAAAATGATAACAAAAAGTATCGGCAACCCAGCATCGCACCACATAACAAGCACCAATATAGTAATATACACAGTGCCAAATATCTATATATATATATATATAAAGGGGGAAAAACACTATTCATTAAATATACATAGCAGGAAGAAAATCAACAATGCATTAGAGTTAATTTAAAATTTAAAAAAAAAAATACATAACCAATGGTGTACATCCAACCGCCAAATTAATATTTGGTAAATAAGTGCTTCAATTATGGGCAAGCAATGTACAGCAGAAAGCATTCCTAACGTTGCCAGAATCAAAACAGGCAGCCTACCATAAAATGGTGATCTATCAAAGAACTTCCGATCAGTCCCTACAAAAGTAAGCCTACTGTTTAACTTTCTTGTATGTGGCTTTTTTAGAAAATTTAAGAATATAATAAAAATAGCACACCTATCAAGACTTCTCTGCTTAAAAGTTAAAACTCCATACACAAAGGAGCAGGCCTGGGCAAACAACGACCCTGACAGCTGAGAGATGTTCTTTTAAGATTTAGCGATATTGTCAAGCACCATCTGAACTCAGACCAACGGAAAGCCAACTTAAATCACAGTAATGCAACAACCTAAAAGTCAATTTTTTTAAAAAAATATTAATATATATATATATATATATACGAAGAAGAAGAAGAATAAGAAGAAGAAGAAGAAGAAGAAGAAGAAGCAATTTTGTCAAAATAGACCATTTAAGGGTTAATCTGTATTGGATATGTAGAACAATAGAAGTTCCTCTTTTAACAGAAAGGATGTACAAGGACAGACAAAATGTCCACCATTGGAAATGCAAAAGCAAAATGGAAAATTAAGGAAAATTAATGAAGAAAATGATACAATTCCTTTCACTGGCACTCCCCTAAAAGCCCCAAAGGCAGAAGCCCTTGAGGAAGGTGCGTGATTAGGGCATGGAGAACTCGATGAAATTTTGGGGCTTTGCGCTGGAAAACTTTATTGGCACCCCCCTTCGCACGTTAAGCTTTTGGAAGAGTTGGTTTCCCTGGTAGGCAACACAAAAGGAATACAGGAGAGACAAGGCCATGAACAACCTTAGCCAAAAAAAAAAAAAAAAACTGCTCTCATCAACCATTTAATAATTTGTAAATCTGGGTACAAACACAGCATCAATGAAGATCCAGTAATCCACCGCTAAAGTAGGAAATCTACTATTTATATAACACTAGCCTACAGATTTGGGTGGCATGTTACAAGCCTCATGACCTCAAAAACTTCAGTTAGTAAGCCAGGACTCTAAGTTGGTGCTATAATGTTCAGAAGAGATCTAACTACACAAATTCTCAATCAAAAAATTGTAGAAACTCTCCATCAAAATTTAATGGAAACTTGGCCACAGGTCTAAAGGTCTATATTTCAAACACATAGAAAGTTCGCCTGGAAGTATGGTATGTAAGACCCAGCTACTATCTTGTGACCCGTATCCCACTGCCATGCAACCCCTACGAAAGTGCCATTAGCAGATACAATCTGAACTTCTTACTTAAACTAGCATTCTTCTCAGCTTATCAAATTGTATTTCAGTTATATCTCTCCAAACATCTTGCAACAGATATCCTCAACTTCTGGGGTGCACAAGAAACTATTTCCTAAACGTTATATCCCCAAAGCTCAAAGTTCCAATTATTTAGTTTCGCCTTGAGAAAATTTGACTAAGAGAGAAGAATAAAGGAGAAAATAAAATATTTAAAAAGAGAACATCATGAACTAACTTCCAGAACATTCTGTTAGAGATCAGAATAAGCCTTGAATAGATATCTACCTCTAACACCCCTGATCCCAGTGGCTCTGCTCAAAATTGTCTCCGTTTCTATGGAAAAAATTCTGATACTGTGTCTTCACCCTATTGTCACACTGATAGTTGTGTGCTAATACACAACCAAAATAAATTTACAGCATTTTGTGGTAAATGTGTCCCTCTCCTCTCTTACTTACAGCGTGATTCAAATAGGCATCAGTGCACCACCTTATCATACTTAATTCCATTTTCTTAAACAGCATCATCTGACATCCTGAGAGTTTTTCACCTTAAAACTTCTCAAGAAGTTCAAATATATACAAATCATAACACTCCAAATTAAAGATTTTTAAGCAATTCCTCCAGTCACCACAAAATGTACCCACCACGTCAATTAGCTACCTTCGGATAAATTGTTCAATAACTAAACATGAGAACTTGATAACAGCGCTTGGCAATCTAACGAGCGGTTTAGAAACTGAAGTACCTCTAATGAAAGGTGCGCAACAAGGGTACGATCATTCCGGTAACCCAAATTAAAAACTTTCGACTCGAGTTCTTCCTGATCTAGATCAGCAACATCCTTAGGTCTAGACAAACTCCAAGAAAATTTGCATCAGAAGTCTGTCGAGTGCAATCAAGATGCAAACAATCAAAAGAACACGAAAACATTCCGACATGCTTTGAACAGAACAAACCAAATGTTCAAGAGAAGAAAAAAAAAAGATAAACCTTTTTTGCAGGAAAGTTTATGCTACCATAGCTCATGCATGCTCTAGCTCCAATCAATCAAAATGGGGAAATTAAATTACAAATTACAACACATTTCACAAATTACCAAAAAACCAAAAGTGCTGTACATGCGGCTGACATAGATCTATGAAACCTTAAAACTCTCAAATTACAAACCCTAAGGCTAAAAGAGTAAAATTGGCGTTAACGAATAGAGAATGGAAGCGGGATGGGAGGTGGAAAACAAACCCTAGGAGGAGTATCACTGTTGGGATCTCTATTGCCACCATTTTGTACGGCGCCGGAAGATCGCCGGACCCGCTTCTTCTCCGCCCCTCCTGCTTTCTTCATCCCACTAACTCTCTCTTCTCTCCTCCGATGACGGTGGGTGGCTACCGGATTTTGATTTGGTGATTTAATGGAAAGCAAACTTTTTTTTTTTGGTACTTCAAAATTTTGTTAAAGGCAACTGTCTGCCTGCCTGCCTGCCTGCCTGCTGTGTAATGTGTGTAACGCATCGATAGGTCACGACAGTACCCGGCCACCCAAACCTTGTCCAACTTGATCGGGTCGGGTTGGTCCCTCCTTTTTCTTTCTCTTTCCAAAAGTTCAAAAATTAAAAAAGAAAAAATGAATCCCTCCCCATTTTTTATTGAAAAAATTTTGAATATACAAACAAAATTAACAGCAAAATAATATACAAATTTTAATGCATTCTATTAATTTTATTATTAATTTTTTCTATATACATAATATTACTTTTTTAGTAATATTTAATATTTAATTTTTCAATAATTTCACTATTTTTTTCTTTATCTCTTATTTACTTTTTATTTTTTAACAAAAGTTTAAAAAATAAAAAAGCAAAAATGAATCCCTCCCCCCCCCCCTATTTTAAAGGTTGAGACTCCAATTTTCGGCAGTCCCCCATCGACCATGTCCTGAGTCAACGTGAATGAGGTAAATCGCATGATATGTATTACAAAAGTCAAGGTGGAGAATTAAATGGATAGACCCATATCTTATTTCGAAGTGACGTAATTTTTCATGTTTTTTTTTTTTTACTTTTTCCCATAAAATTGATTTTTGCTTATAAGAAAGTCAAACTATCATCTAGATTATAGTATCTATTACGGCAATTATAAAAATTTAATTATTTTCAGGATTATAACAACTTTTATATAAGTAAAGTTTCTTATATTACATTCAATTTTTATTAAATAAATTAAACTTAGTCAAAATAATAGTAGAAATGGGGTGGAGGAATTGTCTCTAGTTTTCTCTAATTATATTTTCTATAGTATTGATGCAATTATAATTGTATATCTCTCAATTTTATTTTATTTATATTTTTTATCACTTTCTCCCTCTTAATTTATTTTTAATAAAATCAAACCCAGTCAATCTATGTTCAATGTACATAATAAATTCATATATTGACCATTAACAATGAAAGGTCCTATTTGTGAATGTAATGCATTGTATTTGTAATGCCCCAAAATCTTATAACAAATTAAACTAATCTAATTTATCAAACATAGCACTAAAATAAATTCAATAATCTGAAATACTACTTAAAACCCTTCAATTCAATCATTCTTCAAAAATTTAATGAAAGTTAAGCATCAATTACTTATTACATTTATTCAAATGAAACTTTTAGAGAGTCTAGACAAAACCATAGATAAATGTAGCGATCTAACTTTCTAAATAAAACCATTACACTTTCAATCATTGCACTTCCATCTTCACTGCAGTATTTCTTTCGCTAATCATACACCTAAAATGATAATAAGGGATGAGCTGCGAAGTCCAGCAAGTAATCGTACACAAGATGATCGGAATGGAATCAAGTATAGACATGCACGAGTTTTTATAAAAGGACATTTTAAAATCAATCGAACCTTTTAAAACAATTAGAACGTCACGAAAGATCAATTGATTAAACGATAAAACGATCACTTCAAATCAATCAAACTATAATACAAGTTCAGTATGGCCAACATATTATATCTATGTTTGGCGGAGCAACTATTTGCTAGCATGTTAATCCGTACTAGCGGGACCACTGTCGTTAGGGTATTAATCCTCACTAACGGGACCACTGTTGTTAGCGTATTAATCCCCACTAACGGAATCACTGTTGTTAGCGTATTAACCCCCACTAACGAGACCACTGTTGTTAGCATATTAATCCCCACTAACGGGACCAATTTTACTTTTACACTCATACTGAAACAAGTTCGTAGACACTTCAATCGATGAAAACAAATCAATTAATTTCGATAGGAATAAACTTTCAATGTAAAATCAATCAAAAAATTTCAGTTAATGAAACGAAATGAAACAGTCAAACTTATAAGGACACGTTCGATCCCATGGAACAATTGTCAGTAGTTTTGAAACTCAAAATCGAATTTATAAAACGAAGGCATCTTGTGTAAAATCACTTACCTCAATAACGATAAACGATATCAAAATGGTACTTTTTTCCAATCGAATTGATCACTCGTGCCTAAATATCACATATATTACAACTTAGATCAACATGTACTGCTAAATTACTTAGGGTTCAATCACGAAGACTACATGTGTTAATATGAAGTGATATGGTACTGTTTACAATATGAATATAAGATAATATGAGTTTATGAATTAAAAGGCCAAATTACCCTCTTGATGTGAAAGGTTTTAATGTGATGTGAGGAGAGAGAATGTGATGTGAAAGGTTTAAATGTGAGGAGAAAATTGAGGAAAGAAGAGAATGTGATGTGAAATATTTGAATTGATTTGTGAGAGTGTGTAGATATATGGGTAATAGATGGAAATTGTTTGATATTGATATATGATATTAGATGATATTTTGAGTGTGATATTGATGATATTAGTGATGTTAACGATTTGGTGATATAGGTGATATGTGGTAATGTTAGTTTCGTGATCTGATTCTTAGTAATTTAATTACTAATTTTTGTCTCCTTTTAACTCAATCAAAACTGATTGAAAATCACACCCTTAACTGTGATAATCCATATCCCACATTGAGTGGAAATGGGAAATCGTTGTGGTTTATATGAAGTTCCTTACTACCCACCTAGCATCAAATCATCCATGAACTTTTGGGTCGTCTATGATGGGCCGTTGACCCAAGATGCGGCACTAGGTGTAGGCCAGTTGGTGGGCTAGGTAGCGGATCAAGTTTTCGGACTCGGGTCGTTACAAGTGGTATCAGAGCGAAACTCCGGCCGGAAGTGTGGAACAAAGTGCTGTGCGGGGCAAAGTGCTACACCGTCGGGAGAGCATTGAGAGCCACCTCTTGAATCCTACACTGTCCGGGGGTTCGGTCTTGGTATTAATTCGGCCTTGACGAGAACGTAAAGGATTTAAGTGGGAGAGATTGTAATAACCCATATCCCACATTGAGTGAAAATGGGAAATCATTGTAGTTTATATGGAGTTTCTTACTACTTACCTAGCATCAAATCATTTATGGACTTTTGGGTTGCCTGTGATGGACCGTTGACCCAAGATGTGGTGCTAGGTGTGAGCCAGTTGATGAGCTAAATAGCGGATCGAATTTTCGAACTCGGTTCGTTACATTAACTCTTTCACATTCTTTTTTTCTAAACAGAAACACACACTTACACCACTGCCGAACTACACACCATAAATTCATTCAGTGTCAACATCAATTCCATTTGCTTTGAAAATAATTCACCCACTATGATCATTACTTTGACTCTTCAAAATTCTAAAGTCAGCTGTTCAAAACAAGGAAAAACAATTTACCTCTAAGTACTAAGATGTAGTGCAACGCCGCACCACTTTCTTCTCGCTTCTCCTTGACAGCACAATGAGAATAAGGTTTCGTCCTATGCCCTAACATATCTATTTACTAGCGAATGCGGGCACGGCAAAATATTCGAAATTTTTTATTAAAATAATTTTTTTAATTTAATAAAAAAAATATCGGTGCCCGTGCTCGAGAGTTGTTAAGAAAAACTGAAGAAAAAAAGATGAAAAGGAAAAAATTAAATAAAAAAGAAAAATTATCTATACAAAAAATATTTAAAACAATGAAAGATAAAAACAAAAAAAAAAGAAAAAAAAAACGGGCAGGAGAAGACCAGCCTGCCTAACAACCCATCCTCTCTCCCTCTCTTTCTCTCTCCTTACCGTACAGCAGCAGCAATCAAGAGGAGCGGCAGTGGGCTCTTTGAAATTTGTGCCATACTATTCATTTGTGGTAGGCTCCACTGAGCTTCCATATAAGATAGATTTGACATCTCCGGCTTGTCCATTATATAAGAATTAGGTCATTCCTATGATCAGTTGCATATATACATGATGCTAGCTATTTGCAGAATTTTGAAGGGTAAAATTCATGATAGCGGGCGGATATTTTTGAGAATCCCATGCATGGCTGATCTTAGCATGTCAGACCAAATATGAAGTCAGGTTTGAAACATCCATCAGTTGTGCGCATTATTAAAACATGAATGTCCTCTAAAACTATGTTGTGCTAATTGTTGGAGTTATTTTCGGGTTAATTTACGAACCACTTAGTAGTTAAGTGATTAATAGGAAGTCTACAGCAGCTAGCAACAATATACAGTAACAGATTGAAACAAAAGATAAGCATTGTAGTGTTTAACGATTTGAGCGAGCCTTTTGACTCCTCTTTTCGGCAAAACGAGGGTTTTAGACAACCTTTTCGCAAGAAATCGAGCTTATTTGGGACCTATTATGGCCCACTCTGTGATGCCTAAGTTCAACGGAGGAGGTATGACACAAGAGAAACAGCTGAATATTGGGGGAGGGATGCCCTCCCGAAATTGAATAAAATGGAGATCAAGGTATCTAACTAGGTACGTAAAAAAAAGTTCCTAAACCTTCTGCTGCTCCTGCTCCTGCTTCCTCTATAGTAATTGTCGTGGGGAGACCAGGCTATCCACAAAAGTGCAACAATAGTCGACTTCTCTCGGGAGTCCAGAAACAACTATATCCCTCGATGATTTTTCTTTGACATTGTAAATTACTGCTTTGGATCTGTAATCTGAAATCAAGACGAACTCCTCGTTGCCCAGAAAGGTTACACACAAATGTTCATTCATGTTTTTGTAGAATGAAATCTTGGTCCACGGCTCCTCCATATCATGCTCATTCATGACCAAAACATCAAAATTAATACTGAGATACTGATAAACGATGCAAAGAGACCCACCAACTACCCCGAGAGTGCTGTCCTCCGACTCGTAAAGCGAAGGTTGAGAATTAGGAACAGGGATTGTGCGAATTGTCTCTTCAGTCAAATCAAAAGCAATTAATAGGTCTAAATACGAACTGTATCCCAACCAATAGATAGAGCCATTAAAAAGGACACCATTAGCGTTATATCGACAACGTACGTAGCCATGATCAAGAGGCAAATTTGGGATTTGAAGCGTCTTCCAAGCACTAGTACCAGTTCCACTAGTATTACTTTTGAACGTATAAACATAAACAGTTGTGCAGCCATCGATGTTTATTGCAACAGCCTTTTCGTTGCCAATCCCAAATACTACTTCTATGTTATGAATGGGGGGGTTTGGGAAATACCTTACTTTCTAGAGTCACTGGATTCAGCAAAAAGAGTCTGGCGTCGCGGCCCCATATTCGATCTCGGACCAAAAATAACCCATTGTGAGAGCAGCAAAACACCAATCCCCTATTATAGAAGTCGTCCAGCTGCTCTGTTGCAAAAGCAACCGGATCATCGCGATGAGTAGTACCGTGGAAGTCGACAACGTAGAAAGAAGTTTGATTGTGGTTGTAAACAAGGGCTTTATAGGGGGGGTTATTCAGAGAGAGGTTCAGGCGGGTTCGAATAAAACAGGGTTGGGATAATAGGTTTCTCCAATGGTTAGAGACGCACCTGAACCGGCCGACAGATTTTGCCGGAAGAGGGGTGATGATTTTCAGAATGATTTCGTCCGGAAGGTACAGGTTGCCGCCGCCCTGGAATTGAAGATCAAATATAGATTTCTTCATGCCGGAATTATTTTCACAATTTGGGTTTCTTCAAACTTGATGCCCTAATTTTAGTTGGGCAAGCCATGTATAACTTTAGGGTTGGTCTATATATATAGTAGTAGTAGCACCATATAAGGTTGGAGCAGCAGAACACAAAACCGGTTTTTGATCGATTTCCTTGCAGAACTCTCGGCCCAAATTAGAATTGAGGTTACCAAATTAGAACGGTATATCATCTCTTTTGGGATTGTTTTCAAGAACGTATCCTAAAATTTAGAGTTTTAATTGAATTAACCATAAAATTAGTGTGCCTATTATCATTTTGGCTCGAGAAAGGATACGGTACTATTTCTTCTTTTAAAAAAGAGATGTGTATTATCATTAATTAATCGATTTGAATCCTTTTTTTTTTTTTGGGTACAGGCAGAGGTTTAATTTGTAAGTTAATGGAACATGAATTGACCTCAAAATACAACTGTGTGTTACGATGCACCATTCAGCATATTAATGTAGTAGTCTTTTTCACAGAAGTTGATTACTCTGTACAAATGCATACGGTTAGAACTAGTGGTTAAAGCTCATGCAAAGTCTGAGGGAATATTTGGCATGAATTATGGTTCCGCCTCATCTTGCTAATTAAAGGATGTCATAGATATCTGTCCTAGCTAGTTCCTTGTCCCGCATCACTTCCTGGAGATCTGATAGCTCTTTCAAAGTTAAAACAGAGTTTAATTTGCTGAAACCATCAGCCTTTTTCGACCTGGAAAGATGTGAAAAAAAGAATGGGTGAGGTTCTTTTAAGTAAGGAGAGTGATATTTGCATGCATGTGCACAAAATTAAGGATACCACCTGATACCAATTTGGAAGCAGAAGACACTGTCCTTCCGCGTCCGAAAAGGACTCCAAAGCATTTAGGAGATTTTGTTCATTAATTTGTTATGTCCTATTATTATAACTATTATTATTCTATCTTCCAGTATTTTAATTATTCCTTTACATTCTAGGATATGGAGGCTAGCTAAGTAAAGCTCTCTATATATTGTAAGTTGCAGACTCTATTGGCATTTATGAAATAGACTACTGGCTTGTTGCCCAAACCTCTTCTCTCATCCCCTCTTCTTTGGAGATCGCAACTTCTCAAATTGTTGCAACGATACCGCTGGGTATCACCACCATAAAAATGTAATAGCTCTCAACTGATAAGAGTAACAATTATGAAAATAGTTAGATACTTTCATCCTAAACCTTGCATGACGGCATCCCAAACCTTACAGTTTTGACTGGTAATGATGTTCCAAAGCATCTTCACATAAAAGTTGAATAAGATTTCAAGTTGATGAGTTTGGCTTCTTCTTTCTGCAGTAAACAGATGATAATAGTCCTGGAAAGAACATAGTTCTAACCTGGAAGAAGACAATTACTATTGCTGGAAGTACATGATAATGACCAAATAATACGTGAAATTTATAAACCTTCGAGTAGTTGGGGAAACCAATAAGTAAAATAGAGCACATGAAGAGGAAAATAAGGACCATTGTGCGTCCTTCTTCTACACAATTGAGAAATTCTTGCATACTAACCATCTCCCACTCAAAGAGGATCGATCAGTTGATGAAATTGAGCTTCTGGTGTGGTTATGTAAAATCCCTTCGTCCCTTTCTTGGAACACAACTCAAACAATCTCTACAGAAATCCATCTAGAAAGCTGGCAACTAAAGCAGGTAAACAATACCCCCCCCCACCCCTGCCCGCAAAGAAAAGAAAAAAAAATCCTGAATATTCAAGCGTTTTGTTTCGTCCAACTTAATGTTGATTGTTGATTCAAACCAAGGGCAAGCTTCTTTCTCATTTTTCGATTAATTTCCCTCAAAGTACAACACAACACCTAAGAGTAAGTGTCTAAATAGTTTCTGACAGAGTGCTGAAAATCAATAAAGAAAAGGTCACTTCCACTGGATTTACCACCGAAGGTCCAAGGATACCCACCTGTAAAAACCATGTTTCCCCACCCAAGGCTTCTATGATTTCTACATAGACTTGATGCAGCCACCAGAGAGAAACTTTTGACATTTCAATTTACTTTTTTCCTACGTATCTCTAAACCACATACATTGATGAGGGGTTGTGCACAAAAATTAAAATCCTCTCCCAAGTTATAACGAATCAATCACAACATTTAATTAGGTACTCCATATTTTCAATTGCTTATACATTCGGTTAACACCTACTCTAAATTCTAATATCCCAGCAATAATAGAAATTAATAAGATAACAAATGTAAGACAGCAGTTCAAAATTCTAATAAAGTACTGGAAGCTGTTAAAGTACAAGCAATAGGAATCATATGATATTTGATAAGCAATACTATCGAAATGTTCTGCCAAGTTCGTAACCATTTTAAAAATTTCGTTAGACAGTCTCCAAGTGATTGAGTTGAGTATCGTTGGAAGAATATAATGTTGTTCGCATATACCTCTCTTTCCTTCTATATTTACTACTCGTAGTTTGGTTAATCACTTCAGTTCAGAATAACAGGCACTCAATATTTTCCATTGCTTATACATTCGTTAAACACCTACTCTAACATCCCAGCAATAGTAGAAATTAATAAGATACCTAACGCATGCAACCTGCCTTGCCAATATATAATAGTTCAAGTCGTGCACACATTTGTGGCTTTAAGTCAGAATGTGTGGGGGACACTGTTCAAATTTCTTCTAATGGACATACTACAATCTACTTTATACCTAATAACGAATGTTTACTCCATCCTCAAATTTCTTAGTTCACTGTCGTACACAAGATTATATTCTTGTTTTGCATAAAATGACACGTTGGATTTTGTCACCATTAGTCCTTACCACTATACCCAAAAGCGAATAACAATGTTGCCAACTATCTAATACCTTAGAGTATTAGACTGACTGCCATGTTTCCTCGTACACCAGATTCCATTAAACCAAAATGAAATGCCATTTTGACTTCTAAGCATAATCTTGACGAGTTCTGCTAGAAAAGATAAGCAACAATCTTGATCACAAGTGTTTGTCACCCACTACCTACGTGCTTAGCGTTTTGAAATTAATATGGTTATCATTAATATAAATTGATTCTGTGATCGAATTTATATTAATGATAAATTCTAGTCATTTATGCAGCTGTCAATGGATTCTGTGATCGAATGCCACCTGAATCTCGTTGATTACGTACGGAATTTCCTTGAGTCTTTAAAGTTATTGCTTTAGGCAAAGTCAATTGATCTTGCTAAAAGCTAGCCCAAGAGAAAAATGGAGATAAGTGAAGGAAGACTTTATGGAATAGGCTATACTTTTTCCCAAGGTTGGCGAAACAATTATTTGGCTACGCGCTTTGCTCTAACCGAAGCTATAGCATTATTTGCCCCAATGATTTTCTGATCTAATTCATATTCCGATTAAAGAAAGAAGCGAAAGAGTTGACACCGATGTTATACTTTTCTGTTGAAAAATTCCCCGATTTTTCCTCCACGGCGATACGGGGCTAAAAGATCGACTACTTTAATTCCGGTTTCAAAAAAAGCAAAAAAAAAAAAAACTAGTCATTGGGTGAGTGATCAGCTCTAACTGCAAGGCATACAAACTGAAATGACAATAGTAATCTTGTACACAAGTTAAATAACTTTGATATGAAACAGCTCAGTAGAAACGATGTACAGTCGAAGGTCCAGCATGTTTGTGCGTTTGTGGAGCTATGGCCTGTGACCAAAAGGAAAACTAGTGTCCTTATAATCAGACTCCTAGTGCCAAAAAGAAACAATGACACAAAATCAAGACAGCAAAACATTAGGAATAAGTCATCCACTTTCATATCTAATGATGTTGGTCCTGTTGGAAAATAACAAAGAAGCTAAAGCTTTATATCTACTCAACACTTCCTCAAATCCATTGCATAACCTCTCATCTGGATAAACACCAGCCTATTACTATAACTAGCAGAAGCTTTCTGACCACCAGTAGAATTCCAGGCTTCCGTTCACCAGTAGAGGCCTTCTTTCCACCGTTTCAAGTCTTCCATTCACTAGTAGAAGCTTTCTAACCCCAAGCAGACTCGGGAAGCCTTCCCTAGGCTTTATTCAAAGCCTTCCGTCGACTTCTTATTCTTACTAACATTTATCAGTTTACTACATAATTTTCTGATCCTCTTTGACTTACATATGGAACATTCACATAATTTCTATTACAGGCCAGGCTTCATAATCTTAGATTGGCAAGATATTGACATGATGATCACTTCCCCACCACAGGCTAATGACACATATTCTGTTGAAGCTGCTATTCTTGCTGGCCTTGACATGGTTAATATCCTAAAAGCATAGCTGTTCAGCCTGTTCTCAATAAATTCAAGGAAATTATTCGGTGAATCCACCTGTCGTTTGTGCATTTCAGGTAGTGGGTCCTTATGTTGCTGCTGAATTTATCAATACTTTGACATCTCTAGCTAGTCCATATATAAGAAGGTCATTCCCATCAGTTGCATAGATCGACGATGTTATTCGCAGAATTTTAAAGATTTAAATTCAGAGCGGGTGGGTCTTTTTGATAATCCCATGGCTGATCTTAGCATGTCAGCCAAATATTGGAAGTCAGGTTAGAAACATCTGTTGTGGGAATTATTAAAACAAACCTGTACTCTAAAACTAAGTTGTACTAATTGCTGGAGTTTCCGGGTTGATGTATGAATCGTTTAGTAGTTAAGTGATGATTAAGAAGCTATGAGGAAATCCTAGTTCGTTGCTCTTGAAGACTTAATGAACAATCTTGTCTCTTGTTGCATGCAGGAAGTAATGCCGATGATTGGGATTGAAATGTGGTGCTGGTTGGACTATTGACAAGCACGGTCGACAGCAGCTAGCAATAACTGGAACCAGAACTCTTGGCGGCAGTAGATCAGCCGTTGACTCTACCAAAGAAGTCATCTACATGAAAATTTTTAGTATTTTTAGATCATGCGGCGCCTCGAAGAAATTCCAGCAAGATTGATTTTATTTAGTGTCTTTCACAAGGAAACTGAAATATTAAATTCTAGGAATAAAGTTACACTTACAACATACAGTAACATTTCGAAACAAAAGATAAGCATTGTAGTGTTTAAGCCAGAACAGAGGAGGTATGACACAAGAGAAACAGCTGAATGTTGGGAGAGGGATGCCCTCCTGAAAATTAAAAAAACGGAGATCAGGGTATCTAACTAGGTACGTAAAAGATAGGTTCCTAAACCTTCTGCTGCTCCTGCTCCTGCTTCCTCTATAGTAATTCTCGTGGGGACACGATGCTATCCACAAAAGTGCAATAATAATCTACTTCTTTCGGGAGTCCAGAAACAACTATATCCCTCGATGATTTTTCTTTTATATTGTAAATAATTGCTTTGGATCTGTCATCTGCAATCAACACGAACTCCTCGTTGCCCAGAAAGATTACATCTAAAAGTCCATTGTGTTTGTGGAATGAAATCTTGGTCCACGGCTCCGCCATATCATGCTCATTCATGACCCAAACATCAAGTTTACTGTATTCCTGAGAAACGATGCAAAGAGACCCACCAACTACCCCGAGAATGCTTTTCCACATCCTGACAATAGGAGAAGGAATTGTGCGAATTGTCTCCTCAGTCAAATCAAAAGCAATTATTACGGGCGAATACGGAACAAGATGGGTGAATCCCAACCAACATATAGAGCCATTAAAAAGGACACCATTAAAGTTATATCCATTACGTACATAGTCATGATCAAGAGGCGAATTTCGGATTTGAAGCGTCTTCCAAGTACTAGTACCAGTACCAGTAGTATTACTTTTGAATGTATAAACATAAACAGTTGTGCAGTCATTGATGTTTATTGCAACAGCCTTTTCGTTGCCAATCCCAAATACTAAGTCTACGTCATGAGTAGGGGGTTTTGATAACTTTGGTATCGCAGAGATCAAGAACTAGAGAGAGAAATAATGGATTTTATTCTATTGAATTGATTTGTTGTATATAATACAGAGTATCGTTTGTTACACAACATATACGCAATATAAAAAAAGAGAAGATGACAGTTAGATGACAGCTGTCATCTAACTAACTAACTAACCAACCCTCAAGACATAACAAAGTGACACTTAACACCCAGAGTAAGTCATCTGATGGGAGTCATCTGACTGAGTCATCTAATGGGAGTCATCTGAAGGCTAACTGGAGTGTTAGTTTGGAAAATTCCTTAGTTTCTAGAGTCCTTGGATTCAGCAAAAAGAGTCTGTCGACTCTGACACAATCTATTGATCCATCTCCGACCAAAAATAACCCATTGTGAGAGCAGCAAAACACCAATCCCCTATTATAGATGGGTACATGAAATCTGATCAGCTCTTTTGCAAAAGCAACCGGATCATCGCCATGATGAGTCGTACCGTGGAAGTCGAGTACGAAGAAAGAACTTTACTCTCCGTTGTAAAAAAGGGCTTTATAGAGGGGGGTTATTCAGAGAGAGGTTCAGGTGGGTTTGAATAAAACAGGGTTGGGATAATAGGTTTCTCCAATGTTTAGAGACGCACCTGAACCGGCCGACAGACTTTGCCGGACGTCGGGCGAGGATTTTCAGCCTGATTTCCTCCGGAAGGTACAGGTTGCTGCTGCCCTGTCATTGAAGAAGATCAAATATTGATTTCTTCATCCGGAATTTTATTTTCACAATGTGGGTTTCTTCTAAGGGATTTTTACATTTTAGGCTCCAATGTTTTCGTGGAAAGACGAAAAAGACCCCCACGTTTGAGTAATTGCCGTTTGGGCTCTATGGTATTAATTTTATAGCCAAAAGGGCCATTTTGGACGGAA
>JAOWAN010000026.1:109056-119923 GCA_028566635.1 Lobelia cardinalis
TTCTTGTAAGACATCTCTCTCATTGCACCATTATATTTCATCCCTTGTTTGTTACATGTAAACGACTTTGAAACTAATACACCAGCTTTGTTATAGCGTGTTCTCGACTTTCTAACACCAAATCCGACAGACTTACCATGCATTTTGTAACAATCCCATGCTTCATCTTCAGTCTCAAACGTCCTGCCTACTAGACTAATCTCTGAATATAGTACATTTAAACAATGAACATGTCAGATATTTATGATGAACATAGAATATATTACAGACAAACATGCTAATACATGTTTCATTTAATAATACAACGTCAACTTAAGAATACAATGAATATAACCTCAATATACGATGAACATACTGCAAAATCATTTGAACATGAAAATTATTTAACCTGTATTTTCAACAATTTGCGTATCTCCATTGAGGTTGTTTGCAACATCATTTTCAGAATTAACTTGATTATTATCCTCTCCGGTATCTTCAATTGAAGTAGAAGACGAATGATCCCTACTTGAGCAAAGAACCAGTGCCATTGAATCCACAACAATGGTTGTTTCGTTTTTTGAATTCAATTTCGTTAGTTATGAAAATGAGAAATATGAGAGACTACCAAGCGGGATTTTAAAAATTCAAATTTAAACAGATATGAAATCAGTACATAAATCAACAAAGATTTGATTTTATCTCTTAACATAAATAACATAATAAGCCGGAAATTAAGAGATTTTATAAAGAGTTATAAATAAATAGGATTCTTCTTATTTTCACTGTTACTTTCTACCTTGGGCGAGTGGGTATCACGCTATGGATTGGCGCACAATGTTCTGTGCGCACAGGCGCACAGAATAAATTTCAAATCAAATCAGGCTTCAACTGACGGCGGTTCGGTTACTGTTCAAAACATTTTTAAACTGTACGGTTTGATTCCGTTTGCAATTGCGGTATTTCAAACCGAACTGATATCAAATATATGTATATTTTTATATATAACTCATATATATTTGTATATTTATATATACCTCTTTTAATTAAGAGTTGCTTTTTTTGGGCTACATTTTCTTTTTTCAATTAAATGAACTTATAAATTTTAAAACTTTTAAGTTGTATTGTGTTAAGTATTATGTAAACATACATCAATATTGGGTTATTTTTTAATTTTTATTACGAATCTAAGGTTATTATGTTAAACATAATTTTTGTTTTTTAATTTTTATTATAAATCTTATGTTAGATTTAGTTTTTTTTAATTAACAAGATTTTCCCTAAATCGACAAATCGAATCAAATCAAACCGCAATTTATTGGTTCGGCTTGATTTTCAAATCTTGTGATTCAATTTAGGTTTGAAAATGTCTAAATCAATAGGGTACAATTCAACTTGTAGTTTATACGTCAAACCGAACTGAACCATTGCACTTCTAGTAGCAACAGAGGTAAATGGTTGGAGGACAATTTACCCTCCGGTCCCTCAGCTTTTATTCGTTACCCACCTGATGTTTTTGTTTTTAATAAATTTTCCCCTTTAAGTTCTGCTAGTAGACATTGTAAACTTGATATGTTAAACACTATCATTTGGACATAGACATTTATCAAAAGTATAGTTCTGCCCCGTTATCTTTTGAAAAATATCCAAATGCACTTTCTAATGTTCATTACTAAAAATGTAGAAATAACTTTTTTAGAAGCAATTATAAGGCGGATAAATTCGTTCGTACCAAAAACTCTTGTAATATCTTTTGTAATCAGATTATTTTGAGTAAAGCTCGTTGAATAAATGCTACTATGAGTTGTTATGTTCATTAATATTGATTGCATAAATACTACTTAATAACTGTTTTACCATTTTTAAGCATTTGTCGCTAGTTATTGCATATTTTTTTCAAGCGTTAATTTGTTATGGGGCATCGCTACGCACACAATGGGAATCTTTCGTGCCTATAAGTAGTTTCTCCGTGACACGGCGGTAGAAACTTTTGAATATTCTCTTTCCTCGCTTTAATCAAACCTATTCATTAGTTTTTCCATGTCCTGCATATCAATCACATTCTCGTGACGATCCAAAACCATGTAAACCTGCAGCTATCGCAAGGTATTGCATGCTCAATGCCCCTTCCGAATAACAAAAATATTAGTACAAGCGAGAAGCTGACAATACAACATCATTAATTTCAATATGAGAATCGGTTACGGTGCTTCAGGGGCGGAGCCAAAATTCGCCCGATATGGGTTGTTTTCGAAAAAATAATTCGGATCAAACAAGTAGACAGGTGGGTCGGATCCACCAAAATCAAAATTAAAGACAAATGCTATATTAGGGTAAATCATTTTTGAAAATTTTTCAAATTAGGGCAAAAAAAAAAGGTGGAATGAATCAACAATGTATACTATAAAATGTAAAAATGAATCCAAGAATTCAAAATGACCCAAAAGTTAATTTTGACCAAACCAATACCTCTTAGTGGCTCGGCTCAAGCTGAAATCGTTCAGCGGGAGGGGACGGCGATTGAGCCCCACATCTCTGGAGTCCGAACGATGATTGAGTCTGACGATTCCTCTGTTCGTTCTTTCTTCCTCAACAGGTGGGGGCTAAGGGTAGCCCCCACCATGCCGAAAATTTTCCCTATTTTAGTACTACTAGATCGATGTCTTTAATGGCCGCTTCGTCCCTCTGCCATCTTCCCCGTTTACTCATTATGACCGAAGAAATTTTAATTTTTAATTCCTAATTTTTTTTTCAAAATCATAAATTCTTGATTCATTCCAATTTTTTAATTTTAAATTTCTCCAATCTATCAAGAATAGAATATTAAAGATTGATTTATCAATTTTTTCTAATTCTTGATTCATTCCAATCTTTTCGATTCTTTTTCATGATATTTTTGTTGAACCGATAGTGATAATTTTGTGTATAATTATTATTTCAAACCCGAAAATTACCCCCCCCCCTCCTTTTTTGTTATGGGCGGTGCCCCTAAACCTCCGTATAATTTCGCCCCCACCTCGAATGAATCTTGGCACTGCCCATGTCGTGTACTCCTCAGAACGCTAAACCTTGGCTGCCTCGTTTGTTTTGATTGTGTTGTTATTTTTGCGAAAATTCAAAAGAAATAAATTTAGGTTATAACATAATCAGCGGAACTCAAATGTAGAAGATAATCGGGGGGCGGAAGTTTCCATTTATCTCGACAAATACTCCTACTCTTCAGAAATTTTTCGCCACGGTGGATCGCCCCGACCTAGCTCCACCTCTACGTTGTTCACCCAATATAAAGAAGGTCGTTAAGCCACAAACAATTAATAGAGTAAATTAGGCCATTTAATTAGCAGTTCAAACGTCTACAATATATAGGGATTAATTAGTAGTATTGCAGGGAGGATTGTTAATCTTAAAAGTGTGTATTTAATTTTTTTAAGTTAAAAAAGGTGTGAATATATACTTTATTAGTAAGAATATTATAGTACTTATATTTAGAATAATTTTTTAAAATAGAAAAAAAATGTATACTTATCAAAAATGGAGTTAACATATAACATCACCCTTTTTTTATTAAAAAATTAAATATAAAAACATGGGAATACAAGTAAATATATTTAGAATTTTGATCAAAAATTAAATAATATATAAAGTAAAAAATTAGAAAATATTAAAAAATTGGTGAAATCTTTAATATAATATAATATAATATGATCACATCAATATACAATACATATGAAATTTATGATTTGAATATGATCATGCTAAATGTCGCCTTCAAATTTACTACCATCCCTTTTATGCCAAAAGTACCCCTTGTTGCAAAAACAAGAACTTCCGAACTTTACTATAGTTGCTAATGGTAGATTCTCTGTGTATTCTAACGCCTCGATAGCATGCCCAAACTTTCCAATAACACCTAACTATTCCCAGATAATGCTCAATACATGAAGAAATATCATACTTGGTTTATATCAAATCAAAAAATGTAAATCTCTTCCATGGCATCAGCAGTGGCATAGCCCCCAGAACAACAAGAAAAGTTTTTTTATTGGGTTGCACATGCTTTCTCATCAATTCAAATAATATCAACCCTTCATCACTCAAGCCAGTAGTTGCATACCCATTAATTATCAAGTGTCATATATCCATGTTTCTATCTTATTGCATAATTGTTGAGGGGTTGCTTGGAAGTTGTCCGGGGCAGCGATGGTGGTTAGGGTTTTAAGAAAAGGGATGGAACGAGAAAAGATGGTAAATGGACGTGTCGTCGAGAATGAAGCGAGCGAATCACCATTAGAAACACCGCTTCTTCCGTAGCATTTCGAAAAATGAATCAAAGCTCCGACATAATGGAGAAGTACGAGAGAGATTTAAATTTTCTTTTTTTTAACAAGATAAATTTGATATTAGGAAGATGATAGCGACAAAATTAGCGACGACATTCATCAACCCACTTTGAATGTTAAAAAATTGAGACTTAATTTGAAACGAACAACTAGGAGAAATGATCAATGTGGGTTGATTCTAAGTGGTAAGCGGCTTGAATTTGTTTAAGGGGGGTTTTAAGTTTGAGTCTCATCGTATGCAGAAAATCCCCGCTGGGAGACTCACCCACCAATGTGCGACCCGAGTTAAACTAAATTACTAAGTACATAGTTCTTTATACCAATAAGCAACCAAAAAAAAAATATATAGGAGAAATGGAGTTGGGATGGAGGGTATAATTGGCATTACGCTTTTAAAAAATATTACCCTGTTTGGAGTCCATGCCCACCCTCAAAAACTGTCTCGCTTAAAACCCCGAACTGCGCTCCTCCCCACTGACCACCGGGCGGCCATCCCATACCGTTCTTCCGTCCTGTACCACCAGCATCTCCCTACTTGTCCCGCAACCAAACTGCAATTCGCCACACCCATTCCGTAGAAATCCGTTTTAGGGCCAAAATTACCCCCTCCTCCTCTTCCTCCACTGCTATAGCCCCGAACCGGTCACTGCCGGAGTCCAATTCAATACCTATTCCACTCCTCCTCCTCTTTATTTACACCCGCCGCCCTCACTGTACTCAGCTTCGTCCTCCACAGCTGCTGTCCTTGCGGCTCCAGAGAAGCTTCAGGCGAGGGTACTATCTCTCTCCTATTTAAAACAGACATTTATTTACCTGTTTGTGTGCTAATCATTTACTGTAAAATCAATATAATGTATTTGTTAATTAGTTTTGAGCAATAATTTGCTAAATTTGTGTAATCATTTTCACTTACATTTTCCAGAAATTAGCCAAAGTACCAGACAACTAGGTAGTGGTTATCATTATTTTCCGGAAAAGGTTTTACAAAGTTTCATTTTTGTAAATGATTGTCCTTGAAATCATTTTTCGTAAGTAATTAGAAACAAACGGAGCCTAACATGATTGCAAGCAACATTACCTACGTTATAAATCAAGCTGAATTCAAACACATTTGCACCAAAGCACTGATCTTTTTTCAGCTCCTTTTGTCGTTGCATTAGATACATTTTTCCCAAGTTTCTATAATCCTCTGATATTACTATACCGCAAGACACTAGTGATAATTACTTTCAAAACCTGGTGTTCAAATCTCTCCACAGAGAACCCTGAGTAGTAGAACAAAGACTTCACAAAGTGTGAGGTCTCAAGTTTTATCCCTTACCATGTTTTCTCATAACCACCCCCCCCCCCCGGAAAAAAAAAATAACCGTGTCTCCGTACAAGTATTTAAAACTACTACCTCTGGACTCCCCACAAAGAACACCAACTCATGAAATAAGGAAAGTATAAGAAAATCTCTACACTAAGTTTTAGTTTTCTAATACAACCTTGGTGCAAAATGTCTGCCCTTTTCTATTCTTGATCGTGTACATAAAAGGACACTTTTGAAGGGAGTGAGTAAATTTTCATTTCCACAGATTCCATTGTAGCATTAAAACTACATCTATTTGTATGAAATCCTAATGCCGAAATAGGTGTCCTCTTTTGCTGTTGCAGAATGAGTGTTCATTTTCTAATAAAGTGACTAAAATCACCTTTGCCTCTCTACACACTTCATTGGCCACTTATAATGCTATAATGGTAGCACTAAGAGTGATCATGCACATGTGCCACCGATATTTCTTATGTTTGAAGACTTCCCAACATTCTTACCTTTCGTGAAAAACTCAAACTGGACACTCATATTGGGAGGAAGGGCGTATAATCTAAACTATTATAAGAGAGAAGCCCGAAACTCACTTCATTTTTCATGCCATGGATCATCATGAGTTTCATGACTCTTCCTCGTGCTGCCACTTATTGTCTAATAAGGATATTCGCAGCATCACCCCATGAAAAGCATTAAGATGGAGATTAAATAGATTTGTGGAAATTGAAAATATAGCAGGCTGAATGTGCAAATATGGCAAACATTGATATGAAAGAGTTTCGTTGTTCCTAAGATTTAGAAAGAATCCTTCTCATGGACGCAACACAAAAACCACTTTGATCAATTGTTTTGTAGTCATTTGTTTTCCATGTTCAAAATCCCCTTTTTACTATTAGTGGAATTTACTTGATGATAAAAATGATTAAATTCTCGTCTATAGGGGATTAAGATTTGTCTTCTTCTTTGTTCTTTTTTTGTTGTCAATGTGACATATCTTCTGTACAGCAGGTTTTTGCCCATTGCGAACCCTGACTAACCCGCAGGGGAATAGCCGTTCTGGATATCAAAGTGTGCACGTTGCAACTATGCCGTCAGAAAATGCAGCAGCTACTCTCTTGATTCGTCACCTTCCTGAGGCTATTCCTGATGACACACTTTCCCGACTCTTCTCCCACTATGGCGCTTCTGATGTCCGTCGATGTACTAGTGGTAGAGTGAGGAACTGTGCATTTGTGGATTTTAGTAGCGAAGGCATGGCAACTCAAGCACAACGCCAGTTAAATGGGTTGCGGTTTCTTGGTAAAGTCTTGTCAGTGGACAGAGCTAGTAAACCACAAGACTATAATAACAGTCAACAAAACAAACAGATCTCAAATAAGGATTCCACAGCAGTGGTTAAAGATGCTACCATGACCAAAGATCTCAAACAAGGATTTGATTCGACATCCTTGCTATTACGTGAAGCCATTTCTAAAAGCCTTGGGGTAGAGTACCCATTCCCTCCCCATCTTGAGTATGAGTACCCGCCACCGGATGGAAATATTCTAAACAACATTGTGAATGCTCTTATTGCTGTTCCTCGGTTCTACACTCAGGTTTTGCACTTGATGAATAAAATGAATATTCCTGCTCCATTTCATGCAGCTCTTCCCACTCCCCCTTTACCTCCTTCAGTACCTGTTCCATCTCCACCTCCACAACCACCTCCTGTAGAAGCAAATCGTTTGGCAGATTTGTCAAGTAGCGAGTCAGAGATGGAATCTTCAGACGAGGAAGATGTTGGAGCACGGAGATCTGATGGATCTCGTAGAAAGCGTATTAAGCGAGAAGCTATTGTAGGCCCTGCAGTTGACAAGGATGTGGCTCATGAGGCAGTTGGATTGAAACCTGCAGTCTTGGTTCCAAAGGAGATACCATTAATAAAGAAGAAGAACCCAGTGCTGCAGATCAACATTGCCTCTAAACGTAATCGGAGTGAACAAAAAGATGATGACACTGCAGAAGACTTGCAGGAGCTGGGAAAAGAGGGTCCAATTCTTAATCCTTTTGCAACCTCGGAAGAATTGCTTCAGGGGAAGCAGCGTCCCGAGGACACCTTATCGCTGCCAATGTTTAAGAATTACAATGCTGGAAATCCTGCTCCAGTATTGTACATAAAGAACTTGGCGAAAGACGTGATGGCAGATGATTTCTATTACATCTTTGGCTCATTATTTGGAAGTATTGAGTCAGTGAAAGCTAATCTCTCAATCAAACTAATGCAGGAGGGAAGGATGAGGGGCCAAGCTTTTGTGACATTCCCATCAGTTGAGCTTGCTGATCGTGCTCTGCATCTAGTGCATGGTTTCATTTTCAAAGGCAAGCCGATGATAATCCAGTTTGGCAGGTATCCTGCTTTAGCCAAATCTAGCTAGAAGAGGCTTTAACATGAACTGCTGGAGCTCAAGTTTTTCTGGCATTAATAGAGCAAGGTTTGGCAAACTATAAGCAATTAGCGGCAATTTCCGAGAAGTTGAGGCTTTTAAAGAGGTCGACTGGTCAAAGAATGCTATAATGATTGGAATGCCAAGATCAAGAAAGTAATGTACGGATCAATACTGAATTCAGACCATGCATTTGACATATGATTGATATGAAACAAGAATACTAACATACCTGCTGTAGTAAATCTTTGTGAAATTTCTTAGATTGTGCCCAGTAAAGGAAGAGAGCAGAGACTTGATAAAGTGATGTTTCGATCTCGTGTTATTACTTTACGGGGGAAGTCATGAATGCTCAATGATTCCGATGGTTGTTTAAGTGGGAGAATCAAATGTAATACGAATGCTGGTTAAGCTATTTGAAATATGTGATAACTAACCAGTGAATAGAGGTTCAAGGGTGGGACAGAGTGTTGTTTCCTGATGCTTTTTTTAGAAGTTATCATATTTGTGGTTTGCCAGTGTTGCTAGTTATTTATGTTTCTTTGTTCTTAGTTTGTTTCCTTTGTTTCTTTGTTTTCTGAGTATATTGTAATGCATTTTTCTCTTGTTGGATAATTGGTTTGATGTATTTTTGAGCTCAATGATCAATTCGTTAGTTAAGGTTAATGCATTTAGGCGTTAGTATGGACGCTACCTGTCTGGTTTGATGTAAATTATTGGAATGCTTGTCAACATCTTCTGTGGTAAACTGTTGTGGTGATCCTGGAAACATTAGTATTCTAATTGAAGCTCGGATTTAGTGAGACGTACATAGTTTTAGCACTAAATATGGTTCTTAGGTTCATGTCCTAACCAAGATACGATCTTGTAACATAATGTGCTTATCTAACCATTATATCCCTCTTCAAAATTAGATGTCAAGCTAGTTTCAAAGGCTTCAAATTTTCACAATCAACAGATGAATGTTGCTGTGATCATACTTATGTATCAGTATGCCGATACTTCTGTTTTCTGACTCAGTCCCTCATTGTACTTCAATTTTACCAATTCTTTCTTTACTATTCAGTATTCACTTGATAGACTACATATATTGTTCTATTTCTCTATTTTGTTTTGGTTCCGTGACTGAGCTACATTCTGGACAAGCCCTCTTGATATCTATAAGCTATTTGCATAATGTGCTCCCAGGAACCATTTTGACCGATATATCCTAATAACCCTACTTTCATACAGGTTCTGTTTCCATTCTCTGGCAACCTAGCTTAGTACCAATTTCTCTCTAGCAATGTCATTTTGATGTGGACAGCATATATCATTCCATGAGTCTCCTAGGTGAGTTCTTGCAGGGGCAAAATTCTGGTGTTATGTATGTTTATACACATTTCAGTTTTAATATTGAAAAAGTGCATTTGGGAAAGGGCTAGGGGATGCCTTTCTAATGAACAGTGAGTGTCAGGGTGTTAGGCCTGCCTGCAATTCATCAATGTCTGTGTAAGTGGGTTTGGTCCTGGCTCTTGGAAACCGAAGGTCTGGCATACAAGATCTTCCTCTTAGTCCTAAAGCCTGGCTTCCGTAACACAAACTGCTATCTTGTAGACTGCTATTTTATGTCGTTTTCCCCTTCAATCCCTGCTCTCAAACATCCTCTTCTTTTATACGAAGCCTTCATCTTACAATCGACAGGAATTCCAGCTCTTTCCCAGTTATTCAAAGGATTGGATCTCATCCCATATCCCCCACTAGGATTAAGGGCGTGTATACTGAATCATGTCTCACGCATGAGTGATCAAGGAGAAGTGGTTGCAGCCCATCAAGATGCAGGTTTACTGGGTTAGCTGAGCGTCCTAGGCTTGAGAGAGGTGCACTTGATACTTGGAGTTCCGTAGCTTTCAATCCCAAACCTCTTAAATCATTGCAGCTTTTATAACTGGAGTTGCACATGAATACGTTCTCCCTCCGTCCCAAAATGAGCGCCACAATTTATTCACGATCATGAATAATTTTTGTGACAACTTTTTGAAGCGTATACTTCATGATTTCATTGTTGCCTATGTTATACTGTGCTTGGGGGAAGTTTTATCATGAAAGATATCATCAAATTTAATTTCTAGCAAGAAATAAAATAACCTTCATTAACAAAGAAATCAAAGGTACAACTAATCCCCCAAGTATAGAGGCTCGCTAAATAAGAAATTATAATGCAACTATATAGTTCGCGCTTCATATTTTCTAACTTCTTCAACCTTTGTGTCTTCTAGATATTGAAAACCAGAACAAGGCCAGCGGCAACCACAGCAATTTGGAGAAGAGAGTGGCGCTTCCGTACCTGGAGCCAATGCAGCTGAAAATGCTTTCGAGCCTCCTCTCCCCCCTCGTTCACCCTTCAGAACTCGACCATGAGGGACACCATAATGCAAGGATGTGTGGAGACTCGGACAAATGCGGAGGTACGTGTAGGGACAAGAAACTTTGAGGAGGTTAGGAAGAGAAGAGATAACCTAACCTCTTTTTGATGGAAGCTTGAGTAATTTGTAAGCAAATTGGTGTTATTAAAGATATCTGTTGGGGGAACGGTACTAACTACGTGGAGGAGGAGGCCCGTGAAATCTGTTAGCAAAATTAGTACAGATAATATCATAAAATAAACGAATTGAGAAAGCAATTAACTAAATACCGTAAAACAGTACCTCGGAATTGAACATAAGAATCGCGAATTAAAACTGCGAAGGATCTCGTATTGTATACGATTTCCTTAAAGCGAAATTGTCCTCCGGTGCCTTCGGATTTCAACGGAACAATACGCCTCCCAGGACTCC
>JAOWAN010000026.1:140428-152469 GCA_028566635.1 Lobelia cardinalis
ATGTTTCTTTTGATGAATATGATTTGCTTAAGCCTCATAAGGCTAATGTTACTAATGAGTCATCTAGTGCTGAAACAAATACTCCATGCAATGTATTTCCTTATCAGTACTGCGAAGACTCAAATCCTACAGCGAATCCACCTAATTCAGCAACTCAGGAGCTTATAATACTGCACCAGCAGAACAAGAATCAGCAGAAGCTCAAGCTCAAGCTGAATCCGCAAGTGCATCAGCTAGTCAGGGTGATGAAGCAGCAACCTCAACTTCACCACAAGCTGATCCAAGTAGAGCTGAAGCTGATGCTCCAACTGCTGAAAGTTCTACAATTGCTGAAGCTCAACCTCACTTGCTTACCTATACCCCCTTAACCAAGCAGAAGGTGAAGCTGATAACTCAGCAGAAGCTGAAACTAATGACTCAGAAGAAGTGGAGGCCGATAATTCAGTTGAAGCTGAAGCTTTTTCCTTCTTGATCGCCAACAAACCCTCACAATTACCTCTAATCAATTTGGTTCGTTTGTTTCGGTTTAGCAATTTGGATGAGTCATTATGCGAGCTTGATGAACTCGCATCACACTACTTGCTAGAAGTGTCCATAAAACAAGTGTGTTACACTCTCCATATTGGCAAGTAAGCTATGAAAAAATTGATTCCTTTTAGGATCCAAAATGGTATTATTAATATAATCCATATATAATTTTAGAAATTTTCACATAAATTATCAAATTAATTATATACAATTTTCGTATAGAAAAAGGATCTGAAATATTGTAAAATTAAATTTCATCACCAATGTACGTTCAGACAGAAATCCATGTACATTAAGATTTACCACTATCTCTATGTACCTTACAAATATTTTATATGTACATAACAGACATTCTACATGTATATTCCTAGTCATATCTATGTACATAATAGACATTCAGTAGTTCTTAGTTCTGATCTATATGTATATTACAATTATTCTATATGTATATTATTAGTCATCTCTATGAACATGACACATTTTCTATAGTTCTTAGTTCTGATCTATTTGTACATTACAAATATTCTATATGTACATTGTAGGCATTCTATATGTACATTATTAGTCATCTCTAAGTACATGTATGTCATTCACCGTCAAAGTCAGAAGAAGAAGAGAAGATGTGAGAGCAGACGACGGTGACAGCCTTGATGTACATATAGAATGTCTGTAATGTACATAGAAATGACTTGCACTTACATATCAGAAATCACAATCTCACCATAATTTTCGGCTAACCCATCTCCTTTTAAGCCAAACCCCTCTCGTTTCTCAAAACTACCATTAAAGGTGGTCAACAACCTCTCTTCTCCCTCTCACGATTTCTTCCTCACCAACCAGTCACCCATCTCCCTCATCTCTCTCGATTTTCCCCTACTTTCTCACTCCTCCATTCCGCCTTTAAATTTGGCGACTCCCCTCACCGTCAGCATTCCAATCGCCGTCACCTATCTCCTCCACGACTCCACCAACAACTGCGACCAACATCCTCTGCTAACCCTCAATCTCTTCTTCTCCTCACCACCATTACATCTCACCACCAAAAGAACGCACGTTGTCGCACTTTGCCATGAGGTCGGAGATCTGGAAGGAGGCAGAGGAGGTGGATGATTGGAGGAAGAAGAGGGCAAAGGCGAGAGAGAGGGATAGAGAGAGAAGGATTCTTTCAGATTGATGAAATTGAGGAAGAAAATTGTGTTTGAGATATAATTTAAAAAAAAACTAATTTTATCAGAGATATATTAACGTGTATTTTTTTACATATTTTGGGGGATGGACACTCCTAAAAAGAAGTGCCTAGACGTTCGGTATAATTTGCGTCTGAAACGCAGCATATGGGCAACATTGGTTGAAAACTAGGCACAATATGAGTTAATAATTGTGCAAATTCATAACCAAGAAAAGTTAGAATTAAAATTAATCCTTCTTTTCATTCATTTACAATTAATTACGATGATCTAAGGGTTACAATAAAGCTTAAATAAGTAGCACGAAAAACAGACGCCAAAAAGGAGTGTGTAGGATTTTATGATATGCAGAATTTAACATAGATGAAGTTTTCAAGATTAGGGCTTGATGGACAAATCACTTGTACTTTAAATTGTCTATACTATACATTATATTTACAAATTATATGGTGGTCATAGGTGTTCTTAGCAAAGAGCATTCATTAAGCAAGTGAGACGCACATATATTAGGCAAGCGAGAGGGGCGGATTCCGTAAATTACGAAATTGGTTATAACTGATTCCTCCGTCATTTTATAAATCGGTTATAAATCAATGTTAATTTTTACTATGATATATGTTCATTTTTTATTACTAAATGTTTTTTTTTTACACCAAGGGGGCAAGGGAAGGGATCAAACATGAGACTTTACATATTGTAAAGTCCAGCTCTACCACTGAGTCACCCCTTAAGTTTCCTACTAAATGTTCATTTACACTGTTCTTATTATTATTATTGATTCTCTGTTTTATTATAGTATTTATTTAATTAAACGATATTTTTATTTTACATAATTTTATTATTCATTTAATTCAACGGTATGTACACTTTAATCAATATTCAATTTTCGATGATTAATGTTCATTTTGTTATTTGTTTGATTCATTTATATAAAATGAATGTGTTATTCAAATATTTTAATTTAAATGATTATTTTTGCAATAAAGAAAATA
Source organism: Lobelia cardinalis (assembly GCA_028566635.1). Lineage (NCBI taxonomy): Eukaryota > Viridiplantae > Streptophyta > Magnoliopsida > Asterales > Campanulaceae > Lobelia > Lobelia cardinalis. The sequence continues at coordinate 143,136 of JAOWAN010000026.1, forward strand.
AAATTATAATTTCATAATTTTAAAAATTATTTAGAATTAAATAAAAGAATGGGGGAGAGTAGAAAAGTGAATTCATTTGCGGGTGCTGCTCCATATACCATCCACATTATATTCTCAAACCTAAAATTGTGTTCCGTTACTTCCTAAAATCAACGTCAATTTGAATTAACTTGATTGGATTTTAAATATATATTTGATTGGTTTTAATCATTTTTTTTTCAAAATTTGAGCACAAAAGTTATAAATATTCTAATTTGGAACATCTCAGCGTTCGTCCTAGCTGGGACAATTTGAAGTCCTTGCCGTGGCCCCAATGATCCCATGCCCAATGATTGAGATGTTAATATTAGTATCGATAAATTGGTGAATTCAGTTTTTTTAATATAAATTTTTTTAATAATATAACTTCGTAGAAGCAAATTACAATGACATTCATTGGGAAAAAAAAAATTAACACTTAAAAAAAGAGGAGTATAGTTTGGTTATACAAATATCATTAGCTTGGTTCACTTGTAACTTTCACAAGGTTAGTAGTATTCAATTGAATTAGGCTCCGATTACGAGTAAGATATATCACAATATTTGAATATCCCAATATCAAACATATTTCATATATTTTCATTATCTTACTCAAATATTAACTAACATCACAAATAAATATTAAACACTTTTTCATCTATTACCTCTACCTGTACACTCTCACAAATCAATTCAAACATTTCACATCATATTCTCTCGCATCTCTCCTCACATTCAAATCTTTTACATTACATTCTCTCTCCTTACATCACATTCCAATCTTTCACATCATGAGGGTAATTTGTCTTTTATTTCATAAATTCATATCACTCATATCATCTCATATTCAAATAGTGAACAATGCAATATCATTATATATCATCATATATCGCATTCCTGATTTGATCCTTAGAGTTATGTAGTGATAGATTTTTCGAAAATCTTAATTTTTTTTTTTGTTATTTTACTTCATTTTCTGTTACATACCTTTTAAAATGTCATATATTTTGGGACAGAAAATTCAGATTCTTGTTTTTTCTTAAGCTGTAAGTACAAACCTTATCGCATTAACTTTATTTCTTATGGAATTAATTCCCTTATTAAGATTGATTCCAAGAAAAATAGATTTCCACTAGGCTGCATATTCCTATTAGTTGGGGCAAATTCATCGCTTACAATATCCATCATTTTCCTTAAGTGGCCAATGGTAATGGTTAATTAGTCTAATTTTAAACCTGTGAAATTATTGTTATAAAAACAAACTTGAGGGATTTTAGTGTAAATTTTATTTCAATTTCTTTATTTATCTATTTATGTCCATTAATCTGATTTTTCTGAATAATACTAGCAATGTACTAATAAAAAATTCACCACAAAATGAGCTGAAACTCGCCTTTCCAGAAAAAGAAAAATAATAATAAAAGAAAAGATGAGAAAGGTTTGAAAGAAGTTTATTTGGGAAGGAAGGAAGGATATATTTTTAGGGGAACAAAAAGAAATAAAGGGGTATTCTGTCCCTTATTCTTTTCCAATCTAACCAATTGTTGAATCCAACAGTAATTTCTTTCTTTTTGAGAATTTAGAGAGAGAGAAACAGAGAGAGCTACAGAGAGAGAGAGAGAGACAAACAGGAGGGTTAGGAGAGAGGAAAGTCTCTGCAAAAGAGCTTTTTCTCTCCTTCTTTCTCTTTCAATGTACATGGCAGAATCACAACATCATAACAAAGCCCTAATTGAACACCCTTCCCTTAGAAACCCTTCTTCTTTTTCCCTATAAAGTTCTTGTCTTTTCACCTTCCATACACATTTTTGGGTTCATTTTGAATTTCATTTTCAAGATCTCCTACAACCGAACAAATTCATTGAGGTAAATTGTTCCATACGACAAATCTCCATTTGGGTATCAATGTACTTGCATTATCTTTTATTTAATCAAAATCAACTTTCTTTCTTTTATTTTTATTTTTTTTTTGGGGGTGTGGGGGGTTTGTTACGTATTATTTGAAATTGTAAATTGCTCTCTACAACAATCTCCATTTGGGTATCAATGTTGGTTTTTTTTTTTTTTTTGGCATTGTCGTTTAGTTATTGAGAAATCAAATCTTTTTGGTTTTACTATACATATTTGAATTTAATAATGAAGTATCTTATTGTTAATCTTGGATAGCCTGCAGCTCTTTGTAGCTTATGCTTCAATTTTTATTTGCCTGCTGTTATTTGGATAGAAGTGTATTGCAGTCTTTAAAAGTTGGAAATGTGGTTCACATTTGGGATTAATTATTTGACCTCACCAAAAAAATTATTGCAAGGTTTGAATTTTATACGTTGAGATGGGAAATTGCTGTGTGACCCCTGGGAGTGCTTCTGAGAGAAAGAAAAAAAAGAAACAGGAGAAGGAGAACAAGCCAGCCAACAAGCAGAATCCATTCTCCATTGATTATGGTGCTACTTTTGGATCTGGAGCTGGGAGCAAGCTCTCTGTGTTGAAAGCGCCCACGGGCAGTAACATCTTACAGCATTATGATTTGGGTCGTGAGCTGGGACGAGGGGAATTTGGGATAACTTATCTGTGTACACATGTGGACACTGGTGAGCGGTTGGCTTGCAAGTCGATATCCAAAAAGAAGCTTAGGACTGCCATCGATGTTGAGGACGTCAGGAGAGAAGTTGAGATTATGAAGCATTTACCTAAGCACCCCAATATTGTGACCTTGAAGGACACTTATGAGGATGACAACGCAGTGCACATTGTGATGGAATTGTGCGAGGGTGGAGAGTTGTTCGATCGGATTGTGGCAAGAGGACACTACACAGAACGGGCCGCTGCTGCAGTTATGAGGACAATCGTGGAGGTTGTTCAGGTATGAATTTTGACCTATTCTTTAACCTTTGATATATCCCTGTTAAGTTATTGTATTTTTAAATATTTTCTTGTGTTTGCTAAGTTGGATTTTGGTCCTTTTGTTTTGACTTTGTGTTTGCTTCTTCTTTTTTACATCAATTTATGTAGTTATTTTGCAAACATGCTGCTACTAATTCCTTCATTGATGTAGAAGTCAATGCTTTTTGAATCTTACTTGAGTATTAGAAGTTGGGCTTCAGCTGATGCTAAGCACTCTTTAACTAAAATGGAGGATATTCCAAACAGTAATTACATCTCAATGACATACATTCATTTAATTTGCAAAATGTTTCACAATAATATATAGGTAGTTGTTTTCCGTTCTTTTCCAAACGGACCCAACCATACCAACACAAGTCCAAGTGCTTATAAGTTATAACTACTAAACCCTGGCATGGTGAAGATAATGCAACTACCAGATATGCAATGGACTGATTTGAGCACTGAAAATATAAACTTCCAAAAAGTATAAGAACTCCAACTAAAACATGAAGATAATACACTATCGCAGCATCATGATAATTTTTCCTCGGATGCATAGGAAATGTTGCTGTTTTGTCCGCCCTCTTAACTCTTAGCCTTTGTTCACTGTAGATGTGCCATAAGCACGGAGTGATGCATCGTGATCTGAAACCGGAAAATTTTCTTTTTGCAAACAAGAAGGAAACTGCTGCCTTGAAGGCTATTGATTTCGGCCTGTCAGTCTTCTTTAAACCTGGTATGTGCTGCATTCATTATTGAATCACATATTTTTTTCTGAAATGTCAATTTCAACAAGGCTTTAGGATTATCTTCCCCTGATGATGCTGCTTATCGTGCAGGTGAGATCTTTAATGAGATAGTAGGAAGTCCTTATTACATGGCTCCTGAGGTTCTTAAACGGAGTTATGGCCCAGAAGTTGATGTCTGGAGTGCTGGTGTTATCTTGTACATTCTCCTCTGTGGTGTTCCACCTTTCTGGGCTGGTAGGTTCCCTATTTCTACAGTTGCAAATACTTCCTTGGCTTTACAACAATTAGAACGGAAGGCTGTGATTTTAGTTTATGGTTTTCGATGACTATTAGGATTTACAATCCCATGCGATTAGTACCTATTGCCTTTGCCTAGATAACATTCTATCATTTGGACACAGATGGTCAAAAATAATATCTACTTGTTTAATTTTACCAGCATTTAACTTGACTCTTTTTGTGGAGAAAAGAGTTAAGAGTTTACTTCCTAACATTGAAAGAAGATTATAGATGAGAAGAGATGGACTCTTCTTTCGGACAACAGACAACAAGGGAGTGTAACTTCTATATGATGGAAGATGGAAGCAGTCAGTCGGTGTTGTGGGCAGGCGGAGATATGTGTAAATATAAACTTTCATGTTTTCTTTCTCACTTTTGCTCTGTTCACTAGTTCTCCTTCCTCTCCCTCTCTCTCTCTATCTCTCATCAGTTTAATCTACTTGATTTTCTAAACCTGTAATCGGTGATTTTTAAATTAGATTAACCATACTTATATGTAGATGTACAATAGGATTAATTGGAATGACCAAACTAATGTGGAATAGAACGGATGGAGTTAGAATCTATCTAGGCGTACATTGTATTACTATTTTAGGATGACTGAAGTTACTTTTCTTGGGGATGGCCAGTTACGGTATTTAGGTCAAAATCATATTATAATTTGGGTTGCATTACTCTAGTATGCTTAGGGTACTTCTGGGTGTAATGAGTGTACTTTGGTAGCATCAGTTCTGTAGCTTTATCCTAGTAGAATTATTTATACTTTATCTTATTGATATCTATGTTATCAGCCATCCTTAATTAGTGGCTGAATTTACATTGAGATCAATTCTGTAGCTTTATCCTAGTAGAATTAGTGTCCTTATTGAGCATGCCTGATCCTTTGCGCCTATGAGTCTTTATTCTCTGTCCTAAATCAAAATCCTATTCCATAGATTCAGGAGTTTCCACCTAAGGCGAAAACAAAAAGGGGAAAAGGAAAGATCCACGTAGACCAAAGAAAACTTCTCTGAACAATGTGATCATAGTACGACTCAGTAGCGACCTTCTCATACAAAAATTGAATTAATATTTTAACTGCCAATACAAAAGCTGCAGTCGTCAAAGCTTTTACTTTCCATCCCTCTGCAGGCTCCACCTGAGACATCTTTGGAATAGTCAACCTTTTCTGTCCCTTTAGTTTTTTTACAAGTGCCCTAACAGCAAAATGAGAAGCCCTTAACGTGGTTGGCAATACCAAATATGTGTTTGCCTTTGTGGTTTTGGCTTGGTTTTGTTGTTTTGTTTGGGAGGGGCGGAGGAATGATTGAAAACCAACAAACTCAACTAGCAATAGAAGCCGAAGTCCATTTTGAACAGTGACAACAGAACACCATATCCCTCTAGGCTACAGCCACATCCCAAATCAGTAGCAAATGATTAACTACCATACACCTCTAGGCTACACCTGCAACACTAGTCAATTTGGCCCTAGCTATTTTGCCTCGAGTCCTTGAATCATAATTGAGAACATAGTTAATTAAGGCGAAAGGCATACTGAAGCAAAAGACCTTTGGAGCCTCAGGCACAAGACGCGAGCGAGATAAGGGCGGGTTTCATGCAGGTGAGGCAACATAGTTTAGAAGACTTGGAATTCTGTAAGAATAAACGTCTTTTAGGATCTTTGGACAGTGTTACAGACATATTAGGCCTTTTTGAGCAATTAGCTAATATTGCTCGCAACCGTGATTAGTATGTACACCAGAAAGGTTCTGATTGGGCGATAAGGTACTTTTAAGAGGCACACTAGAGGCAAGGCGAGGCCCAAGACCCGGAGTGAGCTCCATGTGAGCCTTGTGGCTTATGGGCATTTTTCACAACTATGAATGAGATTCAGTTATCAAGGCCTGGTCCAGACTAAGAATGCCACCTTAATCGGGTCCTCTAATATCCACATAGCTTTCTAACAACAATGCTTTTCATGTGACTTGAGCACCTGACCTCTTACTTGTAAGAAGTAAGGCACTACCAATGGAATATGTAAATATTTATTACATACAAACAGGATATAATTGTACATTCAAAAGCTAATCAAACACGAAGAGCTGAAGTATGACGATATTCAAAATTGCTGGCTTGCCTGGTGAATCTTCATTTGGTAGTTACTAATTTGATGGTTAAGCTTCAATTATTCTAGACATTGCATGACTCTAGGGTGCCACAAACTAGCCAATCATTTGGTTGACACATCAATGAAGAAAATGTGAGATATTTTGTTTCAAGATCCATAGCATTGGTATCCAATTTGAATGTCACTTTTTCCTTTCACTAAATGTGGAAATTTAATGAGCATGCTACAAGTTCTCCTCTTTTGTGAGTTTAGATTACATAATAGCTGGAGATGAAAAATATCAAAATGAGGAGATCAACTAGTTACAAACACATAGAACGCAAGTGATATTTTTACTAATGCAACTGTCTTTTATTGATGTATCATAAAAAGTATGCACGTATGCACAAACACAGTACATTAATTGAACCTTGTCCTCATAGTTGATTGAGGTTGCCATGTCAGTGTCACATTTGTCTGGATTCATGTGTGGTTCTCATCCATGTTTATGCATAATAATCTGATAGAGGTTTCATGAAAGCTTAAATAGTTGAAATGCTTATTAATGTGTTTGCTTAAGCGGGTTTTCATGCTTCATTCTTAATCCATTACAAGTCGAATAAAATGCACCAAGCGGAGAATAGCCACGTATCCGACACTCCTTTCATTCTTAATCCCAGTGACCTTGGTGGAATTATTTTGGTTTCTTTTTTACTATTCATCTGGTTTCTTCTCACAAAGTTATTGTGTTTCAATGAAGAGACTGAACAAGGAGTAGCACAAGCAATTATCCGATCTGTCATTGATTTTAAAAGAGATCCATGGCCCAAAGTTTCTGATAGTGCAAAGGATCTTGTGAAGAAGATGCTTGATCCCGACCCAAAGCGCCGACTTTCAGCCCAAGAAGTACTTGGTAATTTTTCCACTATATGTGTATTTTATGCCGGACTGATTTCGTACTTTGAATAAGGGTGGTAATACCTTTGGTTTCACATTTGCAGCACACCCATGGTTACTAAATGCCAAAAAGGCTCCAAATGTGGCATTGGGTGAGGTTGTGAAGTCAAGGCTTAAACAATTTTCTGTGATGAACAAGCTCAAAAAAAGAGCCTTGAGGGTATGGAGTAGTATTTTTACAATACCATGTATATTGGACTTGTTGCTCGTGGCTTGAAGGTCTTAACTTTGTATAGCGTTTCTTGATGGAGCTTTGAATGTAATATTATTTTATATCGCAGGTGGTGGCTGAGCATTTGTCCCAAGAGGAAGTGGCGGGGATAAAGGAAGCATTTGATATGATGGACACCAGCAAGAGAGGCAAGATAAATTTGGAAGAACTTAGAGATGGTTTAAAGAAACTTGGCCAGCAGATCAATGATGCAGATCTTCAAATCTTAATGGACGCTGTAAGTTTTATCTGAGCCTTATCCAACACTTCGTTTGTGTTATTGTGTGAATCTGTTTTCTTTCTTCAAATTCTACCAATCAATTTTGAAACTTGGTTCCTTTTAATTTCATCAATCTCCCTAAAACTCAAGAACAAAATTGATAATACTTCAAAATTCATTTTCTTTGGCGTGCATAAGGAAAAACAGACTATAGAAAAGCTAAAGACTAAAATCTAAACAAACTGAATTAAGTTGGTAGTGACACCCATGTAATCTACGGGTACAAGCTCTTTGAGTATATAAATTTTAACGCAGCTGTAATTCGAAGTTCTCTAAACTGGAGAACGAATTATCTTTGAGATACAGACTTGGTTGAGTAGAGTCCTCATTGTTTAGGGCCATTGATTTATCAATATACTGTCTTGTAGGCTGACGTAGATGGAGATCAAGCACTGAACTATGGAGAGTTTGTTGCTGTCTCTGTCCATCTTAAAAAGATGGCAAATGATGAGCACCTACATAAAGCCTTTGCATTCTTTGATCAAAACAAGAGTGGTTTTATAGAAATTGAAGAGCTGCGACAGGCATTGAGTGATGAAGACGACGGCAATAGTGAAGATGTAGTTAATGCCATAATGCAGGATGTTGACACAGATAAGGTCAGTTTTTATCTAACTTATTGCGGCTGATATGCTCGAGGTTTGTTCAATACATGTACTTTGCAGTTTGCATGTTCAATGGTAGTCGGGAATTTTAACACTCCCTTCGTCCCAAAAAAAAGTGTTCCCCTTTCTGGTTTTAAAAGTCAACCTAAGACAATTACATACTATTATTTAAATTACATTCATTATGTTCTAGATTCTAAAATTTCAACCATTGAAACAATATTCTGTAAACGATCAATTACAACTTTTATAAATTCATTATAATAAGTAGACTTTTGTGAATATCTGGCCTAACTAATGAAGCTGACCAAAAATAGTAAAAATTGGAAGATCTATTTGGGACGGAGGGACTAAGAGTTTTGGTATAGCATCTGAAACCCATATTATACTTCATGTTTGGAGGATCTAACCTCGGTCCATATAATAATAGGATGGCCGCATCAGTTATGAAGAATTTGCTGCGATGATGAAGGCTGGTACAGATTGGAGAAAAGCTTCAAGGCAATATTCACGAGAACGATTTAACAGTCTCAGCATGAAGTTGATGAGGGATGGTTCGTTGCAATTAGCTAGTGAAGGTAGATGAAGAAAATGAAAAATCTTATAACCGGGAAAACTAGAAATGCACAGGAAAATTGAAAAAAAGGGGAGTTCGTCTTCATACATTGTTTTATTGAGACAATATGAAATGTTGTCCTCGTCTGATTCTTTCTTCTCCTTTTTCTTTTCCTCTGCTGTTACGAGGCCAAATGCACTACCACAATTCGGGTTGAGGCTTCTTCAAATGACAAAATTAGTGATGCGTAGCGTTGCCTTTTCTTTTCTTCTCTCTTTTCCCTTCTTTCCTTTTCTTCTTTCTTTTTTTCTTCTTTCTTTTTTGATGTTTCTGTTTTTCAGGGTAGGTGTAGAAGGGGAAATGAACATTGTTACTGAGTGAGAATTGGGAAAAAGGCTGTTATTATGATGTACATAATTTAGGCTCACAGTTTATTTATTAGTCTATTGTTTTTACTTGAAGTTGATGAAACAAATTATAGTTGGTCTTCCTGCTCTCTGTGTCTAAATTGGTTAACTGGTTTGTGTTAAGTATTTACAGAACTTGAAAATGTTGGAATTTTTTTTTCCTCTTTTAAATGAAGATTCTTTAGTAATTTCCCACTTACTCCAATTTTACGTCCTTTCTGAAAAAAAAAAAATATATATATATATATATCTATCTTATAAATGGAAGCGGTGGGACCCGCTTCAAATGAATAGTAACTT
>JAOWAN010000026.1:160227-171400 GCA_028566635.1 Lobelia cardinalis
TAACAATAAATGGTCATTAAGAGAGGCATAGAAAAACGTTATCTCATGAGAGGGCCTATTTCTTGTTGACCAATTTTTCATTCCAGCCGTTGTGATTGTTGACCATAATCTTTTTGAGCTTCCGTGCTTATCAGCAATCACGTGGGCAGCTTTGTGCCTTCTGCTTAAGCATAAGCAGCTTAGACTTTCCCGCTTAAGTGATAGCATAAGCTATCAAGCTTATAAGCTCAGTCCGAGCCTTTGAGCGTAAGCTTAAGCTTTTGAGCATGTGTACTTCTTTTAAGCATCATTTATCTGAAATAAGGTTAGAGAGACCATGTGACATAAGCTTATAACATTGTACATAAGGCAGTGAGCCCAAGAGATATTTCTTTTGAAAAGTGAGGTCCAAAGCCTAAGTATAAATGAATGGGCTTAAGCAAATCAAATATATTGAACTAATAGGCGTGATTTCTGAATATGGATCTGGTAGGATCCGGTTAATATATGTTAGAATATTGGGTTTGGGCTTTTAATTAATTTGGGTTTGGGCTTTAGGTATTAGGTTAATTAATGGTTGTGTTTGGGTTTGATTTGGATGGTTAGGTTGGATTTATGTTTTAAAATATAATGATATCAAAATTAAAATAAATTTATATTATAATTAATATTTATTGTAATTAAACTATTTATTAATTTAATTATATTAATTTAAATAAATTAATAAAATTATATTTTTATTTATTATTATTTTAATATTTATAATTAGAGTGTAGAGATATTAAATAGGGTATCAACATACTGTAATAATAATCAAAGGATTATTTAATGACCCATTTTGATGCCCAAGACCGAAGTTGCTCTTAAAGTACAAATTAACAAACATATTGCTCCGTCCGTTCTTTTAATATTAATTTTTTACTCCATTAAGAATTTTCCATTTTTATGCACTTTTTGGTTCTTAATAAGGTTATTTGTGTAACATTTATGCTTTCTTTTCGAATATTTTTATGTTGTATTTTGAATCTTTTTTAAAATATTAAAATATTTAATTTTATATTTTCATTAAATGTTTGGAAATTTGCATCTTGAATTTAATCACTCACTAGTATATTACCCGTGTTCGAGGGCACGAGATTTCTTGTGCCTTTTCTTGGTCCCGATATTCCTCAAAAATCACTCCCTTTTTGCCTTTTTCTGCGACCTCTTTTTCTCCTAACAATATTTATTGATATAAACCGTTCTACAGCAAAAAAAATTATTGGGGTATCTATACTATAAGTTAAGGCGGGGGTCCAGACTAAATGAATAATACTATTCATGCACAAATTTTGAGGGAGGAGTTGTGATTAGTGTTTATGTGTTGGGGAGTGTGTGTTGGCAAGAGAGAGATGGGTGATGGGGATTTTTGTGTGTGTAGGGTTATGATTGAGAAAAAGTGAGTGTATGCTGGGAAGAGTGAGAGATACTCCAAATGTTATATTTTATGTATAATTTTTTTATTTGACTTAATTATTATGTAAAATTATATATATTTTTTATATTAAATAATTTTATCACTTTTAAATATTTTTCTTTAATTTTAAATATCTTTTTAATTTAAATAGTATAAAAAATATAAAAATTAATTTAAAATTTTAAATATTTTATCGTATCATCGGGGACATGTATACTGTAGATTCACTAGTATACTGTAGATAGTAATTTTTATGGTGCCCGCCGTCTCTGTTTGACCAAAAGCGAAATCAGAGTGAGTCCAAGTTCAATGAACCCACATAGTCCCTCCACCACAAAACCAAATTTTCCTTTGGCAACCGTTTCAGGAAGGAAGGAAGAATCCAAAACAAAACACAAATACGGTTCTCGTGGTCGGCACGTGACACCGCACAACATCATCGTCATCGTCAGTGTAAAGCAGAGAAGAGAGCCACAGTTGTTCATCACCACCACCCGATCGCTGCTCGCTCCTAATCTCCCAAAACTCTTTTCTCTCTCCTTAAACCCTAAATCTTTTCTCCATTTCTTCATATTTTCACTTCTAGTAGACATACATTTACGCCTCTCTCTCTCTCTCTCTCTCTCTAAATACACCGCCGGATGACGACGGCGGCGGCAGCGATTGGAGGGACAGGAAGCGCAGCATTTGCTAAGGACGTGAAACTTCAATTTCCGGCTTTCAATGGCTTGCGGAGCTACTCAGCGCATTCCCTCCTCTTATATAAACGCATGCATACTCTATCCCTTTCCAAGTCTCCTTCTATTATCAGAGCTGTCTCCACGGTAAAAACATTCGCTTTTTCCGAATTTACATTTCCGATTTCTCTTCGTTAATTTTGATTTGATTCAACTTATCTATGTTATTTAGGTCTTGCGGAGTTTTCTGTTACGGTTTGTTTTGAGTAATTTAGTGTTGGTGGTTGAGTTCGTTTGGAAAAGCAGGGGAAATTGGTGAAGGAGTAATTAATTACTTCCTGTACCCCCAGCTGAAAGAGTCCAGTTATTATTTAGTATCAAATCGGTATAATTTGATTCTTTTAAAAAAAAAAAAAAATTATATATGCATTTGGATGGTTAAATTTGTTTGAAAAAGCTGAGGGAACGTGGTGAAGGGGACATAGGGGTAGTTTAATTACTCCCTCCGGCTTGCCCCTGCTCAAAGGTGCCCACTTTTATATTTTGAAGTCAACTTTGGTAAATTTTTAATCAGTAGTCAACCATATTTTGTTTTGTTTTAGATACGCTGATCACCATTTCAATCACTGTACTTAGTTTTCAGATACAAGTTGAATTAATCACACTCCTTTTTCCTCCAATTCCATTTTTGTTTTTCTACTCCACCCTCTCCTATTTCAGCGCAATAAAAATGGTGATGTGTAGTTAACTTGTCATGCCATGTGTACAAGGGCAAAGATGGATAAATTATGACGAGTCGCGAAACTGGATTGTGTAAATGGAACGTGGGAGTAATCATTTTGAGATGCTTTCTATTAGCTCAATGAGCTTACGTAACCTTACCTCAAAGTTGTTTGTTATCTGATAGTTTTGGTTTCATTGTTGCAGCCAGTGAAACCAGACACTTCTGCAGAGCCTAAACGTAGTAAGGTTGAAATTTTCAAGGAACACAGCAACTTCATAAGGTATCCTCTTAATGAGGAGTTATTGACAGATGCACCAAATATAAACGAGGCTGCTACCCAGCTGATCAAGTTCCATGGAAGCTATCAACAGTATGATAGAGACGATCGAGGTCCCAAGTCTTACTCATTTATGCTTCGCACAAAAAACCCTTGTGGAAAGGTTTCAAACAAGCTTTACTTGGCCATGGATGATCTCGCTGATCAATTTGGAATTGGTACACTTCGTCTGACTACCAGACAGACATTTCAGCTCCATGGAGTTTTGAAGAAGGACCTTAAGACAGTGATGAGTACGATCATTAAATGCATGGGTTCAACCCTTGGTGCATGTGGTGATCTGAACAGAAATGTTCTTGCTCCTCCTGCTCCTCTTGTGAGAAAAGATTACCTTTTTGCTCAACAAACTGCTGAGAACATTGCTGCACTATTAACTCCTCAGTCCGGATTCTATTATGATATGTGGGTAGATGGCGAGAAAATTATGTCTGCTGAACCTCCTGAAGTGGTGAAGGCCCGTAATGATAATTCTCATGGTACGAATTTTCCTGATTCAGCTGAGCCTATCTATGGAACTCAATTCTTGCCAAGGAAGTTCAAGGTTGCAGTTACAGTGCCAACAGATAACTCGGTGGATCTTTTCACAAATGATATTGGTGTGGTTGTAGTTTCTGATGATGATGGGGAGCCTTTGGGCTTCAACATATATGTACGAGTCCTTTTGTTGTGCTAATGTGTTATTTCGTGCGTTTATTAATAGGGTAGAAGTTAAGCTATATATTGTTTGTGTGCAGGTTGGTGGTGGGATGGGAAGAGCACATAGGAATGAGAACACATTCCCGCGCTTGGCTGAGCCATTGGGCTATGTACCAAAAGAGGATATTTTGTATGCAGTGAAAGCCATCGTTGTTACACAACGAGAAAATGGCAGAAGGGATGATCGCAAATATAGTAGAATGAAGTACTTAATAAGCTCATGGGGGATTGAAAAGTTCAAAAGTGTCGTCGAGCAATACTATGGAAAGAAATTTGCACCTTGCCTTGAGTTACCTGATTGGGAGTTTAAAAGCTATTTAGGATGGCACGAGCAGGTTAGGTTATTCGATGCGGATTTGTGACCGAAATTCAATTTTACTTATGTTCTTACACTTTCTGGATGGTACTTTTAGGGAGTTGTATCTTTCACTGTACTGATCAGAATCATAGGTTGTAATTCTATGCTGTAAAAGCTTATGATATGTTTCATTCTCTTTGACTCCTGTCCCGGGACTTTTTTTTTTACACATTAATGTTTTTGCAGGGTGATGGTGGTTTATTTTGTGGCCTTCATGTTGATAGTGGACGCGTTAAGGGGGCAATGAAGAAAACACTAAGGGAAATCATTGAGAAGTATAACTTAAATGTGCGGATCACGGCAAACCAAAATATCATTTTGTGTGATATTCGCCAACCATGGAGGCGCCCCATAGCCACAGCTCTAGCACAGAGTGGCCTGTTGGTAAGGAATTTCTTCTGTGTATTAGGCATTCCTGTCAATGAATTTAGATTTAAGTGAATTTTTGAACAATTCATAAGTTCAACCACATACTTCGTCCATGTTAGTTTTAATTCCCCACTTCACCTGCCTACAACATTGGTGTTGAAATCGGTATTATTACTGTTCCTGACTCTGCACTTAATGGTCTATGCTGCCAGGTCCTAAACCATATCTGAGTTCTCCTACTTTATCTCCGATGCGAGCCACATTTTCTGATTTAATAATTTAGTGAATTTGATTTTATCTTTTCCAGCTTTAGCACCCTTCCATGTTCACATCCTCATGTTTTTCGAGTATTATTTTAGCGTATCTTTGGGATACTGCACACCATTCTCTACTGTATAATTCTTAGCCTCCTTCCCCTTTTTTTCCTTTTTTAATGAAAATTGTAGAAAGCATCTTGTATGTCACGGTTTATCTAATGCAAGAAGCTTATTCATTGCTTAGTTAAAATCAAACATTGGTAAAATCAGGAATGTGTTGGTAAATACTCCCACAGTTCCAATAAAATAGTCGGAATTTCCTTTTTGTTTGCCCCCAATAGTCCCATATAAAATTAGGGCAATTCGAATAGATGCATAAGAGTAGGGAGTACAAGTTTGAGAAGTTTTACTCGTGAAACCGGGCAATCACGTTGGGGCAGAGGGAGTTGTGCAGATGTTGGTCACTTCCTGATGATGCCGCCCCAGAAATTCCACTTATCATGTGTACTATTCTTGTAGATATATATGTTTTTGTTCTCTTGGCATGTTATGACGCACATTTATGTCTATCCACATGCAAATACTTTTGAAAGTTTACTGTTGTTCACTTGAGTATGGCGACAATGAGCTGTGTACACTTTTAGAAACTGTATATTTTTGTGTGGACGTAAATGGTTTTGCTATATGGTGATTTCTCCACATTTATGTATCTTTTCATGAATTACCCATGCTAAATTGGTCTGAAAATTTTGGTGTCTTGCACACGCATGTCAACTGACAAAGCAAGTATTTTATAGTGCCTTTATTTTTTAAACCTCTCCCTTGAAAGAGGATAATGATACCATTTGAGCTAGAGATCATCTGTTCTTTTCTTTGTCCAAATCCAATAGTCCCATATAAAATTGTGCAATTCAAAGTATGTGTAGAAGTAGGAAGTACAAGTTTGAGAAGTTTTACTCGTGAAATAGGACTATCATGTTTGGACAGAGGGAGTTGTGTAGATGCTGGTTACTTCCTGATGGTGCCTCCCCATAAACTCCACTTATCATGTCTACTATTCTTGTAGATGTGTATGCTTTATTTCGGCATGTTGCGACGCATGCTTATTTATATCCATTGTGCAATATGAAAGTGTACAGTTGTTCACTTGAGTATTGTTTGTCCACATTCATGCATCTTTTCATGATTTATTTTTTCCAAATTTTATTTTTAAAGGTTGGAGGGGACATAGACCTTGACCATGCTAAATTTGGTTCAAAAATTTTGGTGTCTTGCATGCGCATGTCAACTAACAAAGCATGTTAAAGTGCTTTTTTTAAACCTCTCCCTTGAAAGAGGGATAATGATATAATTTGAGCTAGAGATCATTGGTCAAGTATTTTAAAATGCTTTCTAGAAAAATCAATAAATTAATCTTGCTAGCAATTGGTCAAATTTCATCTACGTGTTCGCTGATTGTCAGGTTCTACTGCACATTTTAATTTAATTGATAGTTGTGGTATTTAGGACAATGGATTAGAGTGAGCTATTGTTAGGATGTTCTCTCTGCTCATTCCGGTTATGGGTTTTGTTTGTTGGAGGAAGCTATCTGTTTCTCTTCCTGTTCTACATTATTTTAGTTTTGCATCTTTTGCCCTTAATTCTTTTATCTCTTTTCCGAGCATAATAATCTTGATGAGGATTAACTAATACGTTTTTATTCTCGAAACATTGTTGCTACTTTTGGCAGCCTCCTTCCTATGTTGATCCCCTTAACGTAACTGCAATGGCATGCCCAGCTCTGCCTCTCTGCCCGCTGGCGATTACTGAAGCTGAGCGAGGAATACCTGACCTCCTTAAACGTGTTCGAGCAGTATTTGATAAGGTAATTTAATTGAGATATGTATTTCAAGCAATCCAACAAAGAGCGCAAAATATCCTGTTTAGATTGGATTGCTATACTCATTTATAGGCATTTTGTTATTTCAGGTTGGTCTCAAGTATAATGAATCCATAGTAGTTAGGGTAACCGGCTGCCCCAATGGGTGTGCCCGACCTTACATGGCTGAACTTGGATTAGTTGGTGATGGCCCCAATAGCTATCAGGTAGTTAAAATGCATTCTTTAGTTGATAATTACCAATGTGCATTTTATCATCTTCCCCGAAGATATTGTATCTCCATTTTCTCCAATGACTAGAATCTAACAAGCACCCTAACCAGTGTTTTAATTTCTTGTTGGTTGTTGGTCAGATTTGGCTAGGGGGAACACCTAACCAGACTATGCTAGCAAAAACATTCATGAATAAGGTTAAAATTCAGGACCTTGAGAAAGTTTTGGAACCTTTGTTCTATAACTGGAAGCGAAAGAGGCAAGCCAAGGAATCATTTGGCGACTTTACGAACCGCGTGGTGAGCAAAAATGAATGATACTCGTTGGCCCGTAATTTGAAAATTATTCTGCCAGCTGATTGTCTGACAAATATGCAATTTGTGCTTTCTACCAGGGATTTGAGAAACTTCAGGGAATGGTTGACAAATGGGATGGTGTACCTGATACAAAATCGCGATACAGCCTAAAACTTTTAGTGGACAAGGAATTGTATGAAGCAGTGGATGGGCTGGCAAAGATCCAGAACAAGAGTCCTCATAAACTGGCCATGGATGTAATTCGTAATTTCGTTGCTTCCGAGCAAAATGGCAAGAGTGAGTGAAAACGTCAAAGCCATCTCTAATTCCGTTGCTGTTCTCCAAGATCTATTAATGCGGATGACTGCTCTCTCTGCTGTTACTGCTCGGTAACAGCTAAAAGCTGAATTTCTCAGCAAGAGTAACAGCTGAAAGATGAGTGTATCTCAGGCGTCCTTTGTTATCTTATTTGTCCTTTTGATACAATCTGTTTTTGCCCGACGGTTTTTTAAGTTTGGAAGTTGATGTGGATTTGTATCCATTTTAATCCCTATGTTTCTGGAGTATGTCTTTCAGTATAAGCCAAAAAGTGGTTCCTGAAATAGAGATTCTTGTTAATAGGGTTTTGCAAAATTACCTCCGGTTGTTTTCGTATTTGATTTGTTTGTTTGTTAGAAATGTCATGTTGTCTATTCAGTAAAGTCGGTACAGTACTGTACACCTACAGAATATCGAAAAATAAAGAAAAGTACAAGCAGAGTGGCAGAGACAGGTGCTATCCCGGCCCTCCCTTCCTACGTTCCTGATCCTGAGCAGGAGGGTTGAGCTGATTTGCGCTATACAGCAAGCTAGTTCACTCAGGACTTGTTTCCACCAACCTATGAAAGATGACACTTCAACTATGCAAACTTATTGACAGAAGGGAAGGGAGATGTTGACCAACGTTCGAGAGCGAGCTTTGGATTGGGAAGCTAGGTAATCGACGATCTGCAAGTATTATGACAATGGAGTCGTAGCTTAGGTTCGTGACGTTCAACATCGTGTTCCATGTTACCCAAGATCGCAATGTTGATATATATAGATAATGGAGGAAGAAATCATGAATGTAGACTTGATATATATGTTGCTTCGTGCATAAGTGCGATTATGAATAGTATGGAGCCTATGAAAGCCGTGATGCAGAAGAAACCTTCTTGGCATGAGCTAGCATTCTGTCACAGATTGAACAGGAAAATGGGGTTTAACCTAGAGAAATAGAAGGGAAAGTAGTTAGTGACTGTTGCCTTCTATTTAAAAGGAAGAAGGGTATTGTAGTAACTAAGCTTGGCTAAAGAGGGGCAGGAAGGTAAAATAGCATATTGGAGCAAGGGACGGATCATCAGTCGACAGATAATGTACTCTCCTTTGGTGCCGGTACAAGGCTGAGCAAATTTACCACTACTGAAGGGATCCTACCTTCATATAACACCTGGATTCACGAAGGACAAGCTAAGCTGGATAATATTTCAATTTTTCTTGTTTGCTAAGTTAGGGAAATAGCTAGAGTTCCACCATAGTTTTCGGTAGCTTAGTTCCTGTTATTCCTTCATAGTGTAATCGTTTGTTTTAATGAAAGGACATTAGCTTTTAGTCGTAAATTGTTTGTTCTTGAGTTTTCTTCATAGATCCATAGCTTTATAAGTTGTTACAGTGGTATCAGGGCGGTAGGTCCTTGGATTGTGTTCATGGCAGAAGGAACCAGGTTTCAAGTTATTGAGAAAAGCTTGGAGGCTCATGAAAAGAACTTTGAAATCATACAGGAGACATTGCAGAAAAACTAAGAGGAGAGTGATTTAAAGGATGATGGGAATGGAACAGACCTTGGCAGGGATACAGTAGCTGCTAGTATCCATCAACAATGGGAAGGATAAGAACCCTGAGACATCAAGATCAAATCCCTCAGTGCTAGGAGAAGATAGGGGCAGACAAGATGAGTTTGAGACCCCAACTCCAAATAACCACACTCCTCCACAGCCAACTCAACACAGCCATACAAGGCAGGTATTAAATCCTCAACTTAGACCTCATATCTATCTTGACACTCCTGGCACACCACCACCCCCACCACCATTCAATCACCAACCATCACCACCACCTTTCACTAGTAATCTCCATCAACCTACAACAACCAACCAACCACCACCAGTGTTTCCAACCAACACCTATCAACAAACTCAACCAACATCCCAGATGAACCAACATCCACCTTATACTTCACAGAACTTCAACCAACAACCTCAGTACCAACCACATCACAACCACCTTCATCAACCCCCATTCAATCCACAACCTCACCCACAGCTAGTCTATCAACCAAATCACCAACAATATCAACCATACCAGCACCAATACATACCACATCAAGGAAATGACCAGTATCTACACCATCAATATATATCATCCACCTCCTCAACCTTGGAACTATCAGTCATACCTACAGTGGCCACAAAACAAGCCACCAAAAATGGACTTCCCTAAGTTTGAAGGCAGTGATTCAAGGGGATGGGTCATTAGAAGTAACCAATTTTTTGACTTCAACCCCATGGAAGACCGTAGAAATTAAGGCCATATTTGCTTCAACATACTTTGAGGGGAGGGCCAGCCATTGGTACCAATTTTACTATGTTGGGATAGAATGAATTCCTTGGAACCAGTTCACTACTGCTGTGGTGCAAAGATTTACCTTTACTTAACATGCTAATCCACAAGGGGAGTTTAACAAGCTCAAACAAACAACGACATTGGAAGCTTACTTGCCGACTTTTAAGGAACTAAGGGCCTATGTGGTGGCAAGGCAACCTGGACTCAGTGAAGAATACTTCATTTCTAGCTTCATTAGTGGGCTGAAGGAGGACATTAAGGGAGTAGTGAATATGGCTAGGCCCAACAGTTTTGAGGAAGCAGTCACATTGGCCAAACAAGCTGAGTTAAACCTCTCCAAAACCAGAAACCCTATCTCCTACAACTATAAACCAACTCTGTCCAAACCTCAATTACCTGACCAAACCAAGCAACCCACACAAACACCTAATAGAAACTTCTATAAACCAGCCCAAAACAGTTCTAGAACTAAGACATTGAATAGCTCTGAGATTAATGATAGGAGACAAAAAGGGTTATGTTTTCATTGTGAAGAAAGATTCACACCTGGCCACATCTGCAAGGTCAAATTGTACATGTTAAAGGAGAAGCTGAAGGAGCATTGGAAATGATTGAAGAAAGTCCACAAGAAGTAGATGGTATTATGGAGGATGCTAGTGACAGTGAGGGTGAGCACTGCCAAATCTCACTTCAATCCATTGCTGGAGGTATAGCTCATAACACCATCAAAGTCAGAGGGTTGATAGGTAAGCAACAAATCACTATTCTCATTGACAGTGGGGCTACTCACAGTTTTATTGCCCCATCTTCTATGAAAAGACTGGGGTTTGAAGAAGAGTGTACCTCAATTCTAGTTGTTACTATGGCTGATGGTAACAAGCTTGTTAGTGGGACAGTATGTCCAAAATTTAATTGGACAATGCAAGGGCACAAATTCATAGCAGACTTGAGAGTGCTACAATTGGGAGGATGTGATGTAGTGTTGGGGGTAGACTGTTTAAAGGAGTATAGCTCAGTGACCTTTTGATGTGAGATTTTCTATAACGAAAATTATACGCGCAAGAGAACGCGGTCAATCAAGTAATATAATGATAAGAAAAGTCGAACCCATGATGACGGATGAATTAAAACGCAAGAAGTACTAGTTACTCAATTTCAATCTTAATCTAAGCATACAAAATAGGGTTAACGGCATTTTAGGTCTTAATGTTTGACCACTTTGGCATTTTGGGCCCCCCAGGTTCCAAAGTTGGTGATTTGGACCCTGATGTTGCAAAGTTGCAGCAAATCAGG
>JAOWAN010000027.1:0-20625 GCA_028566635.1 Lobelia cardinalis
ATGGTGTGTGTTGTGTTTTTAAACCCAACCCCCCCCCCCCCCCCCTCCTCATTCTTCCAAGAAAACATAGGGAGAAAAAAAGAAGAGAAAACACCGAAAAAAAAAAAGGAAACAAAAAAGAAAAAAAAAGAAGAAAGGAAAAAACTACTAGAAAGCAGCATTACCTCAGCCGTTCACCCGACAGGATTTCAACTGCCAAACACCCCAACGCACAAAAAGGGGTCCATCTTTCCTTAGCCCCTTTGCTTGGTTCCTCGCCGCGTCCCTCCAGTCCACCACCACCACCGCCACCACCACGTCCCCAACTTTCACCATCCATCCTCCGCACAAATCTAATTTCCGGACCTACCCAATTCAATTCTTGCGCAAAATCATCATGTCAAAGAGGTGAGTTATCGTATAATCTCCTTTTCTGATTTTTGATTCTTTAATTACCCTCATATGGTTCTTGCATAACTATATAATTTAACACTAATTTTCTGTTCATTTATAGAGATTTGAATCGAGCAAACGTAAATATTTCATGTTGATTATTATTTCCCAAGAAATAGATATTCGATTCGAAGTTTCGTTTTATCTTGTGCATGTATGGACTATGGACTAAAATGAATCTTGTTGCTGTAAAGCTATGCTATCCTGGGTCTCGGTTGAAATGAGTTATATTTGATTCTCTTGAACTTTTTGAAGTGAATTTGAATGTTTCTCATATCAAGATTTGGTGAATATATTCATTTACTTTTAGCGGGTGAAAGGAAAAAAAGCTCATAATCACTTCGAAAAAAAGTAGTAAATTCATGGAATTGGATGATTAGTGATTTGGGAATGTTAAATTTTGGTGGGACCTATACACTACAACCTATCAAAGTTACCGACTAGATATTGTATCCAGAAATTTGTTTTACATTTTTTTGGCTTGACCACTACATTAGGTTGATATGAATCTTAGTTTGAAAAATGGTTTAGTTGATTTTGAAAAGTCACACTATATCATCTTTCTCAATAATAGGATTGATTAACTTTTAGCATGATGATTGACGAGTTGAGTTCAGTTTGTTGAATTGTTCCTAATTTAGGTGAAGTAGTTGGGTAGAAACGAGTGTGGAAAGAAAATGACAGAAAACTGGTTTAAAATCAACGTGTTAGCTGATTCCCTTTTATGTTTCCTAGTATCCAAAATAGGTTTTAGAATTAGACCATCTTGCTTTCATGAACATGCACTATAAAGTAATTTTTGATCAACTCTAGGCATTGGGTGGATGTACTTGGAAGCTGGAGGAGGAGCCAAACAATAGATAAATAGGTCATTACGTCAAAATTCGAATTCACAACTTAATACGTTTGTCCCAATCACTTGGGCAGGCTACGCGAATCTTCTCTCACTGTTCTCTTTGGGCAAGATTAATTCTACAAATTGCGATCCCTCTTTATGCTTGGTCTCGTCAATTTTCTTTTCTGCTAAATGTAGTATGATTTTGGATAATGATATTATCACACTTTTCCACACAGTGTATTTGTATGTGTCGAAACCATAAGTTATGGTATCTTATTTCAGCTTTTATTGGGGTTACTTTATGTTATTTTTGGATTTTTGTAGTTTTGTCATACATTAGTCTTAGCATTCTCATTACTTGAAATTAAACTTTAATTTTTCTCTTATAATCGTTAGGACAATGTAACTATTGAAAATGTGATGATACAGGACAAGAAGCAGGCCTGAAAATATCATAGTTGCGGGGTGGGTGGATTGGCTCATATGAAGTAAACCTGTACTATGAAAATATCATAGTTGCGGTTTGGTTTTAAGTAATGTTCTCAAGGGGCTTGTGATGCTGGTGTAGTGTTTCAGGCCTTGACTTCTATGCATATACTGGTTTGAGCAACCTATTGGTTGGAAATTTTGTGGTATGAAGATACTAGATGATCATTGATGAAATGTTTTAACCTGGGGATTGTTCACTCCCTTGAAAGATGTGCCTGTATGCTTTGATCTCTATTAGAACTTGTACATACGATGAAGCAGTGTTCCCAGTGCAATCCTATGGAGGCTGGCTCTCTTTTATTTGGTTTGGTTTATCTATCTTTGTTTAAGAAGCCCCCATACTCAGCTTTTGATGTAGCAGTTTGGGGGGTGGGGTTGGGGTGGGGAATGCTGCAGTATTTGCTTGTGCAATGCTTTTTTGGTTCATTAAGTTACTGAATTTACTTATTACGATTAATAGTTTCTTGCTGTGTTGCGAGGCAAATGTTAGTTATATTTGTTTTTTCTTTTCTATATAGAAGTTGGCTATACTGTCCATACTTTGTATCTGCTCACCGGAACGCATTCTTCTATTGATGCTCCTTCACTTCTTCCATTATTTCTTTGCAGGGTCCTTTGCAAGTTCTTTGCACATGGAGCATGTCTGAAAGGAGAGCATTGTGAGTTCTCACATGATTGGAAGGACCCAGCTAATAATGTAAAATCTCTTTTTTTTCTTCCTTTGACTACCAGTCCAACATTTTCAGTCTCTTGACACATTTTTTTACCTACGGCTGCTGCTTTCCACTATAACAGGTTTGCACCTTCTATCAAAAAGGAGTTTGTGCTTATGGTAGTAGGTGTAGATACGATCATGTTAAAACTTCTCGACCTGAGTCTTCTGCTCCATCTTCATCAGCATATCCTCAGCAGTATCAAGTTCCAGATTCTGTTTATACAGCCTGCTCTTCCAGCTCTACTGTCGGTGTAACGCCAGTCCGTATCGGTATCAGAGAGCTTTCAGCTTCAAGTAGATCGTTCTTATCCCCGATAGAACCTTCATGGAGTGAGGCATCTGGGGAAAATGAATTTGTAGAAAATGGTGATTTTGGGGAGTCCAGGAGTACAATCCCAGCTGACCTTGCAATCTGTTCATTTGCTGCTGCTGGGACTTGTCCTCGTGGAGAAAAATGTCCTCATATTCATGGGGATTTATGTCCTACCTGCAGAAAACAATGCTTGCATCCATTCAGGCCGGAGGAGAGAGAAGAACATATAAAATCTTGTGAGAAGAAGCAGCAGCACCTGGAAGCATTAAAACATAGTCAAGAAATAGAATGCTGTGTTTGTCTTGAACGTGTTCTTTCCAAGCCTACTGCAGCTGAGCGAAAGTTTGGGTTACTCTCAGAATGTGATCATCCATTCTGTATATCATGTATCAGGAACTGGCGTGGTAGTTCGCCTACCTCTGGAATGGATGTGAATTCTGCCCTGAGAGCCTGCCCAATATGTCGAAAGCTTTCATACTTCGTCATTCCTAGTGTGATTTGGTATTCCAACAAAGACGAAAAGCAAGATATTGTGGATAGCTACAAAGCAAAACTCAGGTAATATCGCAATGACGATCATCATCCTAGTTTCTGAAAAAGCTGGTTTCCATTTATCAATTAGCTAGCTGGGTTCACCTTGAAAGAACTGCTTAGGCAATATGTGGTTGTCTTGCTTCATATTTGATTGAAAAACATGTGCTATCAACATAGTTTTTGGCTGTTTTGCTATTCATATAATAATGGTGGAAGCATAAGATGTTTTCGTATACTTTAGTGGGAAGGAAATTTTGTACAGTATGTGTGCAAAAATGCACAAATGGGGGTTAGGGGATAAAGCTAGAGATTTAATTAATATAGATTTTAAGTGTTATGGAAATGGATAAAAGTTGGATGTTGAAATGGTGTTGGCATAGTAGAAGATACTGTAATTGGTACAGAGGTGGCAATCGACTCTTACTCATCAATTTGGTAAAATAATGGGATTAGTGCATTTGTAATCCTAGTAGGATTAGATGGGGGGAAGACGAGAGGTCAATGTTGGGAGGATATAGTATAAGGATGTTAATGATTACCGATATTGGAGATTATGGTGGGTGAGATTGATGCTCAGGTGGGAAGGATCTTGTGGGATACAAAGTGCTGATAGGATAATCCGGAGAGGCAATGTCAGATGTAGTGGTGAAAGTACCATTTTGTGATAACAAACATAGAGACACACTAAATATCGTAGGAACTGTGAGAACCAACTTAGATTCAGTTAAATCTAAGAAAAATACATACAAAATCTGAGTGCAATGCTAATGAATGTGTTCAAATGAGAACTACAAATAAAATGAGAACCTATGAACCTCTTATAGCCCTTAGATCTAACTAATTGGATGACTAAGATTATATTTGAGAAAAACGACAACTGGTGGCAATTTTGTAATGGACTAGAAGTACAAGAATAGTTATATAACTACCTTATTTTCCCCCTCCTCTAAAAAATGTGATTTATTGAAAATAAAATATCTCATGATCTAAAACTCGTAATTAAAATCTAGTTGCGGATTCTTGTTTGAAATTAAATTCTCTTTCAAACTAGGTCAATGAAGAATATATTTCGGAGATTATTTTTAGTTTAGTTAATATCTCAATTATTTTTCTTTGCAAATTAATTTTATAATTCACAATATTGATTCGTGGTTCATGGTTGTGTTTTTATGGTTACAATTGTGAGTGATTGTGTTTGGTTAATTTTCAACACACGTTAAATTTTTGGTTCACAATATTGATTTCATGGTTCATTGTTGTAATTTCATAATTCAGTCTATTTTTTGGTACAAATTGAATTTTATGGTTCACAATTGTGAAATACTTAGTTTGGGCTATTTTTCACTGCAAATTATATTTTATAGTTCACATTATTGATTTCATGGTTCATAGTTGTGTTTTTATGGTTCAAAGTTGTAACTGCTTGTGTGTGGTTACTTTTTGGTACAAATTGAATTTTATGATTCACAGTATTGATTTCGTAGTTCACCGTTGTAATTTAATGATTCAATCTATTTTTCAGTACAAATTGAATTTTGTGGTCCACAATGTTGATTTAATGGTTCATGGTTGTGAAATACTTGGTTCACACGAAATATATTATTTATGGATCTTATTTGAAAAGAAATTTAATATGAACATGAATCCGCTATCAAATTTTAATTTTGGGTTTTAGATCATGAGATATTTTATTTTAACTGAAACACGTCTGTTGGAGGAGAGAGAAAATAATGTGCAGTTTATATACATGTTTTATTTTAAACATGTATATGTTGCGTTTGGCTCACAATATTAGACATAAACTAAAACGAAAAACTGCATATTAGGGGAGGCTGAAAACCTGAGAAATAACTAGCGGATAATAAAAGGTGAGAAATTACAATATTGAAAGACAATCTCCAGATTGATACGCCAGACAACAGCTCCACCTACCCCACGACTGGTCTACCGGACCCGCAGACGTAAAATGATTGTGTACAAATAATGATAATGGAAGAGGTAGGAACTCCAAAAAGTTAGAACAAAAGAGGTTTTTATAAATAATTGAAAAACATTGAAATTGTTAAGTGCTTCAAAAAGATAAAAGTAGTGAAAGAAACCGTGAAGAGGCAAGTCTGTTGTCCGAAAAATTTACACTAACTTAGTTTTAGAAGATAAGAGCATACACAAATAAGCACACCAACATTTGAATTTAAGGGAGAGAGTAAAACTAAGGTTGCCAATTGTCTAAAATATCGTAAGAATGATGTTTTTTGTTTGAAAGGAAGATAACATATTAAGGAAAGAGAATACACAAATATGATAGACTATGGATCTGCCTAGAAAGAGAAAAGGGGAGAAAAACAAAGCAAAATCCAAATTTAAAAATTAAAAAATAAAACGTGCTCTTAGCATGTTAGAAAGAGCTAACTCTGGAAAGCACTCAGAGCTGAAGCTCATATAGGATTAAGTTAGACCACTCTGTTCAAAAGCAAGAGAATGGTAAGGCACCACACTGTTACCAAATCTGTTAAATCCTTCCCTTTCTCACTATGTAATGAATCACAAGTAAAAAACTGATGGCGTAGCTGATGTCTCCTTGTGATAGCTAGCAAACAACTCATCTCTAAGTAGGCAGGCGCTGAAAGGAAAAAGTGATCATCAGACACTGAACTTTATTCATGCTGCATCGAGTCTGGAGACAGTATCTTGTAGGATTTGACTCCAGCAAGGTCAACTAGCGCTTGAACGTAATGAGAGAAAAAAATTTACAAGAGAAGCCCAAAATTCTCAATATACTAGTTGGGGATTGAGAGAAATGATAATGAGAAGGAAATCCAAATGAGCTATAAGCTGTTCAGGGTAAATCACTGCCTCTCAGGTCCACTGACTGATTTCTCTATCATTCAGATTTTTGAGAAATGAAATTTCCAAGAAAAAGGTAGACCCTTTCTAAAAAAGTTGAAACTAAGGAAAGTAGATTCCTCCCTGAGGTAAGAATTGGACTTGGATAAGATGAGCTAAACACAACCATAAATGTTGATGTTAGGGAATACAGAGAGGGATTCCTTCAATCAAGTGTCCTCCCAAAAGCGGATGTGGGAGCTATCCCCGGCCATAATTAGTTAGAAGGTTAACATGAATTATTTCCGAGGACTTTGTTGGCAACGGAGATTGATTGCCAGCAAGTTAGTGATGCACCCATTATGGTGGGCGCCAAACATGGTAATCCTTCTAAGCCGAAAGGATTTCTTCTCATGAGAGAAATGCCATGATGCCTGCCCTGCCCACTAGAGAGGTACTTTTGACTAAAGCCCCTTCCTCTTGGGGCTAACACTCACTACCTGAGGACACAAAGTGCCCTTTTCTACCGTTAACGGCCCTTCACACAATGCCTAGATTCTTCCTACAATGCCTAGCTGCCAAGGTTAAGTTTTCGGTTGGTTACAACCTCAAAGATATGATTTAATAACTGCATTCTACAAAGGATTTAAAGTAAGTCAGAAAAATGGAGAGAAACTTTATAAGTCAAAGGGTTTAAAATAAGTAGGAGAAATATGGCTTACAACTTTAGTGGTAAGAGGTACGGTTCTCATGGTTCGGGTTGGATCGGTTTTGCCTAAAAATGGCAAAACCGA
The DNA here is from genome assembly GCA_028566635.1 of Lobelia cardinalis. Classification (NCBI taxonomy): domain Eukaryota; kingdom Viridiplantae; phylum Streptophyta; class Magnoliopsida; order Asterales; family Campanulaceae; genus Lobelia; species Lobelia cardinalis. Next base: position 6,939 of record JAOWAN010000027.1, read on the forward strand.
AAAACGAAAAATTATCTCGATTTTGTACATTGAAGAACCGAAACCAAACCATGAAATATAAAAATCAATTCTTGTTTTATATTAGTTCGGTTTGTTTTTGTCATTTTTTTTGGTTTTGGGCCTAAATGCGTGCAAGTATCCTTTCTTTTATCTCTTAAGAATCCAAAAATAGATTTCTGTGCTTGCAAGACAAATATGTTCCGGATCCAAATTGTATATGGGCGGTGGAAGAGATTCAATCATGTAAGCAGATTCCAGCATTTAAAGAAAAACAGGATGACAGAAAGACAAACTATAAACAAGTCATAAGTCAGAATTAGTAATTTTATTTGCTTATATCTATCATATGAAAGCAGATTCAAGCAATCTAAGAATCTCTTCCTCAAGTAGATTCCTAAGTCTTCTACAGTAACTTGAAAACACGTAATAAGATTTTTCTACTTATTCACTCAATCTTCCAAAATGGAGAATGAAGAGGGAGGATTTGACGTGCAGATCTGGAACCTGGAGGGGTTTTGTGGCCGGTAGATTCAACAGCTAGAGAGGAGTGAGAGCCTTTCGTTCGTCGGATCTGGTCGGGGAGGGATGAAAGATGGCGGCAATTGGTGATGAAGGGCTGGTGGTCGGAGAGAATAAGAAGAGAAAGGAGAAAGAGTCGCGTTAGGGTTTACTGCGAGAAAGGACGATAGTCCGTGAACGGGAGCTTGTAAAAGAGTAATATGCTGTATAAATTCCTTTTTATACCTAGGTTTATATGTCAGTTCGGTTTGGTTTTTGGTGTTAAAAAAATTCCAAAAACCGAAACCAACCCAACGTTTAAAATTCAGAATTTTGAAAACCAAAACCAAACTAATTAGCTTGGTTCGTTTTTTTGTCATCGGTTTGGTTGGGTTGGGTCGGATTTTGAAATTTTCTGCTCACCACTAGTAAGAGGAGTATTAATGAAGTGAAAGTTAGGTTAGATGAAGAAGAAATGCCTCAAAAGCAATTATTTCTGCACCTAGGACTCATCAGTAATCAAGAGGGAGAGGTTGGAAAGGACGGTAATTATGGAATGAAATTGGGTTTGGATGAAATGGATTAGTGCATTGGGAATGTTATGTGATCGGCGAATACCATTAAAATTGGAGGAAAGTTTTATAGGACAACTGTTAGGCCTGCCCAATAATCCTATTATACGGAACCGGGCGTTGGGATACTAAGAAGGAACATGCTGACAAAATGAGTATAGTGGGGAAATACGAATGCGTAGATGTGCGACAAAACTTGAAAAGACAAGATGCGTACATGAACAAATACGGGAAACGATAAAATTAGCTCCTATTGTGGAGAAAATGAGAGAGAACTGCCTAAGACGGTTGCTCATGTACAACTTAGGCCCCTTTGTGCTCTAGTTATGAAGTGTGATGAACTTTTATCAAGCTAGGGGTAGGGGTAGACCAAAGTTAACATGGGCCTCAACTGTAAGACATGAAAGAGTTTGGTCTGTATGGCTTGACATTGGAATGCGTGTAATTTCAAAAAAGGATTGTGCTTGAGACTAAGGCTTTGTTGTTGCATTCTATAACTCCCCCTGACCCCAGTTAGCTTCCAAGTGAAAAAAACATAATCTCATTCACAATATTCCAGGATGAGAAACAAAGCGTACAGTATCCTCAGTCCTCGCCTCTAGACATGCTATCTCCTCAGTCATCGTCTCCTAGACATGCTATTAAGAACATCAATTACGAAGGTGTATAAGAACCGAGAGAGGTTTCCCCGTTGAAGACCCGTTGAGGAGCGAAAGCACAAATTCTGACGACTGTTAACAGCCTAGTGAAGTTGTAGCAACCCCAAATTTATTTGCAGTGATGGCTCATTAACTTGGTACATTCTTGGGCCATGCTGGTCCATATCTTACTGTCAGTTTATCACAAGAACTCAATTTATATAGCAAATAGAAACAATCCTGATTTCCCTCTCCTTTTTGGAGCTGGCCAGAGGTTTGAGCGTAGCCTGTAAGGCTGTTACTCTCACGGTCTGTCACTTAACTGTGGTTTCGATACAGTTTAATCTGATATTAGAACTGGCCTGGTGTTGGCTCCAGCTTTTAGTTTAGCTGACAAATCAGCTGTCTATCCCTGCTGTTACATTTTGGGCATAAATCATCCATTTCTATGCTATCAATTTTTAGAATTTTGCTGTACATATTAGATATTTTCTAGAATTTTAATCATGAATTTTATGGAACAAAACTCATTTTAACTCGTCTTACTTCTCTTTGTGTATGATATTTGTTGTAGAGTAGAGACTAATGGTTCCTCCTTTTGCAGGTCAATTGATTGCAAACATTTTGATTTTGGAAATGGAAGTTGTCCATTTGGGACCAGCTGCTTTTACAAGGTAGCTTTGCATTTTATCGAGTTGATCTTTTCCTTTGCACATTTTCTTTGCAATTTATAAACCAACCCATATGTTGGGTGTTTGAAGTTGTCATATTTGATGTGAAAAAAATTCTACTCGATCTTGTCATGTAGACTTAAAGCTTCCCTATTATATAAGACTTGTAGATAAACTAAGTTGTTGCGGATTCCTGTTAAGAGACATAATCACTAATTGACTATTAATATACCATATATAGGTACTAGTGACCAACCAAGATCTCCTTGTAGTGAAGGCATGAGGGTCTCTCACCTTCAGTGCACTTGTCGCACCATGTAGGTTATGTCTTCTGAAGTTGGTAGTTTTCAGAATGTCTCACCGTTCTTCAAGTATGTGTGGCTGCATTGACTTACTAATTAACTTATCTAAATGTGTCTTACTTGGTATCAACTATCAACTATGGAGGGTCTGTCATGAGTTCTTATGCTACTCTTGTGGTTTTCGAGTGAAGCAAATTCCTTTCTCCTACCTTGGTCTCCCCTTGAGAGGGAATCCTCAGGCTCATAGTTTCCATTAGGAGGATGGTCTACATTCATTGAGTTTTGTCTGTCGAGTGTTTCTATTAAAATATTTCTCTCTCGATAAATTACCGCTGAGGATGGCCGTGTTCTTGGAGAGGATCATGCTTCGATTTTTGTGGTGTGGGCCCATGGAGGGTGATAAGGATCGTTTGGTTGCTTGGAAGAAGGGGTAGACCTAAGAAGGAAGGGGCTTGATAATCTGGTTTTCAAAAATATTTTCCTTGTCGGGAAATTGCTTTGGCGATTCCTTCTATTTCAAGAGCCTAATTCTCGTTTCGCAGAGGTTTACTTGGAATAAGTTCGATGGTCATTGGAACGACTGAGATGCTTCTATAGGTCTCTCCGTCAGACATGCTGCTAGTCCTTGGAAGTTCATACAGAGTTGCTTTCATCTTTTCCATCCTCATTTTTGTTATGAGATCGGCCTTGGGGACTAGGTTCTGTTTTGGGAATCATTCCAACCTTGGATCGTAACCCCTACTGTCTCACATCCTCAGCTCTCTAGTTCTTTATCGTTGAAGTCATTCACAATGCTTCTTCTCTGACCACACATTCAGATTGAGTTTCCTCTTTGTAATTTCGTTCGGGAGTCCTAGGTTCCGTTTGAGTATAAATTGCTGGTTGGTGGTTCTTAACCGACGGAATACTAATGATTGACAGCAACGAAAGTGACCGAATATAGTAATCTCACTGAAGATAGTAATCTCGCATGTCACCAGCACTCCAAGTTGTAGCTGCAGTGCGGTCCTTAGTAAACCAAATTGCATGAAGAGAGGGGTTAAGCCGATGGATCTTGTCTTCAATACCTTTGTTTTGTCATATGGATTGGGTTAGGCACAATCAATTACGCTAATATCAGCATATCGTCACCAGTGTGGACTGCTTATTTTTCCAACTTTTGACTAAACTGAAACCCGAATTTGAATGGCATTTTGGGAGATCCATCTGATAACCTTTTTATTATCAAAGACGATCTGATTCAACATGTATAGGGTCTCTTTATTTCCATTTTCAGCTCATCTAGGATAATATGTGTGGTTATGTACTAAAAGTTTGTTGATTGTTTTAATGTAAAATACATAGGAATTTTCTCCTGCTCCTTTTTGCAATTATGTTAGGTGATAGATTGCATTGTGTGGATGTTCGAAGTGAACAGTCTTCAGTAAAATTGATGTTGTAGATTTTGCTGAGTTTTATTTGGAATTACTACCACACTGATATCGCTGAATTAGGAGTAGACATGCAAGTGCTGCTTTTACTTTGAGAAAGCCTATGACTGAGTGAAATGAACGGGCAGTTTCTTGATCTTGTTGTGGATGGGAAGGATTTTGGTCCTAGATGGTGCAAATGGATACTTGGGTGTCTTTCTTCTGTTTATTTTTCCGTGATGGTTAATGGGAGCCTAAGGATTGGTTTGGTGCTTCTTGAGGTCTTCTACAGGGCAATCATTTATCCCCTCCTTATTCACTTAAGTGGTGCATGTGCTTAGTAGACTTCTTTCTGGGAGCGAAGAGAGAGTTCTTTGTGAGGGATGTTTATTGGGTAGTAACAACACTTAACATTTCCCATCTTCAAAACGCAGATGATACCGTTGTGTTCCTGTCTAAGAACGCTAGTAACTTTAAGAATGTCCTTACCATTCTCCAAGTGTTCGAGGTCATGTCTAGGTTGAAGATTAATTCATCTAAGTGCAGTCTGGATGGGATTAACGTGGAGAGGTGTGTCTTGACTTCTTATGTTTCTATGGTAAGTTGTTCGGCCAAGGAGTGCCCTTTCTCTTGTCTTGGGCTACCAGTAGGTGGGAACCTTTTAGCTAGAAGTTTTTGGGATTCGGTGGTGTCTAACGTGTCAAAATGGTTATATGTTTAGAAAGGTGCTTACGTTTCCTTAGGAGGGTGGGTTACCTTGATTGGGTCGTGTTTGACGAGCATTCAAATTAATCGTTTGTCTCTTTTCAAATTACCTTAATTATTCGTCTCTTATCAAATAACCTATGGGTGTGGCGGATTATTTGGAAGGCATCAGCCGTCGTTTCTTGTGGTGCAACGCTGGGGAGGCTAGTAAGGATCTTTTGGTGGTCCGGGAGTTTGTGTGTAGGCCTAAGCATGAAAGGGGTTTGGTTATGGGGAGCTTGATTGTGAAGAAAATTTCTCTTATTGCTAAATGGCGTTGGTGGTTTCTGCTGCAGCCTCATTCTTTATGGCATAGAGTTATTCGGAGGAAGTCTAGTGCATAGGAACAGTTGGGATGTTACTATCAGCTCTTTCTCTTACGTATGCTAGCCCGTGGAAGTTCATTGCAGCCATTACCGTTTCCTCTGATCTCATTTTAGATATGTAGTTGGCCTCGAGGACAGAGTTTGATTTGGGGAGGATCTTTGCAATGGGAAATCCCTCTTAAAGCATCTTTTCCTTGTTGGTTTTGAGTCTCCACTGTTCATAATAATCCCATTTCGTCGTTCATGATTAGGGATGGGGATCAATGTTTTTGAGATTTTCAATCACTAAAAATCTCAATGATAGGGAATCCGTGGATGTTTCAAACTTACCCGATTTACTCTCCTTTCATACGTATACTCATATTGATCATCAGATTTGGCTTCCGAAAATTCTTGTTTGTTCACGGAAAAATTACTCCACTGTTTGAATGCCAATGATTGGCGCCGACGGTGTAGACGGATGGTTATTTGTTTTTGCCCTACCCCGTGGCTTGACGGTTATGGAGTACTTTGTTTGAGCTTTGAGGCGAATACTGAATTATGCCCCAGATGATCAAAGAGGTTTCTTTGAGACATTTAGGTTTTGGCAAAATATGTGATGCTAAGATAGTGTGGGGAGGGATGGATTAAATTTAGCGCTCTCTGATAATAGCACCTGCATAGAGCGAAACAATAGGAGTTTCGGAGGCCAGAAATTGCATTCTAATCTTCTTTGGGCTTCGCTTTGGCGAGGAGTTAAGGGGCTGGCCAAAGGCTGCCCCTAGTAGATTTGGTTAGGGATCGGAAGCAGCCTTGTTCTAGTTTTCACGTTTTATGTTTATCTTTTTGTTTTTAATTTGGCATATCCCTGGTTTGCCTTTATTTTTTAATCTTTCTCTTTTTCTAATATAATTTCTTTTCTTGATCAAAATAAATGAATAGAATGCCTGTGTAATTTGAGGGGAAATGGGCAATGGAGGAGCAAATGTTGCTTGTGATAGTTGTGGCTAGTCCTGCTGGTGGAGGTATTGATGGTGACATAGGTACTCGGGGGATATAAATCTGTCAAATGGGAGGGAGATAATGGGTTTATTTTATTTTGCATGCTCATTGTTGATACGAATTTGACTGAATCTCCCTTTGGGGAATTACCATCTGATGGATCTTGGTCCAAGTACTGGTGCAAAGGAAAAAATGTCCTGGTGAATAGAAAAAAGAAGGCATAGCATTCCATTTTGTATGCACATTGATATGGCAATTTAAGTAAGATAGTCTTATTGTGACACGTCATTCCTAGATACTCACATTGATATGTTGACGAACGAAATTAAGGTTTCTAGAAAGGAAGATTATGGAACATGGAATGACAATCAAGGGACCAAGTTCATGAAGGTTTTGGTAATGTGTTAATAATGAACATATTTTTAGAAATGGAAATATAAAACTTTTGCTATCGTTTAAATGCTAATTTATATGTGGCCCTGTAGACTTGTCTTAGATATTGAAGGTTATTCTGTCCAATGCCTCATTTCATTATCGACTCTCAACACTCGTATCATTTTCATTGTTGAGCAGTCAATTACTTGGCCGTGGGAATTATAATAACTAGCCGGTGTTGTATCCGAGAGAAGTGGGAAGAGTTGGAAGATATGGTGCTTCCACAGTTTGTTTTGAAAGGAGTTTTAGCATGCACTACTTTTGTTGTTTGTAAGGTGGACTGGTAGCAGTGTTTGAGTTTTATGGTATGGTCTTATTTGAATATGAATGTCCAGTTAAATTGGAGTTTTCTTTCCGATGACTATGCTTGAACTTCAATGAGCAGTCCAAACTTGTCTTTGGGGTAATACTCCCTCCGTTCCACAATAGTGGACCTTTTAGAAGCTATAAATTCTTTCAAAATAGTTGTCCTTTTATAACTTTATGCTCTACTTTTTCAGAATTATCCTTTACTCTCAAACTATTAATGAAGGAAGAATTTGAAGAGACTTTTAACCGTAGAGTATTAATTGAAGGGCAAAAGTGGAATAATAGAAGATACTTAAGCAAATATTGGTTTTTGTGCTCCATCCTAAAAGGTCCACTATTGTGAAAACGGAGAGAGTATATATTAGCGAAATGGTGTTGTATGTGAGAGAAATCTGAAAAGGTGGCTCACAAGCTTGCTTCCACGGTTCGATACGGTGAAGCAGTTTTACCAATGCAGTGTGCGTGTTGATGTGGATTGTTTTTGGAAAACGAAGAACCGAAGGTGCGAATCTATAAGGCCAAACAGTATACATGATTGTGATTTGACAATTTATGCTGTCTGAATTTCAAATTTGGAACTCCTTCATTCCCTGTTTTATTGATTCACAGCTTTGTATACCAATTTTAAGCTTGTTTCTTTGTTTCAATGAGGTACTCCAGCATTTCTTTCACATTTCTTTCTTTACATGGCTTCTCATCAAAGTTGTTTTATAACAGTTCTTTCTTTCTTTCTGGAATCACCATTCTTGTTTACCTAGGTTGTCATTTCATCCTTGACCATTTTATCAATCAATATGGAACTATCATTTCTTCTGTCTCTTGGCAGTCGATGGTTTTCATTTTCATTCTTTTGTTTTCTATCGTTGAGGATGTTTTATAATTAGCTCAGTAGCTTACTCCTCAAATCGTACTAGTTTCTGCAAAAAAAAAAAAAAAAAAGAAGTGTAAAACTTTGCCCTTGGAATGATTGCCATTTTCATTGCATCAAAGTTTCTTCACCTCATGACTCCATTGATGGATATGATCTTCCAGCACACCATCAAGCCAGGGTCGTACATGTGGAATGCTACTCTTTGGCTTCAAAGTTCTGGCCGTGGTTCCCTAGACTTGCACGAGGGTGACAATGATCCAGAAAACAGTTCTGATGATATGGATATGGATGATTTACTTGATCTGTTTAGACGCTTATGATGTTCGCGCATAATGGTAGGAGTACAAGATGTGGATACTCACTGGGATGATAATTTGGAGATGGAAGCTGCACCAACCTTTGGCCGATGATTTCTTAGTGGCAGAGGCGACAGCTTGTTAACAGATGCCTTTTTGTGGCAACAATGATTTAGGAAGATGATTAGCAAATGCTTATATAATGGGTGAAGTTATGGCGTTCTCTCAGATTTTAGGAAATCAGTGATCATCATATAATAGTAATTTATTTGAGCAGCTAAACTAACTCAACTGAGACTATTGACTTGCTTGGTGTAGTTGACTTTAAGGAAGTAGCACTTTTGTTTTTCCTCAGTTCTGAGTTTTTTTTTGTTTCTTTTGTTTTGACATATTACTAGTGTTTGTAAAATCTGGGTGTGTATGGCCTAGCTGCATATCTTTTTTGGTTGCAACCATCTATGTCATACAATACTTCTGGTATTAGTTGATTTTGGTAGCTCATGAATGGTGCTTTTCATAAGAGCTATGCTTGTTATTTTGCCATCATAATCTTTTGTACTAGTCACAAAGTTTGCAAATGTGCAATTTTAGGTTTGTGTTCGGATCAGGTTTATATAAGGGCGGAGATCGTTATATAGCCTTCTACCCTGTGTAAAAGGAAACACCTTCACAAGGGTCTGCGATGGTTATGTTTTGGATGGCTGTATTTAGTGCCCTGTTCTTACAACTTTGTTTGCCGCAAAAAGCACTGAATTACTCCTTGAATAGATTCATAGAGAAAATATGATAGAGGCTTGCATGGAGGCATTTGCTTGTGTACTATTTTTGCCTCCACTTTCGAGAAGGCCAGTTATTTATTTTCTTCTTCATCATAATTAGCACCTCCAAAATGTTTCACAACCTGTACAGTTAAAAAGACTTTGCGATAATGTTATTTACTAGAGAATACAATCTCATCTTCCATTTTCCCTAAACATTTCTATTGGGAAAAAATGCAATAAACTTCAAAACTCATGCTGGAGCTGGACTATGGTTTTGGAAAAGAAAAAGTATTGGGCAGTTGGAAACATAATGCTATGTTCTCAAGTATGGAAAGTAAAAGCAAACCTTAGGTAAGATGTGAATCAGATAAAAAGAAAAAGTTATAAAAGGTACTCCCCTCCGTCCCAAAACGAAACACTTTTTGTTGTTGAAAAGTAAACATAAAATTTATCAATTTAACTTTTACGATATTATCAATTTTAGATTCTAATATTTTAGTCATTATAAGAATAATAATTAAGTTAGCAAAAATATTATTTATATATTCGTTATAATATGTAATTTTTTATAAATATTTGATCAATATTTTGTTAAATTGACCAAAATGAGTCAAAAAGGGACTCTAATTTTGGGACGGAGGCAGTATTCCCTTCATCCAAAAATACATGTCTTTTCTAAAAAAATATTAAAAGGTCCCAGGCGAGTGTCCATTTCCTAATGAAGTTATTAAGTTCACCTTTGTCACCCATCATGTTTCATTGTCCTCTTGCAATGCTGGAATGGTACCATTTGAGGTGAGCCACTATATTTCCTTTGATGAACTTTCTTACTTTCCATGGGAAACTCAAACTGGAAACTCATTTTGGGACGGAGGGCATAACATCTTTACTTCTTGACTAGCTCCATCAATAATGCCTGTTTTGTCCAAAGGAGGAGTTGATTGTTATTTGGATTTCTTATCCAAGTTAGACCTTTTTTCCAGCATGAATTGTTTAGTACCGAATTCTCACATTTCTAAAGTCTTTCCTGGGACCAGTCCACTGCCATACATTGCCCATCTTAATGGGATCGGAGCTGGAGATAAATCCTCGGTTGCAAGTATTTTTCGAGGATCTCAGGCTTGAAAAAGACATATCACTTTGCCACGTAAAGATCTAGGAGTGTCAGCAGTTCGAGCTGAAAGGCTCTTTCCTACTCTTATTCCTCTTATTGGGGCTAAGGATGTTACCGAGTTCATGATTTAGGCTGTCGTTAAAGAAATTTTCTTTTCCTTTAGTGAGCTTGGTTGCTGAGAGAAAAATGTATTTGACCTAAAGTTTCAGGATATATTTGACCAAAGGTTTTACCTACCCAGTAGTCCCAAAATCCGCACCATTGCCATCATATTAATGAGTAATGTGTTTCTTCAAGGATGGCATATTTCAGAGTTTGCATCTGGTGCTGAAAGACCCAACTCTTGATCGTCTTTTTGGTCCTTATCTTGATTGTTTCCTTTGTATTATGGACTGTTTTCTGCATCCCATCTCTGGGCAAGAATTGTGAAACGAGACTAAGGATTTGTGGTTTTTGGACATGGAATTTTGATTTTACAGCATGCATATCGTGATGGTCGTCTTGAAGAAGTGGCTTTGCGGCACCTTGCGGCCGAAGATGGTCTTACCGTGATTGCTAAAAATATCAGGTTTCACTTTTTGCTACCCATTTTCCATTCACCAGATTGCAGTATTTAATGCCGTTTCTTTTGAATTAGCATTTCTTCTTCTTTCCTCATCATATTTTGCAACTTCATTTTTTAAGAATATTTTGTTATTATTGTTATCTTTTTTGTTTAATTAGTTAATTTTAATCAACTTGCAACCTCGTTTGTGTTTCTCAACCTCACTGAAGTGTGAAATGTTTTTCAGGCTCGCAGACTTCCTAGATAGATTGCATATAAGGTGAAGCATTCTCTCCAACTCCAGGTTTGTATTTGGGCTCGTCTCCGCTTCTTCTGCTTTGTTTTCCTCCTGTTCCTCTTTACTTATTTGTTGTTGCTTTTGCCAGTGATCCCATTATTAATGCAACATGTTATTTGTTGACTACTTATATGATTTCCCTGTTCTAGTAAGTACTTGCATTCTACTACTCACACATGCTTGCAAGTTACTATGTATGTTAGCATATGTTTTTCTTGGGATAAGCTGTGTGGCATATGATGGAGGTCTGGATCATTCTGCTGCTGTGTGCTCCTTTTTGATCACTTTAAGACATTTTAGGAAGGACAAGGATTTTGCCATCCCTGCTGCTTTCGAACAGAATGGAGCACTACTCCATTTTGGGGCCAATCCTTGCTATTACCTCTTCTGTGGTATGGTGTGGTATTTTGTGCTTCTCTTTCTGTGTCTTGTCGGTTCTTTCTGTGAGGTGGAAATATATAGGGATTGGAGAGCTAATATGCTTTGAGTTCAGTTTTGTTACCTTTAGAATGCTTTAGGTGGAATTTAGTTCATTCTTTTGCACATTCTGTCTTCTTAATAACATTATTGTCTTCTTTTATCAGAAAGACAAATAAAAACCAATAAAATGGGTTTACTACTATGGAATTGAAAAGCCTTTTCTTTCTCTTTCTTTTTCTCAAAAAGAAAAAGATTTCTCATATTTTTCAATTTGCTGAAATTATTGTCATTGTTACTTTACTTTTTATCTCTAGGCTTCTTGATGTTGAAACAATCAGAAGGTTTTCTATATATTGGTTAAAGTTGTTGATGGCGATGCCAACATGGCTAGAAGGTAGACCTGGCAAAATGGACCCATTACCTACTAAACAACCCAAGCCAACATATCTTAAACCCAACCCATTTAGTTAATATGTCCAAACAGGTTACCTATTATAACCCAATATCCCATCAATTTAAATAGGTTAGTCCAGGTCAACGTATAAACCCATTACAACCCATTACGATTACTAACTGAAGAAAAATATCTCGAATCTTATTCTCTCTCCCGTCTCTTCCAATCGGTTCAGGTGACCTCCTCTCAGACCGCCACCATCCTGGTCACCGATGCTTCCAACCACACCAGTACCTCCATCTCTCCCATTTTGTCAAACTTCCAACTTTAACCTAGTCATTGCCGTCCGTTCAGATCTGAAATTTTTAGTTGGGAATGATATCCAACTTTGATTGTCTGGTATTCAGTGATCTTCTTCCTTCTTTTTCTTTTTTGAGGATTGGTTGAGACTTCAGAGATAAGTGGACCTGAGACGAAGATCGACTCTTAGCGGCACCACGGGTGGAGGCAGAGTTGGTTGCCGGTGCGTAGGTGGAAGCAGTAGTCTATGGATTGGTCTGCGAGGTGGGGAGGCCGGGGGAGGGGGGCTGTATGCCTGAGCAAATGCTAATCAGTTTCATAATCATATGATGACGCAATAATTGTCTTATACGTCATTAGGAATCTCCATAGACATTGATCAGGATGCCATGGATCACAATTTACCAAACTGTAAAACGGTGTTGACGACAGTAGATGACGCCGGTATGTCGCCTGCGAAGTGGGTCGCAGATGCGCGGTGGCCGGTGGGCAAGCCTGAAGAGATCACCCTTCTCCCGATCCTCAAAAATATGTATTTGTATTCGTATGTGTATGATTCTGTGTATTGTATTAGTGTGTGAGGATCCAATGGGTTGACCTGGGTTATAACCAACCTTTTTACTACCTATTAATTAAATGGGTGGTAATGGGTTGAACCCACTCCAACCTATTACCTACTATAACCCAACTCAACCCAACCTATTAGCTCATTATGACAGGCCTACTAGAAGGCATAATACCTAATATCAAACTGAAAACTGTTGTAGCTGTCACGACATGTTATACCCCAAGTGATTGGGGGCTTTGTTGTTGTTGTTGTCACGTCACATATAAAACATAAGAATCAATGTAATTTACGACAGGATTCCTTCAATGCCTGGGGAAAGTTAGCGTCACTATTCCTCCTTGTTCCAAGAATCTGATTGATTGGTAGATGATGGGGCTAGCGGTATCCCCTCCTCTTCCCTAACGGAAGGTCGGGGGCTGAAGTCTCGTCAGGGACAAGGGAGACCTATTATCTTGTGGAAGATATCTCCCTTCAGTTGCTCTGGGCTTCAAGCCCCCCTCGTTGCTTTGCGCTCTTTTTTGAAGATATATCCCTTCTCTTGCTGTAGGCTCCAAGCGCTCCTCGTTGCTTTGGGCTTCAAGTCATCTCTAATAGCTTTGCAAATTTCAAATTAATAAAAATTAAGGGTTGGGATTAGACCTATATCCCTCCAACCTTAAAAAAAAGGAAAGTACATGATGGGGCTAAGCATTTCATGACGGCTATCAAATTGGATGGCAGAGTGACTTACTTGTATGCAAGTTGGCTGACTCTTAATAATGTTTTTGTATTCTTCTTGGAGACTTTTGTGCAAGATTTTTGACATGCTTTGCAAATGCAACAGAAGAAAATTCTCTTTTGTGTGATTACTGATTACTCATCCTGCTGTTTCCGCCAGTTCTAAGTTATAGATTTAATACCAAAAGATATCCCCTAATAGGTTTTCCTGGATGTTTGAAATACAGGAAGTTACAAATATTTCGTCTAAATGAGTGTATGTCAACAGACTCCCCCCTCCCACTTCTCTCTTAACTACTGCCTACTTTTTTACAGTCTACCAAATCAACATGAAGTAGTTAGCATTTTCCACTTATGTACTATATTTGCATGTAATTGAGCATTTCCAGTTGTAGGTGATGTGGTTGAAGAAATTAAAATTGTGTGTGTGTGTGGGGGGGGGGGGGGGGGCAAATAAACGAAAAAAAACAAAATTTTTTCACATACGTGATATTTTTATTTACTTTCAATTACTGTTTT
>JAOWAN010000027.1:28925-48355 GCA_028566635.1 Lobelia cardinalis
CTTGAAACAAGCACCTAGACAGTGGTATGCAAAATTTTCAGAGGCCCTCATTGCTTTTGGTTTCAAGCATGCTGTTATTGATCACTCCTTATTTGTTCTACACAAAATAAATTCCACAACTATTGTTTTGGTTTATGTGGATGACATATTGATTACTGGTTCTAGCAACTCAGTCATTGCAGATCTTAAAGCTCATGTACATTCCTTCTTCAATATCAAAGACCTAGGTCCTTTAAATTACTTTCTTGGACTTGAAATTGCAAGGAATTCTGCGAGTATTTGTATTAATCAGAGGAAATATGCTATAGACATTCTGAAGGATACAGGTTTAGAGAATGCAAATCCCTCTCTCCTGCCTATTGAATTGCATCACAATTTGGCTGCAGACAAGGGTGCTCTATTATCAAATCCAGATCAATATAGGAGGCTCATTGGCAGGTTGATTTATCTAACTATAAGCAGACATGATATATCCTATCCTGTTCAAGTCTTAAGTCAATTTGTTACATCTCCCAAAGTTCCTCATTGGGAGGCTTCATTGAAGTTGGTGAGATATTTGAAGGCTGCACTAGGGCAAGGCCTTTTCTTTTCTGCCAAATCCTCCATTCAACTTCAAGCCTACACTGATGCTGACTGGGGTGCCTGTCCAACAACAAGAAAATCTATCACATGTTATTGTGTATTTCCTGGTTCTTCACTCATTTCATGGAAGTGCAAGAAACAAGCAACTATTTTAAGATCTTCTGTAGAGGCTAAATACAGTGCTAGGGAGTTTCAAGTCTGAATTCTTCGATTCTACATTGTGATAAAGAGGCTGCAATGCATATTGCTGCCAATCCAGTCTTTCATAAAAGGACCAAACATATAGAACTTGATTGTCATTTAATTCGAGAGAAGATAATAGAAGGTACAATCAAAACTAAACATGTCTCTTCTTATGAAAATCTTGCTGATCTCTTTACCAAGGGTCATACAAGTCACCATTTGACGCACTTACTATCCAAGTTGCAAGTTCTAAATTTATTTAGTACTTCCAACTTGCGGGGGGATGATGAACATAATGATCAGGTGAAAAATGAAGATCATTCATGCAGCAGAACTAACCATAAGGATGGCGAATGAAGCACAGTCCACAAGAAACGTGTGTAATATGTGAATTGTGTAAAATGGCAGTTTTATGTATGTTTGGAAGTTGTAGTAGCAGTTAAGTTTAGGGGTGGAAATCGGTACGGAATTTTCGATTTCCGCCTATTTCGATCCGAAAATTTTCGATTTTGGAATGATAATTTTCTTTCCGAGTTCCAAAATTCCGAATTTCGATTTTTTCGATATTTTTCGAATCGGAATCGAAATTAGATTTAAAATTATCGAAATTTTCGATTTTCGATTAAAAAAAATTTCGATTTATTTCCGAATAATTTCCGAACATATTCCGATTTTATTTCCAAAAAAATCCCATGTATATTTTAAAAATTGACTTATTTTCGAAAACTTTTTAGTTTATTTCCCGAAAATTTTCAACTTATTTTCAAAAAGAATACAATTTTTTAAAAATTTTTAAAATTAATTTCATCCTAAATGAGACAAACTTAGGTTTATACACAAACAACTTAATTAAATTCGAACTTGACTAAGCAAAAAGCACAAATAATTATCATAATTTTTAGTATTCCTTTTTATAACATTTGTTTTCTTCATAATTTTGGAATTATAGTACTTTATGTTCTCACAATAGTATTCAATTTAAAATTTATTGAGCACTTTGATTTGCATTATTTTATTATTTTCTTTCTACTTTTTTTAAAAGAATTTTTTTGAAAGAACATATTGATTTGAAAGTATTTAATTTGTTGAAAAATGTAAAGCTGAATCGTTGTAAAGAAATAACATAGACCGCGTAGTAGAATGCCATAGTGAATAAGGATCACTTATTTAAAGAAAAAATATTTCGAAATTCGAAAATTTTCGAAAGTTCCAAAATTTTGGATTCATGAACTTTTTAAAATTCTAAAATTTTGGAATTTGGAAATTCTGATAGTTCCGAAAATTTCGAAAATTGGAATTAATTATTGCATTCCGAAATTTTCAGAAAGGAAATCGAAAAATTTTCAAAAAGTCCGATTTCCACCCTAATTTGTAAGTTACGTAGCAGTTTAATTGTGGAGTTAGAGTCAATTTAGGAGTCCGTTTTTTTATTAGCAGAGGATATAAGACATTATCACGTAATTGTGATGTATATGCTCAGTTATATGAGAATGATAAAATCTCTTCTCAAAAATCTCCTCAAACAAAAACCCTAAAGATTTCATTGGGATCCAACACAGAAGACAAAACATGGCGATTCCGGCTGAGCTGTACCCAAACTCCGAAGACCTAGTCTACGAGGAGGAGCTTCTACGCAACCCCTTCAGCCTCAAACAATGGTGGAGGTACCTAATCGCTCGCACCGACTCCCCTTTCCAAAGGCGCCATGTAATTTACGAGAGAGCCCTCAAAGCCCTTCCCGGGAGCTACAAGCTCTGGCACGCCTACCTCCGCGAACGCCTCGAATTGGTACGAAATCTCCCCATCTCTCATTCTCAATATCAAACCCTAAATAACACTTTCGAACGTGCTTTAGTCACTATGCACAAAATGCCTAGAATCTGGACAATGTACTTGTTAATTTTGACGGAACAAAAGCTGGTTACGCGGACGAGGCATACATTCGATAGGGCGTTGTGCGCGTTGCCTGTTACTCAGCATGATCGGGTTTGGGAGCCTTATTTGGTGTTTGTGAGCCAGAGGGGGATTCCGATTGAGACAAGTCTTAGGGTTTATAGGAGGTATTTGAAATACGATCCTTCCCATATTGAGAATTTTCTTGACTTTTTGGTTGGTTCGTGTTTATGGCAAGAGGCTGCAGAGAGGTTGGCTGGGGTTTTAAATGATGATCAGTTTTACTCAATTAAGGGGAAGACGAAGCATCGGTTGTGGTTGGAGCTGTGTGATTTGCTTACTAAGCATGCAGTAGAGATTTCGGGGTTGAATGTGGATGCAATAATTAGGGGTGGGATTAGGAAGTTTACGGATGAGGTTGGGAACTTATGGACTTCATTGGCGGATTATTATATTAGAAGGCAGTTGGTTGAGAAGGCGAGGGATGTTTTTGAGGAGGGGATGTCTAGTGTTGTGACAGTGAGGGATTTTGGTGTGATTTTTGACGCGTATTCACAGTTTGAGGAGAGTGTGCTTGCTCTGAAGATGGAAGGGGATAGTGATAGTGATGAGGATATGGATGATGAGGGTAATGCTAGTGAGGGTGAGGATGATGATGATGTGGATGATCGGCTTGATGTGTCAAAACTGAGGGAAAAGCTCAAGGGATTTTGGTTGGCTGACGAGAAGGATGTTAATTTGAGGATTGCAAGACTAGAGCATCTTATGGATAGGAGGCCTGAGTTGGCTAACAGTGTTCTTCTTCGTCAGAATCCGCATAATGTGGAGCAGTGGCATCGGAGAGTTAAACTTTTTGAGGGTAATCCAACGAAGCAAATATTGACGTACACTGAAGCAGTTAGGACGATTGACCCAATGAAAGCTGTGGGTAAGCCTCATACTTTGTGGGTCGCTTTTGCCAAGTTGTACGAGGAACACAAAGATATTGCCAATGCTAGAGTGATCTTCGATAAGGCAGTTCAAGTCAATTACAAAGCTGTGGACAACCTTGCGAGTGTTTGGTGTGAGTGGGCTGAGATGGAGCTCAGGCACAAGAATTTCAAGGGAGCACGGGAACTAATGAGACGAGCTACAGCAGAGCCGTCGGTTGAGGTCAAACGGAGAGGTAAATCTTCCCTTCATGGTTATGTATTAATATGTTTTGTAAGTTGTTTTCCCTTCCTATAACTCTATATCTGACCAATTATGATCCGGATTCTAATGCTGAATCAAACATATGTGTCTCAGACATCCCATATAGGTTAAGAATTTTGTCCACCTGTAGCCATGTGTCCTTTTTTTTCCCCAGCTGATCTCCTATTTCTTAGATCAGACAAGAAAAATGTGTAGCCATTGCCCATATGTGGTAATTACCTATTTGTTAAATTAAAGTCAGAATGTCAATTGGGGATTTTGGATTGTTCTGCTTTGAGAGCAGCATCACGTGGCTTTTGAGTTCAAGGTTCTGCTGGAATAAAGTTTATTGGGATAGTTTCTATTTATAGAGCATTTTTGCTTTGGATTGTGCAACTATGCTCATCGGATACATTGATTCACATTGCACAAGAAGCATTTAGTAACACTAGTATTGTGGAACACACATTGCGTGTGCAAAATGTGCCATAAAAGAAGACTTTTTATCCTTAAAGGTTCCAAGATAAGAAATGTTGTACTGATAGTATAAATATAATAACTTTTGTTGGTAATAGCATAAGTTTGATCTGAGAATTTTCTAAGTTCATAGCTAACTTTTAATTCATTTATTTGTGTTTACATGCAGTGGCTGCTGATGGAAATGAACCAGTGCAAATAAAAGTGCACAGATCTCTTAGGCTATGGACTCTGTATGTGGATTTGGAGGAAAGCCTAGGTACACTGGACACAACGCGGGCAGTATACGAGCGAATTTTAGACCTGAAGATAGCCACACCTCAAATCATTATTAACTATGCAATGCTTTTAGAGGTATGGTCCCATTGATGGTTAAGCATTTCACTTTCTGTATCTTCTCTCGTTCATCTTCATGAAAATGTTTTAGTTGATTCCTCATCTCTTTCCCTCATCACTGTGTATGCAATAGATCAAAACTAATATGTCACTCTTTATTTGTTCAGGATAATAAGTACTTTGAGGATGCATTTAAGGTCTATGAGAGAGGCGTGAAGATCTTCAAATACCCACATGTGAAGGATATATGGGTCACTTATCTTTCAAAATTTGTCAAAAGATACGGAAAATCAAAATTGGAACGTGCTAGGGAGCTATTTGAGCATGCTGTTGAGATGGTATGTTTCCCATTGTTCCTTTCTTTCATGATCTGATGATTTAATGTGGGGATTCTTACCATTATCTTGTGACAATTGTATATATTTATTCTTTACACCCTCTATTCCACTTTAAACAAGGGCACCTTTTCATTTTTGGGTGTTCCACGCAGTCTCAGTTGAAACTTAACCCCGAGATACCCTGGTTCTGAAAGTTTGCCCTGTGTTTATGAGATAGTACAAGTTGGATAGAACAAGATCTCTAGCTATTTGAATAACTCTTAAGGATAGTAGAGGTTCATAGGTATTTGGCTTTCTTCTGGGAACTGTAATGTTCTTACAGGAAATGGAATATGGACCATTAAGTAATTTTATCAATAGTCAGCATCTGATTTCTCAACTAAAAGCAAATACTTGGAGCAATTTCTTAGAGATAAATAGTTTCATTTAATGTCGTCACTGTCTTAGGGTTAGCGACCGACTAATAAACAAATGAGAATGAGGCAGGTAACTTTAAAAATAACTAAGATGCGTCACCTTATAAAGTTCTTGCTAAATAATTTCTTAAAGGAATGACAACCGATTATTGTAAATTAGTAGTAGATTCTATCACCCCCTGTCGGGGCTCTCCCGCACCAACCCCCTCTCTGCCAGAGTCTTCATTTGTCAGCTAAAATAACTTAACCACACATCTATGTGTATACTTTGTTTGAATACACATCCTTGCTTGGTGAGTTTTGTAATATGATGGTAGCTAACTGAATTGAATTGTTTTGTTATTGACCAGGCACCTGCAGAAGTGGTCAAGCCATTGTATCTGCAATATGCTAAACTGGAGGAGGATTATGGTCTAGCCAAGAGAGCCATGAGGGTTTATGATCAAGCAACAAAGGCCGTCCCGGCCAATGAGAAGTTGAGCATGTATGAGATCTACATAGCTCGTGCAGCTGAGATATTTGGAGTTCCGAAAACTAGGGAAATATATGAACAGGCAATCGAGGGTCTTCCAGAGAAGGATTCGATGATCATGTGCATAAAGTATGCAGAGCTCGAGAAGAGTTTGGGAGAAATTGACCGTGCACGTAAGATATTTATTTATGCATCGGGGTTAGCAGATCCGCGATATTTTGGCGACTTTTGGACAAAGTGGCATGAGTTTGAGGTTTCACATGGTAACGAGGACACCTTCCGCGATATGCTCCGTATTAAAAGGAGTGTTTCTGCAAGACACAGCCAGGTAATTTTACATCCCTCTCAATTTCATGCCTTTCAGAACTTCCCGTTCGAACGTGTAACATTTCTATAAAACCCTTATTCCTTTTAGGGGTAGTGTCCCTTTCGTTTTAAGGAAAGCCAACAAGGATATCTAGTCACATTATTTGTTGACCCCACACAATTGATTACAACCATTCATTTCAAATGACTCTTGCTTGTTTGAAATTACTACGTTGTTGGAAATTCTGGAAATGTAGACCGATATGCTTAAAACCTGAGTACCGCTGATTACATCCCATGCATTAGTCATGATGAATAAGAACTCACTTTTCTTCTTTCTGTTCATTTTAGTTCTGTTTTGAGACTGCTTTCCAGCTCCGTATAACAATGGCATAAGGCAGTGAACATGTAGAGAGCTGAAATTAGCAGAAATTAGAGGAGTTTATATCACCTATATATTAACGTTTTATGGAGCAAGCAAAATGGGTAATTGTCAGAAAATATTTTCTTCTTTTTTTTTTAAATTCATTTATTTGGGTTCCCGTGATTTCTTTTCACTTTGCAAGTCCCTCCACCTTGGAATTTTGTCTGATAGTTATTTTTATTATAATGACAATACGTGCATTTCTCAAATTATAGTTTCTCGATGTGTCCTTTGTGGTGTGTCATGATTTTTCTAACTAGTTCTTTTCGTATCTCAGACGCACATCATATTACCTGAATATTTGATGCAAAAAGATCAAAAGATAACCGTTGATGAAGCAATGGACACATTGAAGAAAGCTGGAGTCCCTGAGGATGAGATGGCAGCTCTGGAAAGGCAGTTAGCACCTGCTTCAAATGACAGCGCCCCCAAGGATGGCACTCGTAAACTTGGCTTTGTTAGTGCTGGAGTAGAATCCCAAATGGATGGAGTGTTGAAGGTCACAGAAAATAACGAGGACATCGAGCTCCCTGACGAAAGTGGGAGTGATGATGATAATGATGAAAAACTTATAACACAAAAAGATGTTCCTGATGCTGTTTTTGGCGGTCTTGCCCAGAAAAGAAAAGAAATTGCTGATGGGGATGCTGATGCTGATGCTGATGCTGCTGGTAAAAGTAAAGACGATGGCAGCCACCTTGGAGCACTCGAGAGAATAAAGAGAATGAGACGAGGAGGATAGTTTGTCCGAAAGCCTCTTTGAAACATCCATGATAATTCGTTTAAGTTGTAAATTTTGCTGTATGCGGTGTATTTGACTCATCATATATTTTCCATAAATAGGAATTTAAAGTTGACTCATCATACGTGATCCACCAACGGTTGCCCTTTGAGAGTGGGCTTTTGTAGCGTACGGATCTTTCACTCTCCACTAGAAGGAAAAATTAAGAAAATATGGACAAATTACTTGGCAACAAGAGTTTCTCCCCTTGTATATTGAAGAAATTGACATGACATACAGAAGTACTACCAATCAAGGTTTTCTGTAAAAGTGGTCATCAATGTGTAATTAACTCTGGCAATTTTCATTAGAGGTTTGATGCAATGTACATATTATATACAGTTTGTGGGTGCTGTTTCCCTCATCATTTCTGGATGGAGCCTGTTTTGCTTATTATTTCTTCTTGCCTCTCTTGGCTGAAGGTCCCGGCTTCCATTGGCTCCTCTTGCAAATGATTAGGAAATGATCGAGGATGATATTGGGGACTGATCCAACGTTCTACCACTAACGGGACAGTGAATGCTCACAAAGGTTATATGGCTCTCATGGCTCATACGTAGCAGAAGTGAATGCTCAGAAAGGTTATCAGGGCTCCATGGCTCATACGTCGCAGAACACATGCTCGCTACATGCTCAACACATGCAAGTCGTTCATTGCCTCGTTGATGTGGTGTTATGACTAGGGACAACCGTATTAAAATTCCATTATTATTACTGTTATCGAAAAATTGGTAATGTAAAATTTATTACCATTGCTTATAATACCGAAATTTCGGTAGGGCACGGTAGGGCATTGGCATTATCGATTTTCGGCTCAAGTTAAAAAAAAATCAAATTACAAGTTAAATTACATCACATTTGTAGGTCAAAACTCATTGTTATGTTTTAAGGAATGCACTGAAAAAGACCGAAAAACTCAAATTAGAAATTTAAGAGGCCAAAGTTCTACTCGATCCCATAAATATCAACACTACAAAATCACCAATTTTCAATTTAAATTTTGAAGAGGTAGCATGATAATAGTTCGAGATTCTTTGAAATGGTAGTATGTAAAATAGTCTGAAACAAATGAAGAATAGAATATGTAAATTGAATTTATTTTTTATTTTTTATGTAATATATATGTGAAATTATTAAATTATTCTTATTTTGGTAGGATAATGGTAATACCGTAGTAATAATAATATTCAATACCATTATTCTACAAAAAAATTCGATACAGTACGGTACGGTAATGCATGATAATTTTTTAATAGAGATTTTTTGATAATTTTCAGTATAGTACGATAGGACAATCGATATAGTAAGACAATTGATAATTTTTTTCCACCCCTAATTATGACAAATGTTTTTCCCTTTGTGTTACCATCTACACAATCAGCTTTACGTCGTAACTGATCATCAATCTCATTTTGGGTTATTACTTATTGGCAATTCATCATTTGCATGATTATCGTCCACCCCAACTCAATTTTTATATTTCTCGTTTTTATTTTTTAGCATGAAAGCAAGATTAAAATATATCCTATATGGAATGATTATATCCTAAATTTGAAAAGAAAATAATTTTTATTTTTATTTTAGAGATAGGAAGGATGATTATATCCTATATTGTTGATATAATCTGTTACAATTTTAATGCCTAGTTTAGTTTTTAAAAAAATAGTAATAAAACACTTTTTTATAATTTTATTTTGTCATATATATATTATTTTCTCAAAATATCCTTGCTTTTATTTTTTAATATATATTTAGAAGGATTAAAATTATCAAAATCATCAAAAATGTGTTAAAAAAATTAATCATCATCTTAATCAATCATTGCCTTAATTAGTGATTAAAAAAAATGTGCAAGATAGATGTCTATATAATTGAATGGCTTTGCGAGCCGACTCTTCTCACTAATGAATTTTCAGAGATGAGATCCTCTATGGTACTTGGTGTACCACTATGTGTGTCATCACTCACATAGTGGTGGGACCCACTAACAATAGAACCCACCTCTATGTGAATGATAGCACACATAGTGACACACCAAGTGCCGTAGAGAATCCGGACTCGAATTTTCAGGTGCCGTTGGATAGCTTGGCGAGCTGACATGGCTGGATCTCTTTCGTACCTTGCTGCTTGTAAATTGGGTTATAATTGAGAAAACCATGTAACCATCCAAAACTTTTTACCCTTAAAAGTGCTAAGAGAAAGCGATGGATGATTCATTCAGTATCATCAAATATTTTTCTTCCTATTAGATTGAAAGAAAGTCAACGTCTTTATTCAAACGCGGAGAAGGAGAAAGAAGAAACAAATCTATCCGTGCTTAGAAGAAACTTTGCTGCCATCACCTACCCCACCTGAGATCCGATCCCTCCCTCCCTAAACATCAAACTTCAAAAGTGCCGGCCATGAAAAGGACTTAATCTGATCTACAGAATCACCAAATAACTTGCTACTACTTACTTACTATCCCCATTTACATTATACAAGATACTAGATTGATAATAAGACCTACGAGAATTTGCAAAAAGGGTTTCTGACACCAAAAGCTCTATATCATGAGAGCAAAATCCTTTTTGTTCCGCATCAAGAGGATGATTTGATTTCCAGCACCCTACAACACCACCACCACAAAAGCTAATGAAACCCAACTACTATTCCTCCTTACAAGTCTTCTGATCCCCGTTGACGATGAAAATATCTTCAATCCCGGGTTTTCTTTGCGAGAGGGCTACGTTCCCCTCTAATCCTCAGTTTCCTCTTCTCCGCCTTCGCCCCTGTACCGAGGAATCAATGAAATAGCACAATAGGGAGATTAGTAAGCACATTATTCTAAGAGATAGCTTGCACGGTTGCCCCTGAGTTTACATGCAACGCTCGTCCCTGTAAAAGTAACAGTACTATTATATGGCAACAGTACTAGATATGTATCACAAACTTCTTTTTCCTTTTCAATCGAAAAGAACACAATTTTTTCTTCTTTCTACCATCTACATAATAAGGCTGTACCAGATAATTTTTACTCCTCATCGATGTTACAGTACAGTACATTCGGAAAAGGAGAACAATAAAAATTAAAACATTGCACCAACAAATCTACATCTTTAGCACTGCACTAGAAGCCCCACCCCAAATGAAGTATGAAGGGACTATGTATCAAAGCAAACTTGGTTTCTATATTAATGTGAGATCAAGAGTTCTAACAATACATGTCAGTAAAAGCCCGTACTTGGGCTCAGACTTGCCTCTAACAAGGAGGATAAACCCTAGCAAAAGAAATAACGAGTGGGCATGCAGGTCTTCAATTACTATACAAGATATAGCATCATTACACATGTATTGATTATAGAAAAACCTCGAATGTTAAAAACTCGCACAGAATGGTATGCAAGGAAATGACAGGGTAATGTAAGCAAACAAGACCTACATGCAGCAAACTTTGAATGCAGGTATAATTCATTAAGAAGACAAAATGGTTGATAAAATGGAAGAACTTACTTGCACGATCTCTTATTATGGCCAAGGCCTTTGCACTTGCCACACTGAAGTTGGCGCTTAAGAAAGTCTGCTGGTCCCACCCTTCCCGGTCCAACCTTCCTAACCTTTGTTCGGCCTGGAGTACGAATAGTAGGCGGGGGAGTAACAATGATAGCAGCCTCCTCCAGTTCACTTTCTAGTAGCCTCTCTACATTGGGCACCGGATGGATTGACTCCGCATATGTTAAGTTGTAACTCTCAACTGTGAAGTACCTGGAGCAATAATCATATGGGCTCCTACCAAGGCATTCCAGAACAGCAATAGCATGGCAGCATGGTAAGCCAGTAAGCAGCCATACTTTACAGCTACAGTCCCAATTATCAATGTCAACTACATCAACAGTTGAACCTTGGACCTCAAATTTGCTACCATATGAGCGTAGTACTTGAACTGAGCGTGCTTTTGCAGCTTCATTCTTTAACTTTTCTTCCATAGATGGTGTTAATCGTGTTACCCACTGATTTGATTCAACCCGGCGAGTGTAAATTAACTGCATCAGTTTACCTCGTAACTCATCAATCATCTGGGTTATGGGCAATTCATTTGCATCTGCCACCCAACTGTAAAACAGATATCCAAAGTTGGATGTCAAATGATTATACCTCGCCCCTCCAAAGAAAACATTTGACCAGTGCTCTGGCTCACTATTTATAACCCAGGTGTAAGCTTCGGGCGAGATAGCTTTTATGTCTTCCAAGCATTTTTGAAAAGCCTCCTTATTAGGTGCAGCAGCAGCTGAATAAAGATCTTCAACCATGAGACGCCTGGCATCATGCGAAAAGTGCCCCTTCAAATCTTTGTTGAGTTTCTCAGCCAGATAACCAAGACAGTAGGCATGGTAACACTCCTCACCAAATATTTCACTCAATGACTCTTTCAAGCCTTTCTGAAAATCTGCAACAAAAGTAATTTGACGAGATGCTGTGATTGCAAGTTTGAGTTCTGTCAAAAACCAGTGCCAGTTGTCATCAGTTTCCACATCTACCACAGCAAAAGCCACTGGAAAAGCACCATCATCCCCATCCGCTGCTGTAGCAGCCAATAACACCCCTTGGTATCTTGAGTTCAGAGGAGTGCTGTCGAGGAAAAGAAGGGGGCGACAGCCTTGCTGAAAACCAGCTATTGATGCATGAAATGAGACAAAGAGACGATGGAAGCTCGAGTCCTCCTTTGTGTTAAATGTAGCAAGGCTACCTGGATTGGTTTCCATTATCTTTTCACAGAAGAAAGGTAACTCGCTGTATGCATCCTTATAAGATCCCAGAAGCTGCTCCCTTGCATATTCCTTTGCCCGTCGTGCCTGGGAATAGTTCAACTCAATCCCATAGTCCCGTTTCACCTCACTAGCAATATCCTTTGGCCTAATTTTAGGAGAATCCTTGACCTTCTCTTTTATGAGATTTCCAACCCAGCTCCTCGTAGCTCGAAATGCTGGCTTCACGGTAACCCCTTGACACTTATGTTCTGGCCTCATCGTCTTAATACATATCAACTGGGTGGTTGAGAGCCTTGAAGCATGTATGCGCCATGGACAACTTTCTACCTTGCATCTGACAGTTACCCGCTGATTCTCATTTTTTTTATACATGTAATTGAAGCCGTGAGCAATTGAGTATTTCCGTAAAGCCTCACGGAACTCATTGAGAGTATGGAACCTTTGGCCCACGCCTGTTATGAGGTTCTCCCATTGCTTTGCAGCTACTCGCTGTTCCGCATCCATACCACTAATGAAAGGAATTGGCGCCATTTCATCGGTAGTCTCCATATCTATAGCTTCAGTAGCGGGTGTGGCATTGACTGGGGCAGGGGGGACCACAATGGTTGGGACAGGAGCGACGACCACTGCAGCAGCCTCAGCAGGCCTCTTTGGGGCCCTAACAAGTATGCAACAAGATTTGATTATTTCAAGGTCTTCCATTTCATTTTAAAGCAGCATGATCAAAATTTAACATTCAGGAAAGCTATTAAAGCACTTTCCCTCATGCCTAATAACAATTAGTAAATTGTAATACAGTACTTCAAAAGCTCTAGAAAACTGTTACCTAAAAGTATTAACAGGTTACCAAACCATTCTTAATAGCACATCGTTTACATAAGTGACAGTCAATTTCAAATCATAAAGGTGATGCAAACCCTGTACATTGCCCAAAACTAGTATATGCAAGATGAGAAGAGTAAAACAGATTAAAAGATTAAACTGGACTATTTGAAAGTACCTGCGAACGGGCTTTTTCTTAGCGTTTTTAGCACCTGTTACTTCCTTCATTACAAATACTTCCACTTGGCCAGAATCCCTATAGTAGGTAACCATTCGCTGGAAGTCCTTCTCCTTAGATACAGTGATGAGATTCTTCCTGTTCCCAGGGAGGAAGTACTTGATCAACATTCCCTCAACAGTGGAATCTGTGCTCTCGGCTATTTCTTGCTTAAAACCAGTCAAGTGTGTCTGTTCATCAAGATCCACGACATAGGCATCACCACCGTCATACCACATAGACCCATCATCATGTGTCTCAAAGTCACCTCCATACTGGCATATAGCTATTATCTTTTTCGGAACAATGGTCATCTCAGTACCCATTAGTAATGACTAAAACCTACCCTATAAATATTTGCTGGATTGCAACCTACATTCATAAATCAACAATGGAAGAGATTAATACCCTACATACCATAAGACACAGAGGCGTAAACTTTAGATATACTGGTACGCCTAGATAGATTATTAAACTGAATCTGCACTTAATATATCCTTTGTCGCAGGAACAGATTATAGCATTAGTTTGAATCGTCCAGTCGTCAATAGAAACAAAACAGAAACCCAAAACAGAAATTGCATATGCACAAGCAAATCAACAATTGAATCTAGCTAAACTTGAATTCAGCTGACTGATGAAAATTTAAACCCAGTTCTAAGAGCTAGAAGCGAAATTTGAATCTCCTTCTTCGAAACAAAACTATCCTTATAAAAATTTGTTGAAATTCAGTGTACATTAAGAGATCAGCAACCGAAGAAAGTACCCTAAAATTAAACCATAAGAAACAGAAAAAATAAAAACCTAGACATACTAAGATGCCGATTAATTAACCAAATTGAATCTGCATTCTAAATAACATAAACGTTTGAATCTTTCATACACCAATAGGCTTAGAATTGAAACTTCAATATATAAATTGTACATGCATGATAAAGTAAGCAAGTAATAAAAGCCCCATCATATTAATAATGAATCTTCTTCCAAGAACAAAAGCAACCCTGTAAATACTGGTTAAATTGCAACCTACATTCAGAAGTCCACAAGTAAATACATTATAACCTTCATATGCATATACCCAATATTTAACGAAATTGAACAATGAACCAAAAGTTAGAACACAAGTTCCAATCTTTCCGACCCAACATACAGCAACACTGTAAATGCAGAACAATTATCACAAACATGCAAAGTCACCCTAGACAGGCATATTATCCCTAAGAATAATTGCCAAGTCCAACCAACTTTGAGAAATAAAAAACAAAAGAGATTCAAAACCATCAAAAACAAACTATGAGACATACGAAATTATAAAAGAAATGATGCCTTCGAAAACACCCAGATAACAGAAAAACTTTAACAAAATTGAACCGCATTCAGGAGTTACAAAAAATATAAAACAAGAGTTCAAATCTTAAGTCACCCAAAAAACTCGGAACAGAAACTGCATGAAATAGAAATTCCAGAACAGAAATTGCATGAAATCAAAACCCAGAACAGAAATTGCAAGAAATCGAAAACCCAGAAACAGAAATTGCATATGCATGTCAAGTCACAATTACGGAAACCCTAGAATCCGTAGAAGTAACCCAAAACGAAAGGCTTGGTACGCAAAAGAAAACACAAATCAGACCCCAGTAGTCACTAAAATCTAGCTAAAGCCAGAGTTCAGATCACTCATGAGAATTTAATTCAATAACTAAGGAACAATTTCTGGGTATTTCATTACAGATAAAAATAAAGAAAACAAGTAGAGAGGAAACAAAATAAAATAAAGGGGGGAAAGCATACCTTAGACAGACCAGTTGAATACTTGAAGGGTTTTTGGGAGATGAAAGTTTTTCTGCAAATTCCACAATTCCTCAAGGGGGTGGGAGAGAGGGGTGGAGATTAGCGAGGAGAGAGAGAAAGAGGGTAGATTGGAGGCGCATCTTCCTAAGCTTGAGGGTGTTAATAGGGCAACTCTTTTAGGGTCAAATACAAACAGCCCCCTAATTTATAAAACAATGTATATATGACCTCCTTTTTGTATAATATTGGGCACGTAAATCCGTTCTACTTTCCAAGTGTTGCAAATATCACCTTTCTCATCGAAATTAACTGAATTCATCCATAGTTTTTCTCAGTGTGACCCAATATTAATAATAACTTAATAAAAATTGGTTATTAACATCAGATTATGATAGGGGATAGTATAATCATGTGATATTTTCATTAAGAGTTTGATATTTTGCAACCCACTTAAACCAAATTGGAGTTATGTGTCTAATATGGTAATACAAGGATCTCTTTGCATGAATGTACAAATAAGTGGGGGTTAACTGTATTTAACTACCTACTCATTTGCACTTTTCCCTGAACTACCCTCGTATTAGTTGACCTTTGACTTTACGAGAAGTGTGTGGGTGATTGGGATTTGAGAACCCCTTTACTTTCTTATAATAATTGGTCAGATCCAGAATTTTATATATTTATAAATTATATATTTAAATATATTATATCTTTTATATCACATAAATTATTAATATTATATTTAAATATCATTAAATATTATATATTAATATCAAATATTTTTCATATATTATCTATATACTTATACACTCTTACAAATTAATTCAAACCTTTCACATCATATTCTCTCTTCTCTCTCCTCAATTCTCTAGTCACATTCAAACTTTTTAAAGCTCAGATCACAAGTTAGATATATCACAACATTTCAATATCTCAATATCAAACATATTTAATATATTTTTAAATATCACCCAATATCACAAATAAATATCAAACATTTTTCATCTATTACCCCTATACATACACTCTCACAAATTAATTCAAACCTTTCACATCATATTCTATTTTCTCACATTCAAATTTTTCACATCACATTCAGATCTTTCACATCATGAGGGTAATTTAGTCTTTTAGTTCATAAACTCATATCATTTCATATTCAAATAGTAAACAGTGCAATATCATCATATATATATTATCATATATCGCATTCTTGATCTAACTCTAAATTTCATTCTCTCTCCTCACATTACATTCAACTTTTTCACATTATGAGGGCAATTTAGTCTTTTAATTCATAAACTCATATCACTCATATTATTTCATATTCATATTATGAACAGTATCGTATCATTCAATATTAGCATATATCGTATTCGTGATATCATACCCTTAGGATCTTTTGTTTCATTTAATATTTTATTTTTTGCATTATATTTTAAAATTATTTTTTAATCATTTAAAAAATAATTTTAAATTTTAAAATTTTAATATATATCAATATTTAAAAATAATGAGATAGATTATGAGATACGTGACAAAAAATTTCAACTCTATAAAAACCTTTGCCATGGTTATAGAAAAGTCCCCTATATTTATTTTATCCTATAGATATCCCTTATGATTTCAACTTAGGGGTAATTTTTATAAAACAAGTGAAATTAAAGATTAGCCCACCCCACACACAAAAATAGCGGCTTCATTCGTAGCAAAATGAGTGGTATTTTCTTTCCTTAAAAAATTAATATACAATTTTAGTATACTAATATTTAAAATACTTCAACATATTTCAAATTGTATAATGTTAATCACTATAAGAATCGTATGTGAACTACCAATATTATCGATAATAATTTTTCATAATTAATTCGCCGAAACAGGTAATTAAAATATTTAATCAATGTATAATTATAACGATCTATCAAAAATTGTCAATCAATTTAGGAAAGAGTATGAAAAAAATGAAAATATCAAGTACATTGAGAGTGAGATCATATACTCCCTTCGTATCCAACAAATCTTCTGATTGTAACTTTTTC
Organism: Lobelia cardinalis; assembly: GCA_028566635.1. NCBI lineage: Eukaryota > Viridiplantae > Streptophyta > Magnoliopsida > Asterales > Campanulaceae > Lobelia > Lobelia cardinalis. Next base: position 45,924 of record JAOWAN010000027.1, read on the forward strand.
CGACGGATAAAATTTAACTTCAACTTAATTACTACTCTCTCTATCTTTCATTCCGGCCATAATGATTAAGAATAATAAAAGCAACTTCTACCACATGAAATAAAAGCAATCAACATAAAGTGTGATTATTTTAATTTTTTTTTTCACTACTTGTGCACAGATAATGCAAATCATATTCAAAACCCGAAAAAAATTGGATGAATTTTTACTCTCCTAATCATCTTAGGTATTTTAATTAGCACCGGTCCGTCGGTACGTACAAAATAGTTCCAGTACTTGGGCATGCATAATCCCTCTAGGAGTTAACAACTTGCTGAAACCCTTTCCTGTTTCCTGGTCTTGAGCAACATTCCCTCCCTCAACTCATGTGGAACCGATGATTTCTTGCATAAACTTAACCAGTCTAACTGTGCCTGTTAGATCATCAAGAACCACGGTGGCCGGCATGCATATATAGGCATCGGTATCCAACCTCGTACTACATATAGAGACCCATCGTGATCATTTTGTCTCCGGCCAACTCGCTCCTCATGCATGCAGGGCATATATATAGCTATCGTCTTTTTGGGGACAATGATCATTTCAGTACATACCCATATTGTGCTTTGCAATTCAACCTACCTACATTCACAAATAAAAAATGGAAAAAGATTTAACACCCTACAACCCATACACTACTAGAAAAGAAGCTTTTAGTGATTGAAAATTTAGCCACGGAAATGTTTAGTAGCAAATTATTAGCTACGAAAATTGTGACCAATTGCATAACCCTTAGCTAAATTGATCAACAAGAAGTCAAGATATCTTGCTACGGAGACCGTAGCAAATATATTTTTCGGTGGCTAAATTGCTACGGAAACCGTAGCTAAAATTATATAATTTTTTTTTTAAAAAGCTAGCTACGAAAACCCCGTAGCCAAATTTCGGACCGTGGCTAAGTTAGCTACCGTTTCCGTCGTAACCCCCAAATTTACAACTTCAGCAGCAGCCCTCTTCTTCCCCATTATCCCCAATTTTGCAGATCCAAATCGATATACAGCCCTTGTACATCTTCCCCAATCTCTCACTCTCCAACCGTGTGTACTGTTCACCGTCTGCCGGAGCCCGCCCACCGTCCTTCACAACCGTCGGCTGCCGCCTCCACCTGCAGTTCTTCTATTGCTTTTTCTCATTTTCTCTCCAAGTAATTCTTTCACTCTCTTTAATTTGAATCCATACATAGCATCATACTTTGTTTCATGCTTAGATCGAGGTTACTGTTAATTTTGTTTGGATTTATTCCCCTCTACATGCTTAGATCGAGCTTATTCTTAGTTTTGTTTGAATTTTGTTCACTTTCACATATCATGTTTTGCCTTTCTTCTCATTTTCAGCATTATGATTATATTTATTACTGTAGTCCACATCAAAAGATCCAGAACTTGTTGTTGGATTCAATGAAGGGATGAAAATGTTTTTTTTAGGCTGTTGGTAAACTGTTGTTTAAGAAGAAAAAGAAAATAATTGTTGGTCACATTGATCACCAATTGTATTTCTAGAAATAATTATGAGTTTCTAGCACAATTTTAGGTAGCTACACCATGATATAGATCTAAAAGCAGTTTATATTTCTAGAAATAATTATGAGTTTCTAGCACAATTTTAGGTAGCTACACCATGATATAGATCTAAAAGCAGTTTATAGAAGTATGCAAATACTTGAAGATAAATTATTCATATTTCCACTATAGTAGTAGATTTGCTTGCTGATTTCTAGGTTATAGTACTCTCTTTAGTAGTAGGAATAATATTTAGGAACTGCAGCAATGCTGATGCTTGCAGTTTCTAAAATTTTTGCAATTTCCTAATTTATACCATGAATTCATATAGATGTGATAAGGAGGAGAGGATTGCTCTATCGGAGATAGCCAAGGCCAATCGAGCATTAGCCTCTCCTCACACTTGTGGCTCATAGAACTTCCCTACACATCACTTGAGACAGGTAAAATATGTTTAAACCATTAATTAGTAATGTACTAACTATATTTGGTGATGGATTTAATGGTTTAATGGTTTAATTTTGCATGTAGTAACTGTATTTGGCGATGGATTTCATGGGCCAGCTTTGTATCTTAGATAGCAATGTTGGGTGTAGTTACCCGCCACTTAGTGCAGGCCACCATGTCGAATTAAGCTATTGAAAAGTGATAATATGCTGGAAATGGTTTAATTTTATTGACAAGTCATGATGCTTTATATAGAAAACTAGTAAATGCCCGTGTCCAAGGACACGGTGCTCGGACACGGCGCAATAATGTTTGACGATTTATTTTTTTGATAATTCATATTAAATATAAAAATTATTAATATTAACCAAGAAAAAACTATAAAGAAAAAAATAAAAATTGGTCTCAAAATAAAATAACAAAAATATAATTTAACAAAACATAAAA
>JAOWAN010000027.1:54994-72877 GCA_028566635.1 Lobelia cardinalis
CTCTCTCTCTCTCTCTCTCTCTCTCTCTCTCTCTCTCTCTCTCTCTCTCTCTCTCTCTCTCTCTTCTTTCTCTCCCTGTTTTCTTTTCCTTTCCTCTGAATTTAAACAAGGAGATTGTGGAGGGAAGGTGTATTGATTTTTTTCACAAAATTTGCAACTGGGTCCTCCTGTCCTCTTTTCCTCCTTTCACATTAGGTCTTCAGGTTTTAGGGTTACCAATTAGGCATTAAGGAATCAAGGGGTGGCTCAGTGGTAGAATCGAGCTTTATGTAAGGTCTCAGGTTCGATCCCTTCCCATGTCCCTTGGAGCCCAAAAAAAAAAAATTAGGCATTAACTTGATTAGTTTGTTAACACCAAAACTAACGAGGATTTCCTCGGCATATTCACCTAGGAACGTCCTAATAATTTATCGTCTTTCGTTACTAATAGGGCATGTTTTTAGTTATATAAATTTGAAATCTAGCTATCATTATTTGATTAAGAAACGAATACGTGAGAGTACGGGTCGTGCAATTGATATTTAAAATATTTTTTTTTCTTTAAAGTATGTAGAGTTATAAAAAATGAAATGTAAGCGCAAAGTTTAATCAATTGAAGAAGCCCAGAACATCAGGCTCAATCAATAAGATCATCATCCCTTAAAGTGCAAGAGTTTGGGTAAGTAGAGACCATGAGAAGGTTTCGACCATTAGAAACTTGGGGGCCAAGAAGTCTTCCTTTACAATTACCACCTGGCAAAGGATACATGATCTAACGGAATTGCCGGGAGGAGGAGGAGGAGGAGGAGAGTACCATTCTGTTGCAACCAACGAATCCAAGAGGGAGGGAACGAGCTATATATATGTATATATACATATATATATATATATCAGAAAGAGCCTCGGCTCTCCCCAAACTTAGAAAAGAAGTCAAAAATGGCTGTCACAATTTCTCGTAGACTGGCCTCCCAGCTCCTCCTCCACCACCACCCTCCTCCTCCCTCTGCTGCCTTCTTCTCGTCCTCCCAGCACTTACCCCACAGCCGCCTCCCCTCTCACTATCCACCCCTACAGCAAAAGTACCCTTCAATCCCCACCCTACATCCCCATAACTTGGCCAGATCATTTATTCACCCAAAACCCATTTCTCTAAACCAAACCTTAACCTCCAACCTCAACATCCAAAACCATAAAGTTAATTTCCTTGAAACCCCGAAATTCTTCTCAACCGCTACTACACCACCACCACCCGATCCCGAACATACCCACGACCCAAATGATCCCCGCCAAGTGGTCGAAAAAATGATGAAAGAGATTAGCATCTTAAAAAACGTCGGGGTTATGCTTGGATCGGTTCGGTTCGGTTTAGAGATTTGGACTTCGTACAGTACTACGGGTTCCCCGATACCTGATCAGATACAGAGTTACTCGTTTGTTATGTGGTCTTTTTGTCTGTCGTTTGTGCTGCTAGAATTGTTGAAGCCGATGAACTTCTTATGGAAGTTGGGGAAGATGGAGGAGCAGGAGGTTGCTAAGAATTTGAATTATTTTTTCGTGCATGTTCGCGTGCGTCTTTATGCTTCCATTGCTGGTGCTGTCATTGGTATTTACATACTTCCTCTAGTATGTTGGGAGTAGGAGGTTTGGACATTCGAGTATAATAAGTACTGTTTGATCTTTTATGAGAATTAATGAACCTAATGATTTATTTTGCTCGCTTTGATTCTCTTTTTCTTTTCTTTTCTTTTGTTTTTTCTTTTTTTTTTTTATGGGTAAATTGTACATCCATGTCTCTCATTATGTTTTTCTTTTTCAGTTGATAATTAGCTGATACTTAAATGGTTCATTTGATACCTCAAAACCAGTTTACTCTTAAATTAAGATACAACAGATTTCATCATCCTCGACCAACTACGGACCAAATTGTCATTGTCATATACTGGACCAGAGATTTGACAATCAGCAGTTAGGGTTCATGCTGCTTACTACGTACTCTTGACTACATCAGTCGTCCAGAACCTACCTACCTACCTACCTACCTACCTACCTACCATGTTCGCTGCTTAGCGCGCATCATTGGACATAATCTCAGTAAACTTTCTCACCGTTGCATTGTGCTCGAGCAGATAATAGTTCACAAAAGGCACGAGTCCCAGGGGTTCTGATCGTAGTGGACGATCTGGCCGCTGCCAGTACTCTGAAATCTGAATATTCCTTGATACATAAAATACACTGTACCAGCTAATACGATGGGGCTACTGATGACAAACATGCGGATTAGCTTACATGATAAATAAAAAAAAAAAAAAAAAAAAAAAAAAAAAAAAAAAAAACAGAGGCTAGCACACCTATATATGGGATCCGAAGTGGTTCCTTTTAGTCACGGTACTATTTGCACTGTGAAAAGTAAAATCCCAATATAAAAATATACCACCCAACTATGTAAACATTTTTACTTTTAATACTTAAAAAACATTTGGACTATTCAAAATGTCATGTTTCGTAGGCGAAAATTTTGATAGTTCACTTTGTAGTGACACCACGGCACACCACCAAAATGATGGCACCATGAGTTCCAAATTGCCTGTGTGTGGGTGCGTGAACTCGCAGCAGAGGAGAAGACATTTACAGAGTGTCATCAGCATTGACCCATACTAGAGAAAAGCCTCCTATATACGATAATGAAATAGCATCAATATCTGTCCCTTTTTCATATTTTTCACCTTCCAAGTATTTTTCTTTTTTCTTTTCTTTTCTTTTTTTCACTTTTTCCTTTTTTATGATTCTTTTCCATGGGGATTGCCAGGAGCCCGAAGGATCTATTCTATTACAGAGAGACCCTTGGTGTATATATTATTACATTTTAACCTGCATCACCAAAGATAATGCAGACCTGAAGCCTTCCCTTACCCATGAAAACCAATGGATGCTCATTTGCCCATAAAAACCAATGTTTATCTCCCACAGGCAAAGAACCAATGAAGCAAAAAAAAAAGGAAACCCTGAAAACTCTGCCAGCAAATCTCATTTACCAAGTCTGATGGATATAACTTCAAAACTACTCATCATTAAGTCCGCCCAATAAATCTGTGTCATCTTCTCATTGCATCTTTCTCACCCTACTCTTTTGGCTTGCTTAAAACCAGTAACTTCAGTCAGAGCAACTTCTTTTCACCTCACCTAATGGTCCCAACCACATCGAATAACTTATGTTCTCAAAATGCTCCTTCACAAGTGCGTAGGGGTTTCAATGGGTACACCTTGGTTGAGAAGATACCTTCGTGAACTAGGCGGTGCCTGAATTCCCGTTAGTCTTTGGCTCAGTCCTGACATAAGTAAGACTCCGACTAGTTGGAGATGGAATGGGATTACTGGAGATAAGAGTACTGCTCTCAGAAGGAGTGCCACTCTGAGCATCCGCCCTCTTCCACTGCAAGCTTCTTGCACCAGGTTTAATGGGGAGGCGAGGCCTGTATATACTACTCATACCTCTTGGGTATGGTATGCCCCTGGCAAATCGAGATGCACCAAATGGGGATCCCCGAGCAACACGAGGCCATGTCACAGTGGGTGCAGCTTCATGTGGAGCAGAGCTTTTCTTGACAACCTGAAACACAAAACATAACAAGTCAAACAACTTGAAGAATGCACCACTTCTATGGAATACAGAATGATACTAAAAGCAAACCCACTCATGCAACAATGTTACTCTTCATAATACAATTTTTTGGGGGGGTTTGTGTGTGTGTGTGTGTGTGTGTGTGTGTGTGTTGGGGGGGGGGGGGGATATTGCTGATCTCACCATGCACAACCTTGAGCAAATCAAAAACGAGTGAACTATGAACAAGCCAACTTTTGGGCTGCAATAAGACTCACTATGTTCATAACATGATACAAATTCACCATTGGCATAATAAAGAACAAGATAATGATCGAAATTTGAGCAAGCCCCACTCATATCCAACAAGAGTACTATGTGCATAATACGATAGGAAGGGACGAATTTCCAACCGCTTGAAGGCCATCTTGTGGTCAGACAGATGATGAAGGCGGTTCACATGATCTGATTTGGTTTTTAGCTCACTTGAGCAAACTCAACTCAGCCTTAGCGCCAATCGCTTGGGGCTGGCTACATAACATCTTTCCCAACGAATTTTATTTTAAATCTTTTTTTTTCGGCATTTGTTTTTCTTTAACAATCCAAAAATAAATCAAGCAGAAGATAAGAAACTTCCGGTTCAGAATTAGATTTAGAAATCGGCAGCAATAAAAACTAGAACTACAGCAGGCTCCTCAAACCCTGAGACCTGGTTACAATATAAATAGCATGATATCTTGTTCTAACACTTGACCTCCTTCAACCCAGTAGACAGGTACAAAAATGTAGGGTGAGTTGCACCTTCCTTGAACGAAGCAAACACCAGGCTGCTATCATCAAGCATGCTCTCCCAAACAAAGGCCACGTTCAATACCATATATTTCTTTCAATAATGGACTTCAACATTAGCTTAGGTCTTCGGTCTTCCCCTCCGTCTAGCTTGGTGTTGAGATTGATATTATCAATACTTGCTAATAGGTGTGCTAAGAGGCTAACACTACATGTGGCTGAACCATCTTAGCATGTGTTTTCTTTTTAAGCTCACTCGAATACATGCAAATAATTCATTCGCTTGTATTAAGTGTTAACCATAAACCAAACATTCACAGGGTAAATCCTCAAACCCGCATGCTAGAGAAGTACACAAATCACAATAATACTCCATCACAGTAAAATGGGCTGCTGATACCATCATGGCGACCATGAGATGACACTGCTCGTGGAGAACCCCTCACCAGCCAACTAACAGTTTCTAGAAATGGAGTGTTTCTTCATATACCTTGAATAATGATCAGTAGCATTATAATTGGTTTAGATGGCCCTTACTAGATAATGCTACGATGCTAACTTAAAAACATAATTCCACGAATAGCAACAACTATTCGCAACTGATGCACCAGCCATGACACCATGAAGAAGGAGACAGCTAAGGGGAGAGCAAGGATGCGGGTCGCAACTATCACTCACAGTGCTTTAATATTGGTCCCCAACTGGCTAACTAGACAGTAAAAAGTAAGAAATCATTTGGAATGCACCAATATGGAAAGAGTAGCCACTTTCATTGGGACTGGAGCTGGGTAGTCAAAATCGGGATCTTAAGTAAGATCGGAGGGGGGGGGTAAGATTGGAAGTAAAATCAGATCGTGAAATTGTAAGATTCTACGAACTTCATAAAATTAAATATTATAACACATAATATATATATATACCAACATAACTATTATAACACATAATACATATACGAACTATAAAACTAGCAAGAAATTAACTAAACCTAAGATTAATTTATAACACCTAAAAATATAATTGCATAACTGTTAAAGTTAAATAGATCAGGGGGTATAAGTGTAAAGTTGGTTAATTTATATTATGTATACTGACCTAATTTAACAAACTCTGCGACTTCTCTGCCGCACGCTCCTCAACCCTATCAGGTATGCCCTATCTCTCTCTCTTTCTCTCCCCTCTGTCAAATCATCATCCGAAGTGATCTAGGGCTTGCCGACAGTCGAAATTTCCTCTAGCGAACCAGATCCGATTGAAATTCCTTGAGATTCCTTGGCCGATTAAAGGTAGTTGGTGATCGCATGGGTCGTTTTCCTCTAGCGACTGAGTTTTAGTGGTAATCGTCGACATCTAGGGCTTTATTTTGAACCAGATCCGACCCTATCTACATGGATTTTACCCAATTTAAGAACCCTGGATCAAAATTGCTAGAATCATATGGAATCGTACTGTACGACTCCACCGATTTTGCCCTAGTTGCGATCCTAACACGACTTAACAAGATTTCCCTACCTAGAATCGTAAAGTCATACAAAGAGTCAAAGACGCGATTTTGACTACTTGGACTGGAGTACCAGATTAAAGTTAAGGTGAACTAATACGCCTAAAATTTAATGTGAATGCACTTAATACGATGCATGGCCACAAATAAGAGCTTCTTCATGGGATAGAGATCGAATATAGTAGTACAGCGGTATTGCATTGTCATCATGAAGAGATCGATGAATGGATGGGTGAACTATAGATACTCTACCAATCTTCCAAACTTAACAAGTACTCCCCATGTCCCTTTGACTAATCCGCAGATTAAGAAGAGGGTCGAAAACCTATTAATTTCCTGACATATCCTTCAACAAGAGGACCATGTTTATCCTTCCAGATGGGATGGTAATATCGTCAAGTGGGATGAACCGAAAGGGAAATCTTCCTCTTCAAGTGGAACAAACCAAAGAAGAAAGCGGTCGTCTCCGTGTGAAACTCTGAGAGTATCAAGAGAGCCAAGAGTATAATCTGTTCACCTCTGGTTGATACGTATTACGTAGTATGTGTTTCAGCAAAGAGGCTGATCGTATATAGAAGAAAATAATAGAATACATATTCTACAAATAACATCTCATTCAATTTAATGTATGAATGATAATACACCCAATATAATAGTCTGATCACCAATACCTTGAGAATGCGTGACATAAAGGAAGCCCCATCCAGAGACAAAGCATGCTCTGCTGCTTCTTTCCTCGTGAACTCCACATAAGCTGATCTGCAAAGACAACTCAAGTCAGAATAGAGAATCGGGGAATCAAGAATAAATAAGGTCTACTAAGGAAAACAATGTTGATGTAAAATATGAAAATTAACTCACCCTTTTGGTTGCCCTGTTGCGGCATCAGTAACTATGACCACTTTTAGCACTTCCCCAAATTTATTGAAGTGCCGAGAAAGACTATCCTTTGTGGCAGCAAAATGAACCTAATAAAGAAAAACTGAGTCAGAATGGAGAAAAAATAATGTTCCAGTTCCGATTTCCCCATGAGGATAAGAGCAGGGGTTAGGTACATACATTACTAACGAAAATTGTTCGGGAATCAGCATCTTCTATCGGGCGACCAGTGGAATAAATGCCTGCACATGACCAACAAAACGAGTTACTGCGGCATAACATTATGTCCCAGAGCAGTTAAAATTCTGCTATAATTAAAACAGAAGTTTTTTTCGTAATTAAATATGATAGTGAGCATCGATATAATTTGGCAAAGAACCAAAAAGAAAAGCTTTAACAACTGCTCTTTATACAGTAAACCGGAAGAAAAGCCAAGGCTCTGCAGAAAAACTCACCAGTTGATGACAATGTCTTCTGGGACTCCTGATGAGCATCCACATTGGGCGCCTATACAAATACAAAATAAAGATAAACATAGCTGCAAAAATTGCATAAGACCAATGTAATTATGCAGGCATTTGTGCACATGATACAGACAGAAATCTTACATTTCCATTAATAACTGCTACATGATTGTTATTTTCCTTTATCGGTCGCACACCAGATCTCCCAGCACCTGGCTCACCATCCAGTACAAGTTTCTGATTTTCCACGTCTGAGAGTCCTCTTGAATCCTTATAATGAGATGGCTTCCATGTATTTACATTCATGGATATATTTACGAGCTTACTCGACGAATTAGCTGCAGCTGCTGGTTGATCCTGAACATTACGTAGTTTCCGAGCCATTTCATCCACGTTATTATCCACGCCGTACTGCACCATCAAAGAGTCATCCCCCTTGCTTAAACCAGATGTACCAGTCTCGTAAACATCCACAACTCCACGACCCAGAACCTTAACATTGTCATAATCTTCATTATCAGATAAAAAATCAGAACCCATTCGAACATCACTTTCCAACATGGGCATATTCCTCACATATTGTGGACTAATGTCACGGGGATGATCATAAGTTGAGTGGGTTCGCTCCTGAACTTGGGTAAATTGTCGAAATTCTCCATCATATTCCACAGAAGATTCTCTATACTCTGCCAAGTTGTCAGTGGAATCCGGTACATCCACACCACGACCAAGCCGATCAAACACATTCCCTGAGGGTCTGACTTTAACTACATCTTTAGCAGCTTCAGCGACAGCTTTTACAGCAACAGCCATCGCATTTGGCACTCTAGCAACTGATCGAATTCTTTGAGGCCTGCTTTCAAGTGAAAAATCTTCAGTTGATGTAGAAACCACAGAACGCAGTCGCTTAAATGATGGCTCGGCAGTTAAGCTGGAGGGCCTTGAAGTGGCAACTGCATCTCGTACTGCAAATTGCAGCAACCTTCGAGGTGCACCATTTGTTCCTTTAGAATCTACTTCCCGCTGAAAGCAAAAGAGATGAAATAGTTGAGTTACAGAAAGTTTAGAGCATTTGTTTACTAAATACGAGAATCATAGCTAATCACTGGACCATGGTCCAAGGTTTTATATCACTCGTGCGTATAAATGTGGAAGCTCAAACTCGCTTTGTCCACCAAAAGTCCAACTATGAAAGTCAAAACATTTTAAGCATTAAAAATAAATCTCCAAATGCAACGTTATCTTTTTCAAGGATTGGAATAGTTTTGCCAACACAACTTATAGCCTTATAAGTCGATCTTTGAAATACTCTTCAAGTGGAACGTCCAGTAAGACTCTTTGAATAAAACGCAAATGGTATCAAAATCAAGCCCATGTTCAAATAATTCAATTTCCTAGGACTGAAAAAATATCTTATCCTTGCTAAATAATAATATACATAGCTTTGGCAACTATATTGATCACAGAGCACGATGTGAGTGCATCAAGGCTAAATCTTGATCGGGAAAAATGGAAGTGTGTGATCAGCATAGAAATCTATCCCTAGCCCCAAAAGAAGCTTATAGCATTTAAGGTTCGGCAGCAAAAGCTTGAATCACGTCGAAGTCTTGAGCTAGCAGCTTCATAAGTGGTTTTAAATTCAACGTAAGATAAGCAGTAACAACATAAGCACACAGCAGGGTTCAAACTTTTCCCTTAATTCACTCATATATTGAAATAGGTTTAAGTTTTAACGACCCCGTTGTTGAACCCATCCTGTTCAAACATGAGCAATTCAGAAGTAATTCATAACTACTACTTTTTTCATGTAAAGAGTCCACTTTTGACTCGTTTTCTAAGTTTTGTTACACTTTGACCTACCACATAGATAAATGTAATCATTTTTATTTTACTGTTTTGAAAAAAGAAGAAATTACATTAAAATGAAATAAAGAAATTACTAAAAGAGGCAGACAAGGATTCCACCCAAACAAAAGAATAAAAACTAGGGGGGAAAGCCAGATCCAAACAACTAAACATGGCTCCTCCCCAACTCCAAGCCAAACCAGAAAGGGGCAATCCATGGAAACCTCCCAGGCTACGGTTCCAAAGAAAAAGCCCGACAAGAGGTCCTTTCCCAAATAAGGGAAAAAGACAATTCTCGGCTCCTGAAGATGCAAGCATTACACTCAATCCATATACTCGACGACTGATGAAAAAACATCCCCACAAAATACCAGCATCCCCCTCAGAACCGAAGCATATACATCTGATCATGCACATCTCCTTGACGGAACGAGGAGAGACTCAGGCTTCTCCCCACACCACAAGCAAAGTACACCATAAACACCAAGCAACAGGACAATGCAGAAAAAAGGTGGATTGTGTGTCTCATTTTGGCCCATGCACACATAAACCAAACATCTGGAGAGAATATCTTAATCACTTGCCAGTGTTGCCACCATCATTGTTCTTCAGCCCGTCAAAAATCACAGACCAAGCGAAGATTTTAAACTTAATCGGAACCTTGAACCAGATGAATCTATAAAGACGGCCAAGACGACTAAGAATGTTCATTAACAACTTGGAATTAGATGCACCCGAAACCTCTGGAAAAAACTTGCAATCTATATGCTTTGAGGGATGGAAAGAAGAAAGCTTGAGCAATAGCGCTCCAATGGCCAAGGAATCTGAGTCATTCAGATTCTTCTTGAAGTGAAAACTCCACGAGAACCCATAACCCTCTCAAACTAAAAATGAAGTAGTAAGAGCATCATGAACACTCAAAATCCAGAAAAGTCAACAAAAGGAAACATTAACCTCCCCCGAACGAACTCTGTTTCCAGACCCAGATTAGCTACTTAGCGAATGTCGTCACTTTTATAAAAATACAAGTTAAACGATTCATAGAATTTTAATATTGTTTTGAATGATTGAGATTTCAGTACACAGCATGTATAAAGAATATTTTTAAACCTGATTTAATTTAGTCACGTGTTGACTTTTACGGAAGGAACATGGACTGTTTCGTCGGAACGGTGGACCATTAAACTTCGATAAGAACAGCTGAAGGTCAACTAATTTAGAACCTCATAAATCTTGAATGCTTAGCAGATTAATCAAATGCAGCACTTGTGTCTATGCCATTTTCATACTTATATACATAGAATTTAAACTTCTGTCAGACTTTTACTTTTTGGACCAAGAACAAGAATGAAAAAGAAGCGAATCAAAACGAAACACATTTTTCTCCTTACTCTGTAGACGGTAAGTAATCAAAAGCAAGTTCTGTATAAAATTCCTTTCCACATATGTGAACACAGTGGTCCACCCTCACCCATGCCTTTGCTTTTCACATTTTGTTGGTAAGATGATTTGAGCAGTGTAACTAACCCTAAACATAGATAACGTACACGATAATTCTGGTTGAGATGAAAAATCTTGAAAATTTTCTGTGACAAAATTTTATCTGAACTAAAATATTTTTCATATATATAGTGTAAATAATTAAAACAAGAAAAAAAAATACAAAATACTTAGTGGATAGATATAATAGAATTGAGGAAAATACAATTAGTAAACTTCGAACATGCTCTTTGATGACCTGAACAAACATTTCTTGATCAATATAACACCTTAAACACGAACATGCATTAATTTAAAACTACAGATCACAGACATTGAACATGAGTTTCTGATTACATAATCCCTCTTGTCCAACTGATAATAGAATAACAATAGCAATGGAAACTGAATTCTCATGGAACATAATTGCACACAATAACTTCTCACTCCAGACAAGCCAAAAAAGATGTGACTACGCCACCACCCACCATTATTTCCACTGTCGAAAGAGGGAAAAGAATCAAGACGGAGAAGGAAGAGGGAAAGAAAGTGTAACCAAACCTTCACTTGTGGCCTTTCATCAGGTCGACTTCTTTTCCTCTTAATTACTGGTCGAGGTGACACAGATCGTTTTACTTGATCAATAGGTCCATCAGTCTCCCCATCTCTATGGATGTTGGCTATCACGGCACTTCTAAGAGGTGGAGGTTCATCTACATCTCTTACTAACCCTTTCCACTCTCTACTGTGTCGGGTCTTAGATAATTTATTTGAATTCTCTTTCTCAGGTTCAGGATCCAATTGGCGAGAATCAGTCTTTCTACCCTGCTCCCCAGATGATGATTTTGGTTTCGCCACTTCATCTGCACAAGATTTCTCTGGTTGTGCATATAAATCTATATTTGATTCCATATGATCCCACAGCCTGTAGAAATGCAAGTATTAGTGGTGGGAACAATCAAACAGTCAAATATCTACAACTTTGTGCAAAAGGACCATTTGATTACCAAGATACGAAGGAGTCGCTATCATCGCCCAGAAATACATTCAATTCATTTTTTGCTTCCTTTTTGCCTCTGCCATTTTTAAGTAAGACTATCACATATTCCTGCAAATCCATTCTAGCTAGTTAAGCAAGCGGATAAATATTTGTATAGCACCAACTGAAATCTAAGCATAAAATTGTGCAAGTCTTACAAGGCCCAAGCTAGTTGCTAAACTTGTAACTTGGGAGGGGGGAGGCCATCAGAGACATCAATTAGCATGCCTGACAACTAACTTTTACAGTATACGGCATGGAAAAACGAAAACTCTCCAATAATTTGTTTTAAGTCAAGAAAAATTTCCAGGCAATCGGATCAAAACTAAAATTAGTACAAAAGCCTGAATGCTTTATATTGACACAGATACCCCATGGGCTTTACCAATACACGAAGATAGAACAAAAGGGTCTGAAAGTATTTAGAGGATGAAGGAACATGTCCTGCATAATTCATACATAAAAAAACTTTATATAACATCACTAGAACTCATAATTCTCACAATTATGCTCAAGGTATGATCAATTTTATGACATAAATATACTGAAAAACCGTAACTCTTAGGGTCAGGTACAAGCCTACAAGCCAGTGGTCAGAATATGCTCACAAACAGAACCTGAATAGACAGGATTTAGTAAATAGACAGGATTTAGTGACAAGATGGTACATAGGATCAGTATAAGGTTTTATTTTTCTTCTACTTTAATAGATAAAGAATAAGATCTCATTAATAGAAGAAACTACCCAGTGTATGAGAAATTTTCGAGAGGGGTAATTCCAATTTCCAGCCTGCAGATGGCTTGTTCACTGTTTTGTACTTTATTCTCTAGATCAAACAAAGTTTCTTCTTTCATTGGAAAAAAATACAAGAGACATAAAAAGGACATCAACCCAAAAATGTTGCACAACTAAGGACCCAGCAGAGCCAATCTTTTGGCAGATAAACCAAGCCCCAAACATCCCCATCACCGCAGCCCGGAGAGATGCCCCCAAAAAAGTTAATTAGACGCTATTGAAGCAATTTACATACACGCTAAATATTTGCGGTCATTGACACTCAGATGAGATAGGGAAGAATAATTTTAGGGGGCGGTTGGATTTTTTGTTTTCTCTCTTGTTAGTCCCATAATTGTTAGCTCTATATCTCTCTCTTACTTTTACTTTAGCATTACAAAATCAAACCCAAAAATCAAAACCTCACCAAAGACCTAACCAATATCACTCCTAAGTTTTCAGTCCAGATACACCAACAGATAGCAAAGATAAATTTAAGGGAGAATAAAATAAATTCCAAAATTATAGATAATAAAGATAGAGATGAACAATGTATCAATGCCTACTTTACCATCTACATTTTTAGCATATGGCACCCAGCTAAGGTAGATTTGAAGTCCATTACCAAGTCTCAAGAAAATAATCAACATGCATAAAGGTTTATTAGCGGACAATGACAATCCAGGCTAAATTACTATTTTTGTTTTTGCCTTTCTTTCACCACCCCTCGCCTTTCTGCTCTTGTTGAAACTAGCAAAGGATGAGCAACAACCTTCAAGCACCCATAACCACACATAAAGAGATTATTTATATATGCTATCTACAGTGCCTCCATTTTGTACTCCCTTGGATATAAAATAACTGTCTACTATTCCACTTTGGGATGGTTTAGAAAGAAAATAAAAGTGTCCCTTTCCTTTTTTTAGAGCGTGAAGAAAGGTCTATAAGCGCAACATTTCTTGCGGGTCCCATACACAAATTAGTTACTACCACTAGGTCTACTTTATTAAAACTTTGTGCAAAGTCAAAGTGGACACTTACACAAGATGTGGGTTGTTTCCCCCGCGCGCGGGGGGGGGGGGGGGGGGCCTCTTGGGGAGTATTATTTATGCTTCAGGATGTTCACCTCTTGCCCCAACTGCGGTCTCCTTCATAACTTCAGAAATCAACTCCTCAACATTAACTTTAAGAACGTAGAGAGGACATCCTTTTATATAGTCGAAAATTACTATACAACCTCAGGATCTGATTCTACTTGAATCAAGTTATCTAATAAAAGAGAAAACCACTACTTGCACTCTTCAAAGATTCGACCAAGTTTATTACTTGACATCAACGACTAGCACTCCTTCTTCCAAGGTTACTTTGAAACTAAGGTTCTGTCGGTCATGCATTTTTGAAAATCATATTTTCTTCTTTTCTCTTCCGTCCCACTGCGTATCTCTCTCAATTTCTTTGCTGCCACATAGCAAAACCACATTTTTTCTCTTAAATTCACCTTCTCTCTCTCTTTAGTCCACCACTTTCTCTCTATCTCTCTCTTATTTTATCCTACTCAACACAAAAAACAAACCCAAAACTAAGAAAAAGAAGGAAAAATGAAACATATGCAAAGAATGTTTTAAGAAAGGAGATACAAGATTTACTTGATTGAAGGTGATTATTACCGCAATCGTAGTCAGAACCCTGTGATGAAATGATTTACAATGACTCAGAATAAGGAAGATAATGCTTCAGTTGTCACAACAATAAATAGGAAACAGGGAACTCCTAAAAGTATAGATGTTGTTTAAAAAAGTATAGATGTTGGATAAAAAGAAGAAGTGCGCCCGCATGTCAATTACAATGAAAAATGCATCCCTTTGCTGTTGAATTAGCAATTAGCTGATACTAACTAACTACAACCTGGAATAATTGCTTTTCCCTTTATTCACGCAAATTTCAAAAATATACAAGAATAGCTACGGGGCCTTAGTGACAAGAAAAATGGCCTTCTTCGATCCCAGGTGCAGTGAACACCTTATTTTCCTTTTAGCTTGCAACTGAGGACCAGTGTATTATTGTAAACAATAAATGTGAGGCTATTGTTTCATAGACTCAATTTTGGTGTGTATCAAAATACACTTTAAAACAACATAGAGCTTTTAATCATCCATGCCCCTAGAATGGTAGACTATTGTTTCTAGATATGTTCAGTGCACCTGCATAAAGGAACTTACTACCGGAGGAGAATTCCAACGAAAACGACGAAGACAACCTCTTTACACTCCTATGGTTATTACCTGTGTACACAGATAATTACAGACAAACACTTCTCTTTCAGCTTACTTGGATCAAAACTATAATTATTATCATCATCATCATTATTATTATTATATGGAGGCGTGCGGAGGGGAGTAGCCCCTCGTCTTTCACTCTACTAGCACTCCTTTTCCAACGAATCAAATGTGCCATCGGAAACCTACATTTACGTAATTAGATAACCCATAGCCGAGCCTTGTCAGCATAAATTCGTATTGGCACCACGCTCACTACCTCATTTAAAAAAAAATGACTCTTAAAACATCAGAGAGAACTTCCTCAAAAGTCAAAACTAAGTTCTTAAGACCAAAATACATATGCTCTCTTGACATTCATGGCGCAAAAACTTAATAATCTCCAACTTCTAATACATCAGCCATTCATCCTCCCTTAAAGTTGGAAAGAACGTTGCCCTAGAGGTACCCTTGCTTACTCATAATATTGGACTTGCATCTACAGATGCAAAATACAATCTTCTACTAGCTATCCACCATTATTGGCACAAATGATTCCGAAATAACACAATTGAGCAGCGAGAAGTCTCACAACTTAGAACAGAATGGTATGTGTTGAAAACTAGTAATAGATTATGTTCCTCAAATATTCTATACGGAACCCAAAAAAACTACTGAGATAGCACCCCATCTGCAAGTCACCAAACAACAATCATCTGAAAAGCCTACTCCACACTCTCAGCCAACTTCTTTTTTTATTAATTTCTCCATAGATATTAACTCCTTAACGTAAAATTACAAAATAAGTTTCCATAATTGTAGAGGCAGAAAACCAAAAGCTGAAATCCGTAGACCCCAACCTAAATATTTTAGGTTTGACTCAACCTACTCTTGTAATACTCTCTGTGTCCCGAAATGGGTGTAATCTTGACTTTCTTGTGAAAATTAAAAAAAAAATGGGCACACAAGCAATACAATTTGAGCATATATAAGTGGTATCATCATAGAAGTGTAAGTGGGCATCGACACACAAGGAATGGCAAAGATGTATTAAGTACAAAATTGACACTCGTGTTGGGACAATATTTCTCAAACATTGACACTTTTTTGGGGAGTGTGGGAGAATTCAGTTCCATACCCCAAATAGAAAAATGGCATTTCATATTCCCATATCATATCAGTTCTACAAAATCCAATCAGTGGGAGATACATTTGCAGGACATATATTCCATCTTAATCGCCAAAAACATCTGCCCTAAACAAGCACTTAGTTACACTTATATTGACCACGACAATCGCCCTAACAGCATTGGAACTTGTAATGTTACCAAAGTAGATAAGAATTATTTGTGTACTAGTATCTCAATGTGTTACCCGCTCAGAATCTAACTTTTGCGCCATTAAATGGAACGGTAGATAAAAATCCTTCAAATAGTAATCCTAAAAAAAGATAAAATCGTACCACAAGTGTGTCGTCTGTATAATCCCCCATGAACTCCTTGAGCTTCTCCTTCACTCTGTCGCGCAACCTCGCCACTCCATCCCCGCCAAACTGAACCCTAACCGTCAGATCATCCATTCAAATCAAATTCAATTCGCAAAAACCCTAGGTTCCGACCAAATTGCAAATTCAATCCACGGAAAATAGAAGAACCCTAGCTCGCAGCGCTGGAAACTTTCCGAATGAATGATGCGGAGTAGGAGAAAGAGGAGAAATGGTGGAGTTATAGGGGATTTGTTCGGGAAAGAGGCGGAAAACTATGTGAGATTATTGCTGCTGCTACTACTACTACTACTTTGGGGTTCTCATGGCGGAAATAAGAAACCCCAAAAACTAATCGTGGAAGGTAAAAAGGCTACGACTCGTTTGGTTGGGGCTTGGATTAGAGGGTAGAAGTAATATTATTAATGGGATTATTATTAATAAAATTATTAATAATAATTAGTACTAATTAATAATAATTTTATATTTAATAATACAATTATTAATACATTATTAATATAGTATATTATTAAATTTTGATTTTTATGTTTTGTTTATATGGAATATAAATAATATAATTTCCCTCCAAAGTATTATTATTAAGAATAAATGGGGGTATAAGAGGTTTATCCGAATTTACAAGTATTATTAATAATATAGCTAAAATAGTATCAAATACCTATAAAAAATCATTAATAATATTATATTTTTTAGTGAACCCTATCAAACGTGAGTATAGTTAACCCTTGTCAGGGTTTTATACTGTTTTTTAAAATTACTTTCTACGCCTTGTGTTCAAGTAGTGTTAACATTATTTTATTTTATTTCATTTCGTTTCATGTTTTTTCTTCTTGAGAAATTGAAGTTTAGCATTTGAAAGAATAAAAACAAGAGATTTCATTGAATATGTTTGAATGGACGATAATTTGTTTTTTTTGGTTTGTGTTTTTTTTTTTTTTTTGCTTTGTGATTTTTGATTTTGTAAACGGATTATAATTTTGTTCTTCAAATTTTAAGAAATTATATAATAGTGTGAAGATACCAAATAGTACGAGCGACCTCGCGAGCACTTTTGTGCACGATATATGGTCAGAACACTTGGCAGGATATTTGAAGGGGATAACTCCATGGCCAGCCGGTGTTCGACTGCTCGATAGTCGAGCACTATAGCACGAGATTACGGTGATCACGCACGAGACATTGCGAGCAGGTCGACCATCCACGCGAGCAAGAGCAGCATGGAACCTCAGCAATGGGGGGAGAGAGAGCGCCTCCCCGAGTGCGAAGAGAGCACAGGATCATGCCGACCAGGAGGAAACCTCCTAGAGCGAGCA
Organism: Lobelia cardinalis; assembly: GCA_028566635.1. Classification (NCBI taxonomy): domain Eukaryota; kingdom Viridiplantae; phylum Streptophyta; class Magnoliopsida; order Asterales; family Campanulaceae; genus Lobelia; species Lobelia cardinalis. The sequence goes on from JAOWAN010000027.1 coordinate 72,412, forward strand.
ACCCCGACCTCGGTATGCACGATACATCGCGAGCATAGCGAGCATAATCGTCATCATGGTCCTGCACGAGATACTGCGAGCAGACCGACCACCTTAGGCACCCGCGAGCATATTCTGCTCGGTATTGCGTGTCTAGCAAGGAGGGAATCCTCCTATCTTATCAGAAGATCACAAGAGATCCAGTCCTATTATAACTTTGATACGAGTTACCATATTGAGCAGCAATCAGAATTCCTTGCCATACTCAACCTCCTCCAAATAAGGAAGGTGCCCACCAATCAAGGAAAACCTAGGAGAAGGACTCCTCAAGCTCCTATAAATATAAGTCCTACCCCGTAGGCACAAGGTACGCATTATTACGCACTATACTCTGTTTCTAAACTCTCCCGTGAACTTGAGCACTTACTCTCACGCCGAAGCGGTTTAGCAGGGTCACCCCCCTGCCCGTAACGGTGTTTCTTTGTTC